>OX439484.1:22763989-23363989 GCA_949320155.1 Melangyna quadrimaculata | reverse complement strand
GTCAGCCTTCGCCAGGAAGTGAATTCATTACAGTTGCATTTCGATCGTTTTATGGCTGCTCATGACGCACTAATGGGTGAAGCCAAATCTACTGAGGTTGACGACCATACCAGGATTTGGGAAAACACTGAAGAGGTGTATAATGCAGCAAATGCTAAACTTCGACGTTTAATTTCGCTCCGGCCAACAGTACCGAAGCTTGGCAATGTGGGTATGGCCACACAACCCTCATCTACAGATTTGAAGTTGGATCCTTTGCCAGTTCCAAATTTTGATGGCACATTGCAGAACTGGTTGGCCTTCAAAGATGCCTTTGAAACACTAGTACATTTGCAAGACTTCCCAGAGGCATACAAACTTGGAAAGCTCCGTGCAGCGGTAAAAGGTGATGCGGTGGCATTGGTTGGTGGGATGTACACAGGTGGCTACGAAGACGTTTGGAAGGCATTAAACGCTCGCTACGACAACAAGCAACAGTTGGCAGACATTCATGTCTCTCGATTTATTGGCTTGAAACGAGAACAAACTGAGACGACATCAGCATTACTTTCTGTGGTAGATACGGTGAGTAAGGCATTTCGTGCATTAACAGAGATGAACTTGCCTGTGGACAAATGGGATGCATTGGCAGTACCTATTATCACATCGAAGCTTCCTACAGCGACAAAACAGGTATGGGGTATGAGCAGAACGTCGAAAGACATACCCAAACTGGAAGAATTGCTAGGCTTTGTCGAGAAGAGAGCTCATAGTTTGGCATCTGAGGTGCTGCAATGGAGCGCGGTGGAACGCAGCGACAGGCATGGGGAAAGGATAAATGCAGGCATTCCTAAGCACGCGAATCGACTGGTGAAAACAAACTTGGCTTCCACTACACCTGGAAATTGTGAATTTTGCAATGAAAAATCTCACCGGATTAACCGATGTCCTAAGATGTTGGCGCTATCAGTGGCCGAACGCTTCCAGAGGCTCATAGGTTCTAACCTGTGTTTCAATTGTTTGAAACCAGGTCATGCAACCAAGCAGTGTGGCTCAAGAAATTGTTTTCAATGTAATGGTAGGCATCACACATTGCTTTGTCGTACTCCATCACAATTGGCGCCGACACAACCGGCAACAGATACTTCTGCTACAGCTGCACCACCAGCTGTTTCAACGACGACAAGTCAAGCTCCTCGCAATTATATTTGACTGGATGGCTCCCTAAAAACATTTGCAGTTTTCAATGATCAACTCATTCTTTTGGCAACAGCTTATGCTAAAATTACCGATGGCTTTGGCGAGACCCAACAGTGTCGTTTACTATGCGATCCTGGCTCTCAGGTTAGTTTTATGACCTTACGCTTTTTTAACAATTTGGCTCTTCGCAGGAATAAATGCGAAATACCAGTAGAAGGTATAGGCAGCTCTCAACATACACACGTGGCCGAGCAAATGTGCAATTGTCTTCCAACTATAATTATGGCTTTGGTATAACAGTTGACGTCTACCTAATTGAGGCTATCACTTCGCACACACCTGCATCTAGAATTTCGGAGGATTGCTGGCAACATTTACATGATCTACAATTGGCAGACCCTTCATTTGGCACTACTGGACGAATCGATGCATTACTTGGCGCAGACGTTTGGGGTCAACTTATCACAGATTGCATTGTTCGTGGAAGCAATGGTGAACCATTCGCACAATCAACTCATCTTGGCTGGGTGGTAGTTCTGGTCTTTAGATCTTTGGCAGCCACCTCTAAACATGATCAAGAGATCGGCGATTTGTTATGCACATTCTTTGAGGCAGATAACGATACCACATCTACTACTACTTTGGAGGCTGACTTATGTGAACACTTATTTATGGCAACGCATACTCGCAAATCAGATGGCCGTTAATGGAGTTAAATACTATTACATTTGGCACTGCCAGCGGACCGTATTTGGCAGTTCGTGCGATGAATCAATGTGGCCTGGACAACTCTTCCACATTACCTGACAGTGATCGGGCAATGGCTGCTCGGACAAGTATATTACGTGACTTCTACGTCGATGACTATCTCACTAGCGCTCCATCAGCACAGGCAGCAGTCAACTTGGCAAAGGATGTTGACTTCGTACTTAAACAAGGCCTCTTTTGTTTACGAAAATGGCGATCTAATGACATTCCGATGGACGTTCTGGCTCATCTGACAGATTACTGATGAGATTGCGTTGTAAACCGCGGAAACGACTGTCCTAGGATTGAATTGGGATCCCATAGCAGACGAGTTATTCTAAAAGGTTAAATTGCCACTTGCACCAGCATATGCAACAAAACGGCAAGTTTTAAGCGACATTGCAAGGCTGTACGACCCACTTGGCATATTAGCACCAGTGATCATAGTGGTGAAGCTTTTTATTCAGCGACTTTGGTAGGCTGGATTGGCATGGGATACACTACTCCCAGCAGATTTGCTCATAGAATAGCATACCTTTCGTGTTGATTTACCACTGCTGGAGAAGATTCGTATACCAAGATGAATGGGTATACAAGTTGACACGACTCTACATCTCCATGGCTACTGCGACGCAAGCATGAAGGCACACGCAGCTGTAATTTATTTGACTACAGTCGACAATGACGGTCATCGAAAATCAGAGCTCATCACATCCAAGACGAAGGTGGCACCTAGCAAGGCAGTAACGATTCCAAGGTTGGAACTATGTGCTGCCCAACTTCAACAATGGCAACTCTCAGGCAGGCTTTGGATCTTAACACAGTTCCATACACGATGTGCAGCGACTCTAGCATCGTTCTCAATTGGCTTCGCAAACCACCAAAACAAATGAAACCATATGTGGCAAACCAAATCAGCTATGTACAGGAGAATTCGGAAATTGGAAAATGGCATCACGTTCGTACGCGCTTTAATCCAGCAGATTGTGCAAACTGGCTGCACTAAATCCATATCTGGATAACACAATGCAAAACGTCATCCGTTCATCTGGCAGATTGGAGAATGCAAGGCTGAGAGACTACCGTCGTCGTCACCCAGTCATCCTTCCTAAGGAAAGCACATTATCCAGGCTTATTGTGGAACAGATACACAGTGAAACTCTACATGGTGGCATACAACTCATGTTGCAGACAATTCGAGAGAAATATTGGATTGTCCATGTACGTATACTTGTAAAACATGTAATTCATTATTGTCCTTTTTGCATCGACATACAATGGCTAAACAACGAATGGCATCGTTACCCTCTTCTCGAGTGATTGCTTCCCCACCATTTTCAAATGCTGGTGTAGATTACTTTGGCCCATACAATATTCGCATAGGCTCGAAAACCGTCCGTACAGTGAAGAAAACTTACGCTGCTGTTTTTGTCTGCATGGCTACACAGGCTGTATATATCGAGTTGGCAGAGGACTTATCTGCCGAGGCATTCATCAACGTTTTCACAAGGTTTGTGAATCGCCGTGGACCATGTCATCAGTGACAATGGAACGACTTTTGTTGGCGCAAATCGAATTTTGCAAGCAGACCTTAAGGAATGGCAAGGTACTTACTCTTAACAACATTTGGCAAACCATGGCACCCAGTGGCATTTCATAACACCGAGCGCACCACACCAAGGCGGCCTGTGGGAGGCGGCAGTCAAATCTGCCAAGAAAAATTTACGAAGAATCATTGGGACTCAGTTCATCTACTATGACCAGTTACATACACTACTTGTGCATATCGAGGCCTGTTTAAACTCTCGTCCCTTAGTGCCTTTGCACGATGACATCGACGATCGATTGGCTCTCACACCAGCTGACTTTTTCATTGGCAGATCTCTAATTGCAGTACCAGACAAGCCTGTTCCAGAGATACCTACACAGCGATTTAGCTACTGGCGACAACTAAGGCAGATGCAACAACACTTTTGGAGGCGATGGCACGATGAATATTTACAATCTATACAACAACGTCCTAAATGGCGTGAGGCAACTGAAGACATCAAAGTCGGTGACGTCGTCATCATCAAAAACGAAAATCTACCAGCTACAAATTGGCCACTTGGTCGGATTCTGAAGCTTCACCCAGGCATCAGAAAGGTGAATATCTCAGACCGATACAGAAACTGTTCATGACTTAAAGAAACAAGGTTCCACAACAAACCGAACAGACCCAGCGAAGGACAACTTTCCTGCTCTCTTCTCTCTTATCTAACAACGATTCTTTTCTCCTGTTTTTGGCACTCTTTGGCTTTGGTCGTGCATTTTGTAAAATATAGTTTTTCCTTAGCAATTAAATAAATGACATTTTTGTATTTAACTTTTTAATAATCAAGTTTCAAGTTTCAAGTCAAACTATTTGGTAATTTCCCATACAGAAGATTAACCATAAAAGAAATAAAAAAATTTAAACTTTACTGTTTTCGAGAAAATCAAAATCCTCAAAAAAATGGCTGTACTGGAGGTACCAAAAATAACCATTTCCTTATTTCGATCAATTGATTTTTTTTTTAACAAAATCCTCGGAACCTTTTTTGAGAAAAATATTATTTTCCTCTTTGGCGAAAAAAATTATATGGCAGGTACGGTTATTTTTGGTCCTAAAAAAAATTAAAAAGAAGTCAAAAAACATACTATGTACCTACCACGTTTGAAGAAAATCCCTCCAGCCCTACTTTTTTCGCGTTCTCTATAATCGTTATGAAGGAAAATTAATATCTCGAGCTCGATTTTTTTAACGAATCCATATCTTGCCATGTATTACCTATATATCAATAAATAAAAAGTACTCAATCGCATTCATTTCAAAAATAGCCAAGTAAAGCGGCATACAATTTGTTGCTTTATGTGATCAATTAACAGAAGGGGCCGGTTATAGCGATCAGTAAAACGCATCAGTAAAAAAAATTCTTTTTGATAATATTATATGTTCAGATAAGATTTGGAATATAAAAAGGGTACAAATCAATAAACAATTACCAAAAATAATTTATTCATTAAAAAAAAACTATTTGAAACAAATATTTGTGTCTAAAAAAAGCATTTTTTAATTTTCCTGATGTAAATTCCGTACGGAAAAAAATTCTGTACAGAATTTACATCAGGGAAATTAAAAAATGATTTTTTTAGACACAAATATTTGTTTCAAATAGTTTTTTTTTTTTTGTTTGAATAAATTATTTCAGGTTTATTGAGTTGTATCCTTTTTATATTCCAAATCGTATCTTAACAAATAAAATTATCAAAAAGAAATTTGTTTACTGATGCGTTTTCCTGATCGCTATAACCGGCCCTAAGATGTATACTAAAAAAAGTTGTACAATACCCTAATGATCTACAAAATAACTTTCCAGATCTTTCCTACGTAGGTAATTTATTATTATTGCAACCAAACCAGATAGTTTATCCATACGGTCGGTCGGTGGGAGCGTCAAGGTCTGTTCGAGAGGCTCGATATTGATTGGTTGAATTTGTTGGGCTCGTCTGTGTATAATTATGCGAGTACGGAGAAGCAAAAGGTGATTTGAGGTGAGATCTGAGATGGTAATGGTACAACACCTATGTGTTCTCTTATTTTCTGTTCAATATTACCTAATATGTTACCCGTGTTTCATATAAAACGGGTGCAAAAGTAAGCGCCAATCTATAAAAACAGGCTGACCAAGAAAATATATGAGAATTATAATTATAATTTACATGTACCTGTACAGACAAACATCTCAAAAAGACTGGTTTGATATAAAAAAAAGGCTTGTATAGAAGAAAATGCATACAAGACAAAAACATATCATTATGCCTACATACATTTATCATTCATTTAGATGCAAAAATTTGAATTGCAATTTTTGAATAAAATTAAACCTCTAGATATTTATGATTATAAAAACGATGTGTGTACTATGGTCGTGATAATAAGCGTTCCAGGCCAAGTAATCAAACATTTAAGAAAATTTTCCATTATTTTATGTTTAAATATAAGTTACGTTTTTAAATAAAATTAGCGGCTGCATCGAACGAACTTGCTCAAGTGGTCAAAGATAATAATGTGGCTGGGAATTATAGCAATTTAAGAAGCTTCACTTTATCAAATACAATTATAGTTATTTGTCCAGTAAAATGTTCGGAAAAAATCGGTAGGATGGCCTTAAATCGGAGTCTAATGTAATTTTAACTGTAGGCAATGGTAATTGCCAGAGCATTCCAACTAAATCCCCCTTCTCAATTTTATAAGGGGTGACCACCCCTTTTGTGCATTTTAAGGGTTTAATTATCTCGGTATATATTGGTTTAGCAGTAAAAAGTGCGATAAAAAATTGCTCAACTTAAGATTTCCAACAATTCAAATTCATGTTAAACACATTGGGGCGTATTCATAGTCATTTTAGACCTGAGTCTAAGTTAAACATGGCTTTGGTTGAATTTTCGGACGTTGATTCTATTTTTTTAATTTTATCATTTCAAGATATTTGAAGCTATTTGTGTAGTATACCAAGTTAGTTATCTTATAAAAATATAAAACCAACAATTTGTAATTAAAATCGGTCTGTATTCATTGAGCCAAATTTGTCTTAAACTGTAGTTTAGTTAAACCTGGGTCTATCTGCGACTATGAATATGCCCCATTTTTTTCAAAATCTAGAATATTTATAAAAAGATATACATACATAATGTATGTACATTAGGGTGGTCCTTATAAAGGTTATTGTCTTATTTTGAATGACGCACCCCCTCATTTGTTCTAAATAAATAAAAAAAAATCCAGTAAAATTTCAGCTCATTATATTAACGTTTACCCGGCCACCAAGACGCCTGAAGTTTTATATGGGAAATCCCATGTATTTTTTGTAAATTCAAATTTCAAAAATCTTAACTTTGGAATAGTTTCATCACAAAATCAAAATAATAATTTCAACAAAGTCCTATTTCTGTTTAGTGATTTTTTTGGTAGAAACCAGATAAATAGATTTGAAAATTACTTTGAACATTAAATGAATGAAGTTTTAATAAAATTGTTGGAGTGATGTTAGAGAAATTTGAGAAAAAACGTAATTTCGTATCGAATTTATTTCTTTTTCTCGATAAGCTAAAACAAAAATACTCGAACTTCTCCGTCTAGAGGACATACTTTACAAATGCTTTATACCAAATTCAACTATATAGGCTCTAACTACAGATGCAGTCAGATGTGTCATGATCATGACAAAAACCACTGTTGTGAACTTCTCTAGCATCGTAATTATAGAATTACATAATTTAAAAATTGATTTTTTTTTGACACGAAACCAACACCTACCAGTCCTAAAGAGCAAGTAAAAAAAAAACGTATCAACATAAGATGTGGCCTTATTTTAAGGTATGTATTTGCGTGTAGGTATACAAAAAACATGCTAATGCCACACGAAAATGCTGAATTTATAGTAGGTAGGTATTTGGTGTTTAAGGCCCGTTTGCTGATATGAATTATAAATCCACATAATAACTAAAGTTCAACAGTTCGTATGTTCAACTTAATTTAGTCTCTGTTGCTAGAAAATATTTATTATCTATACTTAGCTATGCATAACTCTCATTATAGAAATCGGTGTCAAATCGTCAATTTCGTGTGAAAAGTTAAATCTATTTGCATTTTGCTACCTTTTTTGGACGCAGTTTACCTTAATATTTGATTTTAATTATGGTTTTTCAATGAAATTTCACAGTTAAAAAACTATCCAGTTATTTTTTTGTGTTTCTAAAAAAAAAGTCATATTTGTGAAGTTTTGTTGTTGTGAATCTGCTGGCACAATAAAACAAAAATGTATGTCATTTCCTTGAATAATGGTGAGGCAATTTATTGCCTACTTTTATTGATTTTATAAAATATAAATATATGTAGATAAGCATCTGGGATCTATTTGGATAATCCAACATACATTTTTATAAAATTTTCTATTTTTTTCGCAGTCTATTCGCCATTCTTAGCAAATAATACAAAAACCAACAATAAAAGTCCAACATAAATCTCTTAAGGGATACTTTTTCTGCCACCTTAGTTATGTTAAACTTAAGGATATTTTATTTATGTTTAAGTTTACATTTCGTGCAAAGCAATACGTGCAAAGTTAAGCGTTTATGTTGAACATAAGTATTTTTGTGTATAAATTCACAAACGCATAAATGCGCAATTGATGCACAATCACTTTCTACAAAACAGTAGAAAGTTATTACCATTAAGAATGACAGCAATTTATTCCTTATCAACAAAAAAAACTCCAAGTTTTGATAAAAATAAAAATAAAATAAATTGGGTGGCACAACGGCTCATGAAGAACCAGGGCCTAGTGACTAACAACTCGCAACCATTCCTGTGTGCGCCTTTCGACAGGAATGGAAGGGACCTACAATTTTATGCCGAATCCGAACGGCTAGACGAGAAGCACTTATTCGTGACAAGTGATACTCTTGGAGGATTTGTCAATTCCTCGCAAGAGGCAGTAGCCCTGAAAAAAACTTTTTAGTTTTTTAGGTGGACGAGGCTGGGAAGCGATCCCAGACCTCCAGCGTGACATTCGAACGCACTAACCATTACGCTACGGGCTACTACTCCAAGTTTTGATAGGTACACTATAAAGTTTTGTTGAGCCTTCAACCTTTAAAACACTTTTATATGTGGTTT
Source organism: Melangyna quadrimaculata (assembly GCA_949320155.1). Classification (NCBI taxonomy): domain Eukaryota; kingdom Metazoa; phylum Arthropoda; class Insecta; order Diptera; family Syrphidae; genus Melangyna; species Melangyna quadrimaculata. Next base: position 23,355,363 of record OX439484.1, on the reverse strand, counting down.
CCGGTATTCACCATTTTCATCCAATAAAAATTGTTGATTTGTATTTTGACTCATTTTTTAAAACATCCATTCTAATGATTGTAGACTTATATGCATGTCAAATTTGAAGTCCTATCTCCATCCCCATGTCCGTCATCGCAGTATTATTATACTCTTTAAAAAAATTGAGACAATAATCCAATTTCTATAGGGATCTGTTTTGATGCTCACCGAACAGGGTTTGAAGAAATAGCAGATCTTTTCTGACAAGCTGTTCCACGAGGTAATCTCAAGAATGAACAAAGTCAGTTGCTTTTTCTCGTTTCTCGTATAATGGGGTTTGTCGAGCTAAACGTGCACTTCTTCGATACAATCATCTTCAACTTTAAGAAATCCACGAAGCTCCTGTGCTCTTAATTTTTCAATTCCCTTCAGGAATGAGGCATGTCTTAAATCTTCCAGCCTGAAAATCTCACAGAATCCAGATTTAACAAATTAAAAATTTTAAAAATCTTGCTCTCAAAGATTAAAATCGTTTGTTTAAAGCGAGATTATCATTTTTGAGACATTAAATGTTGCTCTATTCCTTGTTGTTAAATTCGTTACTGTTATTTTTCATATGGCAAATTTATGATGTCTTTATTAGGAGGATGGACCATAACTGCCGATCATTTTTATTTTTATCTTCGCTATCATATTATTTGATTTAAGTCTTTTAACTTTTTTTTTTAACGAATGTAAGATATTATCTTACATAGGCGTGTAAGTCGCAAGTTAATATCAATTGCTGACAAACTACGCACTACAACACAACCTTAATCAACAGAAATGTTTTGGGGGCTCGATACAAGATAAACTTTCTTACCGAGCCTCCAAATGTATAAGGTATTTTTATTTGCTATTGTGTACCTACACAAATAGCGATACATACTTCATTATTTTATTAGCTTAAAAACATACTCTCATTCGTTCATCGTGCCTAATATTTTGTTATTACTTTGTTTGTTTATATTTTTGTATACCTTCAAATATAATATTGTTATCCCCATCATGTGGAATTTTTTATATTATGTATAATGGAATTGTTTTGTACTAAACTATAACGTGCTATCTCGGGGACAACCAATGACGCGACGGACGATGACGGGGACTCCAAAGCCAGTTCCATAATGATACTACTCTTCAAGTCAACTTGTTTACAAAACTACATACATATATGCGAGGCTTGCAAGTGTTGAAGTTGATGATGATGAATAATGAATATACGTAGATCTTTTTATTCTAGGTATACAGAAGAATGTGTGTAGGATTTAGTGCGTTTTTTTACAAAACAAAAATATGATGAGTTAAAAAATATTGTTTACCTTCCAACTTGGAGGTATAGCTGAATAATTATATTATAAAACTGTTTATCAAAACATGTACGACCTACGAGGCGTAATATATACCCATAACTATGACGGTTTGTTATTGTGTTTTTTTCTGAATTTTTGATATGCCTTTGAAAAACAATTTATATCAGGTGAGCTAGAGCTATTCCGCTATATTTTGGTTCATTATACGTAGTTAATGTTCCTATTGGTTTTATTTAATTAGAATCACCAATAAAAAAGTAAGCACAACTTGTACGGACTTATAAGGGTTAAATTATTGTTGGACACTGTGGCGTATACGTATTTTTTTAATTGTATTTTATTTCAAAGTAATAATATTTCGAAGACTAATTTATAGTTTCATTCAAATCCCTTTCATTATTTTATTATAAAATTATTTAAAATGAAAAATGGCCAGTAGTGAATCTAGGATTTTGGTTATGAGGGGAGGAGGGGAGGCGGCTGGATATAAAGTTTGAGACATGAAGTAGTAAAATTTGTTTTTCCTTGAATTAATATATTAAAATATAACCAATTTTGTTATTCCCACTTTTCCTTTAATAATAGCCGAGTGTTTTGGCTTTATAAAAATAATATTTTGCCGATTTTATTGATTGTGTCCCTGAATTTTGTCTGATCCCATCAAATTTCACAGCTTATCAATATTTTAGACGAATATAAAATTCTACATTATATAATCAGTAAAAGTTTTACACGGAAAACACTAGGACTCGACACGAGACGAGACCCTGCGAGACTTTTGTTAGTCCCGTCTCGGTCTCGTTAAAATCGAAAATTTTCAGTCTCTTCTCGGTCTCCTATAATTAAGTCTCGTCCCGGTCTCGTCTCCGAAAAATACGATTTCCGGACAAATTGTTGACTATTGGAACGAAATATTTTCGATTATAGTTTGAATATGTGCTGAAGAAAATAAATTTTTAACTAAAATTGGATTTTTTAATTTATTAGACTCTCTGTACATTTCGGTCCAAATATACAGTCTCGTCTCGGTTGCTTAAAAGGCAGTCTCGTCTCGTGTCGTCTTGGTCTCGTCATGCGAGATCGAGATCGAGACCGAGACTTTTCTCGTCTCGTGGCCAGCCCTAGAAAAGACAAACAAAGTTCTCTATAATAATTTGATTTGTTAATGTTTTGCGTGTAAACATTTTGCTGAGTTGCTAGTCACTCTCTCAAAAAACACGGCCAAGGTAGATATTCTTCATCTTCTTCATTAACCGGTGATTGTCATGATCTCGATGGGGATCAAAACTCTCCCACTCAACTGCTTCACCTAAGGTTCCACTTGTAGGGTTCGCCGGGCTCGCCTCAGAAAACGTCGAAAGGCATCCCGGTTTTGGATTGTTCCATATGTCCGAGGCCAACTGATTACAGGTGTCGTTGCATTTGTTTCATCCAGGAGTTTTTGCGCCTGCCTTTCTTCCGCGATAGTGTTGGAACGTCTTGTGCTATTGCCTTTTGAACTGGGTTCTCATGGCATCTTCTTTGTACAAGACAGTACCAGCTAAGTTGGTCATACTGTATTTTGTCCAAGATGTTATTTTTGGGGTGTAGGCTTTCTCGGATTCTCTTGCTTCTTATTCGATCGCGCTTTGTCACTCCTGCTGTCATGCGAAGCATCTTTATTTCAGTTGCCGTCAATCTACTCTCTTACTTCTTGTACATTGTCCAACACTGTGAACCGTATGTAAGCGCTGGATGAACAACTGCCGTGTAGAGCTTTCCTTTTAGCTTAGAGTTTTCCCGCCACTTCATCCACCCTAAGCTTACGCATTGTTTGATGTCGTCATCAACTTTTCGCACTTGGGAAGCACTGTTCCATTCAAAAAGATGTCCGGAATAGGCCTGTGTGGATCAGAAAATGGACAGCATAGGTATCGGCTCGTTGTAAGGACACAGGATCTTCACTTATGATGGCTCCATCGACAGCAAAGAATAACTGATTCACTTTGGGGTCCGTCACCTTTTTCTCAAGCATAATGTAGATATCGCGTTTTCTATATTTCTATTTATTTTAAGAATCGTCTATGGGGGGCGGCTATACCCACCCTCCTAGGTCCGCCACTGAAAATGGCCATATAATGCAAATGAAACATATCGGGCTATTTAAATATGTATGAAAGCTGCCACTTTTGTTGTTACTTCTCTTTTTTCAACATTTGTTGGTTTATTAAGATTATTTTTTTTATTTTTTCTAAGAGAGAGAGAGAGAGAGAGAGAGAAGGAATAGATGAGGGAAGAAATGGCACAGCAAAAACGTACAATTATTCCAATTTGTATTTATACAATTTAGTTAAACAACGTTCAAGCAAGTTGGTTACATACATTGACTGTCAGATTCCTATACGTTAATATGCTGTGACGTAGGCAGCAGGCAACTTGTAAACAAGTTGCTTTCAATTATCTTACTGGCCATGTTCAGCTTTTACTGGATACCTTATGTAGGATTCTAAATACACATTTTTATTGAATTTTCGTTGGCGTCGGACTTCGATTTTCTCAAAAAATTAGGATTTGTCAGTTGCTGCCTATTTTGAAAATGTTTAAATTTCTTGGTCCTTCCTCTCATTAAAAGTTGTTGCAGAAAGAATATTTAATTCCAAAAATTTCGACGAAAATCTATCTACATCGCTTTATATACAAGTCTGAACGAGGCCACTGACTTATCTACTGGCTTCCCAACTGGCTTGGAAAAAGGCAAGCCAGTTGACGAGCAAGTTGCTCAGGTTTGAATGTGTTAGTTAAAAAAATTTTAATGTATTGTAATTTGTAAGGCAGTACTGGCTCGTGTGGCCTCAGGGTATCTGATGTTAAGATTACAATGTGAAACCAGAGAAGTTGAATTTTAAATTATATCTCAAGTCCCTGGTACAGCTGAACCTTATTTTAAACTTCTACTGTGAAATTAGACATTAAAAACACAAGTGCAAATGAACTGGTAATTGTATCGTTAAAAGACCAAATTGACAGCTTTCAAACTGTATCAATTCATTGACAAGAGATAACTTAGCATAAAGAATTATTTCTGTATTAATATAAATATTTTTTCGTGACATAAAAAATCCCTTTTGACTTTCGAGAAGCCTAGCTAGAACGCAGCTGAAGTGAAAATTTTCTATAGTCTCAAAATCGACAGCAAAAACGTAAACGAAAAGGCTCCGAAAAATATTTATGCAGAGCTCTATGAGATGTACATAGTCAAAAACTAAAACAAAAATCGAAATCAAAAGAAGTTTTTTTTTTATATAGAAAATATTTTTCGTTTTCTTTCTTTTTCTATTGAATTTACCGGAATATGAAAGAAAATGTTATTGAAAATGTTTGTCTGGAACTTTAGCTTACTTAAAATACAAAATTTGTCTAAATTCAATTTATTTATGCATTTTTGAAAGAATGGTCACACTGGTATTTTTTTAATATTTTTTGTATAACTCCAAAACTAAGCCGAACTAGAGAATATTACTTAAGTGACTTTTTGTTGGAAATAAGATTTTCTATTGAAATGGATGATTTCAAAAAATTATAAAAATTTATTTAAGAAAAAATAATAAAATTCGACCTAAAAAAAGTCGAAAAATCATTGATTTGAAATTTTGTTTTTGTGTATGAAAAATTTAAAAAGTATATCGAAAAAAGCTGTCGATTTGGATGCTATAGAATTTTTCGTTTGACTTCAGCTGCGTATTAGGCTTTAATTTGTGGTGATACAGCTGTGTTAAGGATTCTTAAGAATGGTGTGGTTTATTTTCTACTTTTTTTATTCTTTAAAAAATTCTATTTGAAATTAATTATAATTTTCGTTAATTTTTTGACTTCAACGGCAATTAACAAAATCTAGAAAACGTCAAATTTTCACCAGCAATAATGTTACGGACAATAAATTGTATGCAGGAAAACTGGAGACTTTACTCTAGTTATTACTACGATCTTACGTTTTCGAACAAAACCCAGCAAAGTTTTTCGTTTATGATCTCGTTGTGTTAATTTGTATATGAAAATTTTCGTTTCGCTTCAGCTGCGTGCTATACTATAAAAGGAAAAAGATCATTGTTTTCAGATAAGAATATACATAACATCTACCTACCTACCTATACCTACATACTTTAACTAACATATGTATGTATATTTAAAATTAACAATGATTTTAAGTAGCAATGTGAGAAATTTATTATGTAATTTTTTAAAGTGAAACTTCTTTGCGCGCGTTGAGAGTGAAATTTCAAGGTTGAATTTTTGTGAAACGAAAAATTGTAACGCCACAAATGTGCAACGCTGAGATCATTGATAAGCTAAGTGGTGGGAGGTAGAGTACAAGTAAAAATTTTTATTGATAGGCTAATATATTTGGATATAATAAGTTTGGATATTGTAGCAGTTAAAAGGGAAAATGTACTTTTACCAAATTTAAGTTGTCATATACAAATTTTTGATTTTGCAGAGATTTTGAGTGTAGGAATTTTTTGAAATAGTCGGAAAACCTACTCAAATAAACTGATTTATATCTGTTTTACTTTGAATTTTCACCATTATTATTTAATTTCAAGTTTACAACCCCAACTCATCGATCATTTTGATATAGAACACATAGCTGCGTCTTACGCATATAAGCTTAATATTCCTATACATATCGAGATTTTTGGTCGCCAAAGAAGTTTCACTTCTGCCACGAGTACCTACTGAGTTACACACGTTCTTTTTTTTAAACACTTGTAGGTATTTGAAATAATCAGCCCTATTCTGCTAAACGGGGGATCGAACGCAGCGTTACCACAATATTACAAATGTAACAAAAGTGTTATTGTTGGCATGGTTTAGTGACAACACCGACCAAGTTTATAGCTTCTCGATTTAAACACAGTTATTGGTGTTAAGAAGTTATAAAATCCTTTAATTGAATATTTTATTAGCTTCAGTAGGTATATACATACATAATTCAATTAAATATACTTACATTAGTCTTTACTTTATTTATTAGGATACAATAGTTTTAATTTTATTAGATTTAAGTTATTAATTTTTTAAGGTTCTACTTGCGCAGCTGAGTTGCGCGCTCTAAAAACAGAAAGAAAATGAGATATAAGACAAAGGAAAATTAAAGATGGATGACAATTAACCATTGATATGGGGAAACTTCCGACATACTGCTTTACAGGTAGCCGCTAGCCGCTAGCCGCTAGGGAGGTAAATACAACTGCAACATAGAAACCCGATTACACTGGGCATGCAGCAGGGTTGTCAACAGTTATACTATTTTAAATTTTATTTCGTTGTTACAATGTTGCTTTTTTTCATTTTTGTTACACTTTTTGCCATACAAAATTATTTTCAACTTTTTTCTGTTTTTAATTTTTGTTCAAGTACAACTTGCAACAATTTTCTTATCTGCGGGTTTTATTTCACATTACTGATAGAAACTACGTTTATGTCTGGTGTTGAAGTAAGTTTGAACTACGCTTCCAAACATTTATGTACCTGCTTCGAGTTGACATTGGCTTAGCTGAACTCGATCACACTGGCTGAGAGCAATCGAGCCGAAATGTTTTAACCCATATTTTAAAGCTCCGACTCGATCGATCAATTTTGCATTGTAGAGACGATTATTAATAAAAAATGCATTACGATGACGGAAAAGTCTATCGATATTGTTATGTGTGGCTGTACGTCCACTCTACAGCAAGCTAGAGACTAAGCGGGTAGATCGATTTGCTTCAAATTTGGTAAAGCATTTAATATGATTCTTTTAAAGGAGAAACTGGTTTTGTTTAAGCCCATCTGGGTATTTTCCGTTTTTATTTCAATAATTTTCTAACAAATTTTGCAACAAATTAACTTAACACTTTCGGGTTATTTTTGCTTATAAAGTAACACAGTTTTGCACAGAGAGAGAGAACAAAAATATTAAATGAAAAAATAGGTACAAAATGCTTTATTTTTAACTATTCACACTTTTTTCGCTTTGCCATGACACGAAAATTGTATTTATAATGCAAAATATGCATTTATCACCACAAATGATTCAAATATTTAGTTAGATTTCAGAAAATAATTTACAAACTATATGACAGATACAAATTATTATACAAAATTAATTCTCTCAGAGTATTTCGAAAAATTCGAAATAAGAGTAGGTAAAGTAGTTTCCCTGACGTTTAGCAGAATATAGACCACGAGCGAACGTGAATCTATAAAGTGAATCGAACGTTCGATTCCCCGTTTAGCCGATAGCCGAATAGGGCTGATTGTGTTAATGGTAGAGCTGACCCTTAGGTATAACATACTTAAAGTCCCCAGCCCAGGGCCGCAAGCTTTAGGCAGGAGAGGGGTAAAGGTCCCCTTTTATGGTTTTTCTTCAATATTTGGAAAACTAAGCGTAATAGAAGAAAAGTCAATGTGACATAGTGAAAGAAAATTAAATTCCCTGTTCGATTCACGTAGCCCGTAGCGTAGTGGTTAGTGCGTTCGACTGTCACGCTGGAGGTCTGGGATCGCTTCCCAGCCTCGTCCACCTAAAAAACTAAAAAGTTTTTTTTCAGGGCTACTGCCTCTTGCGAGGAATTGACAAATCCTCCAAGAGTATCACTTGTCACGAATAAGTGCTTCTCGTCTAGCCGTTCGGATTCGGCATAAAATTGTAGGTCCCTTCCATTCCTGTCGAAAGGCGCACACAGGAATGGTTGCGAGTTGTTAGTCACTAGGCCCTGGTTCTTCATGAGCCGTTGTGCCACCCGATTTATTTATTTTTTGTTCGATCACTTCATCGATTCACGTTCGCTCGTCGTCTATATTCTGCTAAACGTCGGCGAAACTACTTTACCTACTCTTATTTCGGATTTCTTATTACTCTGAGAGAATCAATTTTGTGTAATAATTTGTATCTATCATATAGTTTGTAAATTATTTTCTGAAATCTTACTAAATATTTGAATCATTTGTGGTGATAAATGCATATTTTGCATTATAAATACAATTTTCGTGTCATGGCAAAGCGTAAATAGTTAAAAAAGAAGAAGCATTTTCTACCTATTTTTTTCAAATCTTTTTGTTCGCTCTCTATGTGCAAATCTGTGTTACTTTATAAGCGAAAATTACCCGAAGTTAAGTAAATTTATTGCAAAATTTGTTAAAAAAAATTATTGAAACAAAAACGAACAATACCCAGATCGGCTTAAACAAAACCAGTTTCTCCTCTAAAAGAATCACATTAAATGCTTTACCAAATTTGGAGCAAATCGATCTACCCGTTTAGTCTCTAGCTTGCTGTAGAGTGGACAGCCACACATAACAATATCGATAGACTTTTCCGTCATCGTAATGCATTTTTTATTAATAATCGTCTCTACAATACGACAAACGCAACAAATTAATTGCGGGTGTCAAAGTGAATGTTTTGTATAGGGGTGATCGATTCACTGGTTTATGGGAATGTCGAACTGTACACTTGTACAGCCGACGGGTAATGTTTCCCTTCGATAGTATAGTTGAATACGTATTGATGATTTTCGAATCATCATTCCCCCCGACGACGTTTAGCAGAATAGGGCTGAATAATATTTAAAAATGGTTCAGCTATAGTCACTGATACTTAGGGTGGTTTGTTATTCATTTTTCAAAACATGTATTAGAAAAATTAGTAATAAAACGCGTAAAGCAGTCATTGATATTCTGTTAATTTTAAATATTAGTCAAAAAAGAGTTGTTCACACTTGTATATTAGTACCCTCGCAAATGGTGCGTCATTATAATTTACTCAACAAAATTATTGGACAAATTATTGGTGTACAGTGCATATTGCCTACTAATGGTTACTGTTACTTTAAATAACAGAACAGAAACATGATTTAGAGCTACCTACAAATTATAAATACCTACTTACATTTATGTGCATACCTATTCATATAATTTACCTCCCAAAAAATATAATAATAACTACCTACCTACCATTTAAAATAGGCCCTGTTAAATATGTGTTCTCTTTATTATGTAACATCTACTAGGCTAGGAACAGAGGACCTACAGTCCTACATACATATTATCTCCTATAAAAATGTAATACCACTTTTAAATTTCATAAGCATTTTTCTTGTCAAAATATTTTTGTAACCTTCGCCAGATTGAATTGTATTTACCTAAAATTAACATAACTGATAATGATAACATGCATCCACTTCTTCACTCTTCTATTAGCTACTAACTAGAAAACTAGAAAAAAAAAAACACCACGTTGTTTTTGATTCAGACTTCGGAGAATTTCTGATTTTGTTATGATGACGTTGAACCATGACATTGCATCATCCAAATGTTTACAAACAAACATACTACCTGCCTCTCAAACCATACCCTTGACTTTAAACGTAAAACGCATATTTTTCCTACCTCTCTATTGCGGTTAAATTTTCGTTGTTTACGCAAAGCACGTGTTTTTATCTTCTTTTTCCACATTATATCAAAACATTCTTATCAGCATGCAACATGAAATTTAAAAATCTGTAGGAAAAAATATACCTATAGGCTATAGGTACCTAACATTTAGTAGTAGAGTGATGGCATTGTTTTTGCAGTTGTTTTCGACGCATATAAAAAAGAGGGGTCATCAAAACATAAAACTACCATCAGTACAACAAAAATAAAACACGCTTTATATACATACATAGCAGTGGCGTGGTGTCCATATAAAACGATTCCTACCGTCTTCCCTTTCAAAATGTCCGCCTACTATTTTATCGTCATTTTAAGATCTCATTCTTGAAGATCCGACCCATAGAAGTCAAGCTAAGCTTTTTACCCGACCTTTTTCACAGTATTTTTTAACAAACTACGTAAAATAACACGGCGACCACCGTGCTATTCCGTCTTGTTTTTGTTCGCGGTAGTTAAACAAAGAGAGGAATAATACAACACTAATGAAAAAAGGGATGCAAAACAATTTAGTTCCAATCCAGTATAAGACGGTCGAAAGCGTGTTATTCATGTCGTTCGTTCATGTCGTTTGGGTGACGAAGACAAAGAGGAACAGCGACAACCGCTTTCGCTGCCAGCCGCTCTGGAGCTGGAGCGAGATACCACAATATATGTATATGGCAAGGTCATTTAGCAGAAGCATGTGGATTTGTATGTATCTAACTTTTTTTTATAATTATAATAATTATGAAAGGAACAAGATGCTTTTTCTCGGCTTATTTATCTAGTAACTTTGTTCAAAATGTTAGAAAAGAGTGATATGGCTCGAGTAAAAAGAGTATAACTTGAGTTCTTATGGTCGGATCTTCAAGATTAGGATCTTAAAATCTCAGGAAAATAATAATCTACAAATATATATTAACATAATTCAGGGAAAAAAATAATTTAATTCGAATTTTATACCTTAAACAAATTTATTGAAAAAGTTTTTAAGAGACAAATTTTATACTGACAAATCTAACATATAAGATGTTTGAAATTAAATTAAACGCATATCAAACCATTGATATTTCCATATATTCAACAAAATTTCGGATGATGCACAAAAATATATTTATTTAATGTGATAATGATTGGAACTTTACAAAATTAGTATTGAAAAAAAAAAAACGCATACGAACATGGCCAGAAAATTAAGGCTTCTAAATTTGCGACTAATTTGATTGATTTTGCTTCGTCTTCCCAATTCAAATAATTCACGCCACGCCACTGATACATAGTAGTGTAGGAAGTTGAGATTTTTGAGAGGCTTTCTTCACTGTTTAACAGCTAGCTCTAGCTCTTAGTGTGTTTCTCTTCAAAACCAAATTATTAAGATAAGGAACAGACGCATACATGCGTATATATGCTTACCACTTTAGTAAATTTCAACAAAAATAATAAATTTGTCGATATATTTCACCAGACACACGACAAATCGCTGACTCAATTCTATGTTAGGTTTTCATTATTCTGAGATATTCGCTTCCAAAGTTTTACGAAGCTGGTTTTGTGTCAAAATATCATGACTTATTAAAAAAAAAAAAATAGTAAAACATTTAAACAACTAAGATACTTAATTAAATTAATGACATACTTTCTTTTTTCTGTGTTAGATATTGATATTATTAACACTTTTCAATTTTAACATAGAACATTTTTCTAACTTTTTTGAATTGTTTGTAAAGTTTTTGTTCTATGTCGGACATAGAACATCATAGCACTGAGGGAGATATATGGAATGCAATTGCTTATTGGGACAAAATTGAATAAAATATGCAGCGACTGTGGTTTTGTTAACAAACTATTATCTGTACTAATAAATAACATATAGAGAGTTTTTCGCATTTTCCAATACTATTTGATAATTTATTTAGTGAATTAAATTCTTTTATGGTCTATATATGCACGTTTAATTATTGAACATAACTCAGAATCTTTCGAATGTTTATGTTTGCTAGAGCTATAAAACAGCCATTTGTTGCAGAAGAAAAAATGAAACGCATTTTTTTTAATGTCGACAAAAAGACGAACATTTTGATATAAAAAAGAAAGAAAGGGCGCGTGTAACTCAGTACTCGTGGCAGAAGTGAAACTTCTTTGGCGATCTAAAAATCTCGATATGTATAGTTTATATGCGTAAGACGCCGCTAAGTGTTCTATATCAAGATGATCTATGGGTTGGGGTTGTAAACTTGAAAATTAAATAATAATGGTGAAAATTTAAAGTAAAAAAAGGTGGAAATTTAAAAGATATAAATCAGTTTATTTGTGTAGGTTCTCCGACTATTTCCAAAAATTCCTACACTCAAAATCTCTGCAAAATCAAAAATTTGTATATGACAACTTTAATTTGGTTTTATGTATTTTGCAATTATATACAATTCAAATTTTTAGCAGACTCTCCTGATTTAATTCAATTTTTTGCAATTAGCCTATTTTGAGATAAAATTTTTAAAATAATTTATATCTCCATACCAGTAGGAGATAGACAAAAATCTTAAACTAGAAAGATTCTTAGAATTGCATTATCTATCCACCATTCAAAACTCTAGCATTCTAATTAACGAAATTAGAAAAAAGACATAAAAAGACATTTTCCCTTTTATCTGCTACAATAATACAGGTTATCAAAAAATTCCAAACTTATTACAATATAAAATATATTAGCCTATCAATAAATTTTTTTTACTTTTTCTCTACCTCCCACCACTTAGCTAATCAATGATCTCAGCGTTGCATATGTGGCGTTACATTTTCTCGATTCACAAAAATTCAACCATAAAATTTCACTCTCAACGCGCCCAAAGAAGTTTCACTTCAAAATCATTTGTTTGCATTTTATATGACATAGAAGATAGAACATTAAAGTTTTGTGTCAGCAAAATGACAAGAGAATCTATTGGAAGATATTTCATTTCCTTGCAAGAAGCGATCCCCCAAAAATTAGGTGTTGCCGTTGTTTTTATAGATTTTTTTTTCCAATTAAGGCATTATTTTTTAGAAAATTGCCATTCCCACCTCTAGGGGGAGGGGGAATAGGTCTGCTCCGGTACGATTTTTTGCTTGTCTTCAACAAACCTACACGCCCTATTTTGTTTATGAAGATTAAAACTATCGCCCTGTATTTTTAACAAAACATATTGATGTTTTTTGAGTGAAATCTGCATAATGTATACTTAAGTACTGATTATCTAATAAATTGTAGATTTTATCGAGAAAAAACTGAGAACATTTTTTTTTAGAAAACTAAATTTTGTATTTAAATATAATGTTAATCAATTTCTTCCAGATTCTACGATTTAGAACTCATACACTTCCAAAATTCTTCTAAGCTTTTAAACGTTAAAATTTTGTAAATCCATTTTTACATAATTTTATTTGAGCCACAGCAACCAATTTTATAATGGTATTTTGAAATTCAAAGCAACTTCGTGACACACCCAAGTAAAATAAGAACAAATCCAAAAGTTATATACACACCTATATCTCTCTATTTCTTTAATTAAATTAAGTGTTATTGAAATTATTTATGCTAGTGGCAACCACGAGCACGACTGCTTGTCGATGAAGCGTGCACAATTGATCGATCAGATATAGTTCGATACTTGTTCTTCGCATTATTTTTGTTTTTGTTTTCATTAACTAAATCTTTCAAAGTGTTAGTTAATTGAAGAGATCCAAAAAGCCAGTTTTGTCAGTTTTTGGTCTTCAATTATTTTCTCACATAACTACTCTGTTATTCCGAGAAACAAGCGAACAAGTGATAACACAATATAAGAGCGGACCTCCCATCTAAGAAAAATCCACTTTTTATTTACGTTAATGTATTGTATCTGTGTTAGTCTATGGTGATCGTGGCACTGGCAGTCTATAGATAGAAGACTTTCGAACGCAAACGACTTCAGTTTTTAATCAGACAGCGGGCAGTTTACATGTTTTATTTAATAAATTAAATTAAAAATATTGTATAATTTATTTATCGTCTTTCAATATTACAAATAATAATTATAAAGTGAATATAATAATCCAAGTGATAATATAAAATATTTAAGTGAAATAAAAATTGTTTTCAAGTAAAAAAAAAACAAGTGAAGTTCTTCAAGATTTAAAGGGCTGTAATCAACAATATACAGAGTTCTTAATAAAAAAAAGTTTCCTTTTCTTTTAAATTTCTTTAAGTGATAATTCAAATAACTTGTTTGACAATTAAAAATGGCCATTAGTGCAAAGGTATGTTTTGAAAATATCTTCTTATTCTAATTAATTTGAATTTAAGTTATTTTTTTCTTATACCTATATCGAACAAACCAGCCTCTCTATTGAATCTTGAATAATAATTATCTGATGGTTAAATGTGTTTTATATACCTACTGTGGTTGGTAACAATTCTTTGCAAATTTATTGTGACCAAAAGGTACCAAACCAAAAATAAGTAAATCGAAAGAAACTCGTTTTTTTTTTTAAGTGAGGCTTTTATTTTTTGTATTCCTAAACTAAGACTTAAACTGTTATAAACGAATATTTAATTAATTCAAAATGGTTTTGGCGAAATTCTTCGTTGTTATAGAAAAAAGAGCAGTTGTTGTTGTGAGAAAAAAGTTTTAACACAAAAACGTAAAATGATAATAAAATGGAAATTTATTTTGACAGTCTATTATCTTGCATCAAAATAAAAATAAAACAGAGCTTTTACGTATTTTTGGAAGGAAGTTTCTGACTTCTTTTAAGAAACAAGCTGACTTAGTCAAGCAACAACAGGCCACCAGATCGCCGGACAAGTTCGCAATCACACTATTTTTGAAAATAAAATTTGATCTTTATCATTTAAGGCCTAGCTCTTTTTTTTACTTTTACAATGAGTCTAAAAGGATACACAAGGCAGCAATTTAAACGTATAACTTCTTAAGAGTGTATAATTACATGGTGTCCACTATTTTTCAAAATAAAATTTCCCTGACTTTCCCTGACCAATTTCAAAATTTCCCCTGACCAAAAAATCGAAAAAAAATCTTCATGAGTAGGTACGTATTAATATTGCACAAATATTGCACAAAGTGCTAGAAAATTTACGTATTTGAATGGAGTTAATTAAAACTTAGGCAAAAAGAACTCACCTTGTATTTTTCAAAGATCTATCTGAAGGTATACAACATAACGGATTACATTTAAAGTGAAAAATAATAACTGCACGAATTTAAAAAAAAAATGTTTTGCTTTACAAAAGGGACGACTTTACCTATGCAATGTAGTCCATAGTACTGAATGACCATTTAAATAAAATGCTTTTAAATCATATGTTTATATCTTTGCGATGTTAAAATTTAATAGTTTATTTTTTTTATAAATAAATAAAAATGTATTTATTCAGGTATGCAGAAACAGTGTGAAGGAATAAGTAAAAAGAAATAATCGTACTTGAAATATAAACATGAACACGTTGGTTGAACCTCACAGTCAAAGGACAATGGACATATTGGGCCCAGTACCAATAAGAACGGCCTTCATATCATATATGTAATAGCCTGTATCGTTATGGTTAGTGCGTTCGACTGCCACGCTGGAGGTCTGGGTTCACTTCCCAACCTCGTCCACCTAAAAACTAAAAAGTTTTTTTCAGGACTACTGCCTCTTGCGAGGAATTGACGAATCCTCCAAGAGTATCACTTGTCAGGAATAAGTGCTTCTCGACTAGCCGTTCGGATTCGGCATAAAATTGTAGGTCCCTTCCATTCCTGTCGACAGGCGCACACAGGAATGGTTGCGAGTTGTTAGTCACTAGGCCCTGGTTCTCCAGGAGCCGTTGTGCCACCCAATTTTTTTTTATTCATATCATATATAGGTATTTGTTTATGCTTTCCTTATCCGTTAACCGTTTGTCCAATTTCGCTGTGCGACAAAAGTTATTTAATTTTGATTAAAATGAGTTTTAGGGTAAACGAATCCTTTTTTCCTTAGTTTTTCTTTAATGTTTTGTGTATTTTTCGCTCGATTTAAGCCATTTTTGGAATTAAGTTCTTTGAACCCATGATAGAATACCTGAATTTTTAAAGTTATGTTTAGGGGTCGCAAGCATCAATTTTATGCAAAAGGCAGTTTTTGGAGCATTTACTTTGTAAAAAAAACAAATTTTAGTTTTTAAATAATATTTTTGGTGTCAAAACCATCTCTGGAAAAAATCAAAAAATATCAATTTTTAACTCATTTATCAGAATAAAAACAGGTATTGTTTTTAATCTTTTGAAATTCGTAAAAATAAGACAAAACAACTTACAAAACGACCCTCAGAACCATCATTATATATTATTATAAGGGGTTGAAATATTTTTAGCTTATTCATTATTTAGTAACGAAAAAATTTGTATTACATTTATAACGGGCTGACGGGCACAAAATATTAAAAAAAAATTATAAACAAAAAAATTAATATTTTGTTCGTTTGGTACCTACTAAAAGATTTTTAACTCAGTCAGTTTCTTACCTATTTAAAGTTACTTTTAAGTTAGTCTCTTTTTTATCATATACAAAAATCACAAATCCAGATCCTTGTTTTACACAAAAATCACTTAATAGTCCAACATCAAAGCCAGGTCGTCGTTTTTGAACGAGTAGACAAAAAAACCATGTTTGCACTAAATCTTCGTTTTCATTATCGTTATTTTAGATAAACTGTTAAACTTGTTCTTGATTTTGTAGCTTGAGCAAAAAATGTTCTCTTTCTGAAATGTTATTCTTCTATGAAAAACCACAAAGACACTTAAAATCAGTAAAAAACTGACTGAGATAAAAATATTTTAGTACCATAAAAAGGAAAAAAATATTCTATTTTTTGTTAATATTTTTTTGTTTGATCTATTTAGGAATCATTTCGTAAAAAATGTACAACCATTTTCTTCGTTACAAAATTAAGAATAAGTTAAAAAAAAATTGAACCCCTAATAGTATATAAGGGTGGTTTGTGGGTGGTTTTGTGGGTTGTTTTGTCCAATTTTTACGAATTGCAATTTAAAACCTTGAAAATAATACCCATTTTTATTACGTTAAATGAGATACAAATTGATGTTTGTTTGTTGTTTTCCAGAGATGATTTTGACATAAAAACTATTATTCAAAAGCTAATAATAATAATAAAATTGATGGTTGCCGTATACATAATTTTAAAAATCTGAAAAATTTCAGGTAGTGTGTCATGGGTTCAAAGAACTTAATTCCGAAAAATGATTTAAATGGAGCAAAAACACAAAATATTAAAAAAAAAAACTATGGAAAAAAATAATTGTGACCCTAAAGCTGGCCCTACACGACCGAGCCGACCGGCTCGGAACCAATTTGGTTCGTGGTTTTCCGACTGGCTGAATATCCAAATGGTTCGGCGCCGAACCTTTTTGACATTTATCCAGTACAAAATGTTCGGAACCAATTGGCTCCGAACCGTTCGGCTCGGTCGTGTATGGCCAGCTTAAAACTCATGGTTAACGGATAATGAATGCATAAACATGTACCTATATACGGTATGAATGCCGTTCTTATTGGGGCTGGGCCCACGCTCCATACATCTTTGCCCATTGTCCTTTAACAGTTAGACTGCTTTCCCACAAGGAAACTGAGTTTGCTGGAAACTGCGAGAAGGGCAAGAAGCAAGGGGAATGAAAAAAATCTACCAACGTTTGAGGAGATATTTATCACATTCCTTCTCACACTTGTGTGAAAGGTTTTTATTTTTTGCCTCTTATTGGACGCGATCGGAAACCTATGCGATAGCATATCTAAAGGTCGATTCACAATAGAACGAGTAAACGCGACGAGAGCATGACTTGATTCGATGTCATTTTTTTCTAGTTATAAAATCGTTTCCCAATTCACAATGCGACGAGTTTCTTGACGACAAGTTTTTGGTAGCGTTAAATTATTTATTCTTTTTCTTCTTGAGCAGTGTGCGTTCAAAATAATGAAAAAACCAAACTGAAATTACTTTTATTATTTAAATATTACGTAGTTAAAGACAAAAATAATTATTTAAGCTTCCATGTTTAGGAAAACTACACCATGGAATTAGAATGTTCCGGACTCAAATGTAGCAGTAAGCAATGACCTTTAATTTGAGCCCACAAAATTCTTATTCCATGGTGTAGTTTTCCTAAACACGGGAGCTGAAATAACAATGTTTTTTTTTCGTCGCATTGTAAATCGATCTTAAGATAGTTTCGGTTTTCGAAGGATTGGTTCTTTTTGACATTTCGCTTGGGATAGAAGCGTAAATATATCTACCAAAATATTTCAGATAGCATGGATAGCTATCCAACAGCAAAAGCTGTTTTGTCAGCAGCTGTTTTTCACACGGGATTCCAACAACACGAACCTATCTGGATAGCTCTACATAGGTTTCCGATCGCGGACATTACTGTACGAAATAACACAAAGTGCAGTTAGTTGCGTTTCACTCATTTTTTTGTTGACATTTTCACAGGTATGTGGTGCGTTCTTTTATTAACCCTAGTTAACTATGGTTAACTATAGTTAACAATGGTCGTTCCTTTATTACAAAATAGTTACGATTTGTAACTATATGACGTCATCTCATCGTTCCTAAATTCAGTTTATTAGTGTCAAATAGTTACAATTCGTAACTATTTCCAACTCATCTCCATGATATGAGTTGAAAGTGTCGATCTGTCAAAGCACATGTGAGAAGGTTTGTTTACAAAAAATAAAAATTGAAGAATCAAAACAAAGCTTTTGGTGAAGTGAAATGAATTAAAATTGAATTTTCTACCATTTTTAATGAAATAACGATGAAATAAAGTTTTCCCAAGTGTTCGTTTGACAGATCAACAATATCTAACAATAAATCGTTCCTAAATGAAATGTAACAATTTCCAACTAAATCTCACAATGACACTTCAACAATTTTTTTTGACTTACCAACCAAAGTTAACTATGGTTTATAAAAGAACGCACCAATGGCAAAAGATACGAAATAAATAATTTTAAACAGAGATGTAATCAAAACGAAATGTTCGATCAGAAAAAAGTTTCTTATGAGAGAAAGTGAAAAAGGAGTTCAGTGATTTTTTTAAAAATTGATATGGACAAAATTTTCCCTGACCGCTTCCCGAATTCCCTGACTTTCCCTGACCAAATTCTGTTCCTGACTTTCCAGTTTAGCGGACACTATGAATTATACATTTACTTAGTTAAACTTGGAAGCCAACCCATAAGATGATAGACTCAACTTTGAACATGGTTCTAATTTGGCAATTCATGTTTATAAATAATCATGTTTATTTTATTTTAAATAAAATATCTCGTCAGTCAAAAATAACTCTATCAATTCAAATGAATTTCAACTCCCAGAACCATTTCATTTTATTTATCAAATTAACGTTCGAAAAAATTCTTCACAGTTTTTATAGTAAATCCGTCGCTTTTTCAATACAAATCACCCTGTACATTAGGGAGGTTCATGTTTTCGAAATAAAAATAAAATGGAACAACTTTAACTAAACTATAAATTAACGATGTATGTTTTAATTTTAATAATATTATACTCCCTTTAAAAAAGTGTTAAAAATAAGTTAAAATATAAATTATTACTCTAAACCTATTTTATTTATGAAAAAAATTTAGAAAAAAAATAAAAAATCTTTAGAGCGCTTTTTTAAAATTGTATCTTGTTTATCTCAAATTTTTTTAATAACTAAAAAAATGTATGCCAAATTTTAAAATAATAAAATACAATTTTCAACAAAGTTTCAAAAAAATCATAAATCCATATTCAAGATATTGAATTTTCAAAAACAAAAATATTTTTTTTTTTTTTAAATTTGTATAAATAGTTATACAAAATTGTTCATATTTTTAACGACCTCTTGTATACACAAATTTTAAGGTTCTATGACAGGTACAGATACAGAGCTACAACCGCTATTCATTAATTTTTGTTTAAAACAAAATATTTTTCATAACCATGAAAGTAACCTGTATTTTTTATCAAAATCGTAAAAGATGGGTTTTCGTCTAGAAAATAAATCAATTTGCTCTCTAGGGAATTCTCTAAAAACCAAGTCCAGAAAATCGCTTCAGTGGTTTATGCACAGGTCAAGGTACAGGCAAACAGATAGAATTGCACGTTGTCTATTATCTAAATGTTAACCAGGGGCTCCGTTTGCAACAATTGAGACATTAAATTTCCTCGCTTATTGCCCTTGCCACCAATTGAGACGCTTTGGAAATGGTAATCGCAATATTGCCCATGCAGATAGAAGGCAATTATTGCTTTCCATTGCCGAGGCAATACATTTTGACGTTTCGCTTTTTTCAAAATGATTTCATCCCGATTTTAAATAGCTTCTCCTTAATTTTGAAACTTTAGCTAAAAACATGAGAACCCGTGAAAAAATTTTGTGAATTAAATTTGTATAGTATCAAAAGCAGTGAATTTAACTGAAATTTCCTGGCAATAAATTGCCATTGCAACCGTCATTGCCTCTAATATATAGAGCAACAGCATTAGCTAAAATTATTATCTCGAGTTAAGTTTTTTTTACGAATCAATCGCAAGTAATAAATACTGGAACATTTTTATCATTTTATGCTATATGAAATTTAGAAATCTGGTTTGTATAGACATTGCATGGACATGGGTTTTTGTGCCTCAATTATGGGTGACACGAGACACATGTCAAATTACACCATGATGGTATACATTTCATCACGTAGACACAAGCATGTTTATGGACAATGTAAATCAACAATATTGATCAGTATAAGTGTGCACTCAACTGGACGATATCTCTAAGACGTTTATTGGGAAAATAAGAATCAACCTGTAGATTTATTTTCACAAAAGCCTTTGAAGATAAAAAAGGGCACGACTGGATCACACAAACTTGCTCTTCTACCTAACAACTTTAATTTAACTAAAAATTGATGATGTACATAAATGTAGTGGTTACATAAAACATATTATGGTATCATTAAAAAAAAATTAAAAATAAATAAATTTTTACTATAAATATATTTTTTTATTTTAATGGCTAACAAAATTTAGAGCTAAAAAAAAGCATGTCATCTGATTTGTTTGATAAATTAGAATTTATGAAAGTAAAAATTAAAAGCGTTAGAGCGGTTTCCTTAGAAATTATTTTTTTATATATACAATTTTTTGAACATTTTAAAAATAAAATTTGTAATGTTAACTTTAAGGACTTAATGACATACAATTTTGCACAAAATTTAAAAAAAAATGCATTAACCTATTTTCAAGATATTGAAAAATTGTATTATGCAAAATTGTTGAAATTGTAAAGTACCTCTTAATTTGGTTGAAACCGGTGTAGCTGATAACAAGACATAACATAACAAATTTGAAAATCAAAAAATCGGTTCTATGACAGATGGTAGAAAAAAAAATTTATAACGTCGTTATAAATTTTTTTTTTTCTACCAAAATATTTATTAGTCCTAATAATTTTTTTTTAAATTATTAGAGCCGTTTTTGAAATAAATCAATTTTTGTAAACCTATTGGTTGTATGGCAGTTACCATTACTTTTTGAGCAACAAAATTCAATTTCCCCTCTAGAGAAAATCTCTAGACAGCAGGTGGAGGTACAGACAAAAGCAGAACTACAGAATTGCGAGACCCACTTTTTTCGCGTTCTCTATCATCGTAATGTTAGGGAAAATTATTATCTCGAGTTCGATTTTTCGCACGAATCCTAAACTTGCCCTATAGCACCTACCTATATCGCAAGTAAAAAACACGTATACGCCACAGTGTCCAAGCAATTAAATAATTGCAAATTTACCTATAGACATCTAGGTAACCAGTCTATATTACTTGATTCTTGTAGGTTTATCTTTACATAAAGAACTTGCATTGTTAACCTATTTTTTCTTATCTTCGGCAAAACCTACATGATGCAGTTATTCAGCAATAAATACCTACCATAACAATGGTCGTTCAATAACAAATAAAATCAAAATTGGGCATCCCTGGTATAAGTTGTACCTTATACCTAAGTACCTACCTAATGTATGTTATAGAATAGCTCAGAGGCCTTCTATGTTTTGACCATCGTTTTCAAAACTTCTCGTACCTATAGGTTCCTATAAACAGTAAGCTATAAGGTGCCTATCTTATTCTAGACAAGCCATGTCGTAAATACCTATCCATTGTTGTAGGAAGATGACGATTGAATTGTTACTCTATTATGTTTGCCTGAAAATTGACTAAATAAAATAATGTACATACCTATCATTTGTCATCATCATCGCCACTGTAGATTGTTTGTTACCTTATTATGCTGCTATGCACTTATCTGAAAATTTAAATTTAGACAAAATAAAAACTACCCCTGACCTTGGCCATGCGCAGAAAATAGATAAAATCATAATGATGACGAAACAATTACA
This sequence comes from Melangyna quadrimaculata, assembly GCA_949320155.1. Classification (NCBI taxonomy): domain Eukaryota; kingdom Metazoa; phylum Arthropoda; class Insecta; order Diptera; family Syrphidae; genus Melangyna; species Melangyna quadrimaculata. The sequence continues at coordinate 23,333,141 of OX439484.1, read as the reverse complement.
CCAACAACAATTATTAAGGGTGAACAAAAAGTGATGATTCAAAAATGAGGGTAGGTTGATGTTGATTTTGTTTTTTATTTTATTATAATTCACACTGTATTATTGTTAGAAAATTTTAAAGTATCGAACCAATTTCAACAAACGTTAGCTTTGCGCAGAGGCGATATCGTAACCAATGAGGTCCTACCGAGGTGCGATTATTGCTAGTTGAAAACTTTAACCAATACCCCGCCATGAGGACGTGAAAAACCGTCCGCTACGGCAATTTTTGCAAGCTCGAGAGAGCTAATAAAAATAATAAATTCAAAAATTAAATTTCAGTTAAAATAAATTTGTGTTTAGGTACGTAAGCTTACGCACGTAGGTATTTTATTTTATTTTATAATTATAAATAAATATTAATTTAAAATTATTATTATTATAATAATAATAAGACATTCAGAGTCTAGAGAATAAAAAAATAGAAATAAAATTGTACACCTTATCGGATTGCTACGCTAGGGCTAGGGGATGTAGGGTAGGCTATAGAGTTAACTTGGTTTGGTTTACTTAGTAGGTAGTCCTTGGCTGATTTGCTCCAGCTACAGTAAAACTAGGAAAGAAAGAAAATTTAAATGGTAATTAAAAAGAAAGACACCAGAAAAAGGACCGCGTTAAAATTGTGTTTGTCAAGGTTGTGTAATTTATTGATTGATGTTTGATAATGAAAAGTGAAATAGGTAATAAATTTTAAAGAAAATGCATTATGTAGGTACCTATATAGGTTAGGTACCTAATCATAAACAAAAAATATTTTGTTGTGAGTTTGGGTGCGATTATTAAGCACAAAACCTTTATCGGGTAAATCAAACGAATTTGCGTTGGGCTTAAGAGCATTTATTTATTATTAGACAGGATTGGTTGACAAAATAACATCCTAACCTAGGTAGACATTACCTACATAATTAACTAACCTGTTAGGTAGGTAATATAGTTAGGTAGGTATAGCATAGGTACTTTATAGGTAGGTGCCATACCAACCCTACCCATATAATCTAATCAGGAGGTGCAAGTGCTTGAGGACACGGATATGGATAGTAAAAAAAGTACCTACTCGTACCTAGTTGGGGTACTTTTTCCAAGTAGAGATTTTTAAACGCAATTACCTTTACCTACCTAGGTAGGTAATTTATTATATTATAGGTAGGTATATTTATTTTTGTATTAGCAATATTGTCGCAAAATTACCAGATCGTGCCACTGTCAAGTAGGTAGTGTCAATAGTTACCTATCTAGGTATTCAAGGTTGAATGTCGAAAATATCATTTATTTTTTTCGAAATCATTATAGGAAGTTAGGTATACCTACCTGGGTATTTTCTAGTTAGGTTAAAGTTCTTAACTACGAGAGCAAGTTTGTGCGATCCAGTCATGCAGTTTATTTTTTAAATATACTGTATAGGTACATATACATATGTACTTGTACAAATGTACATTTGTACATATATTTGCATATATGCATACAGAATTATTTTTTAAAATTTATAAAAATTCTAATTAAAATAAATATCATAATTGGACAAGTTGGCAACAAAATTATGTAGATTTTTTCCATGTCATATACTTATCCTTTAGTGAAAATGACTGATAGTTAATAGTTTTTAAAACCTCTTTCAAGGTAGGTACCTATTTTCAAAACATTAGACTTAAGGGAATTTGTTGTTATCATTGTGAAATGATTCGCTCCGCTTTCGCGTTGGTATGGGAAAGGCTTAGATATTTTTACTGCTTCACAAAAATATTGATCACACCTAGGTAGTTATACCTAGGTAAATATACATTGTCCGTGGTTGTTTTGGAGTGGGTGAAATTCTGTGTCAATACCTATAAATCTTAACATTTTGTTTTTTTTTTTTGTTTTTTGACCTACCTACCTAAATACCTATTTTGGCAACATTTTGACTACGTATGCCCTACCTACCTAAAAGATAAGTTCGTTGACGTCAATGAAAAAACATTGCCCTTCGTTTCTTTTAGTGCCAACTTAAGGTCAATATTTGTGTTCGATAGTGGAAAAGTACCTAACCTACATTTTTTCATAATAAACCTACCTACTTATAGCAAATCTTCGAAAATATTTCATCACTATTGTTTATCAATGAAAAAAAAATTAATACAAAATTACAGTTCTGTAGGTATGTACGTACATATTAGTTAGGTAAATATATTATGTAATTGTGAAAATGGATTTGTTCCTACCTATAGATAATTTCTGAGCTGTTATTATGTAAAAAGTTTCATCAGATTATTCGACAACTTAAGATTTTATTAGATGCTAATTTTCCGATCGACCGAAATGAAAATATAAGAAAAAAAAGTGCATGCATTGTAAGTGCATCCTGATTCTATCGAATATGGTTTTCATGACCTATCACGTTGTTGTCCCTTCCAAATCTTTTATTATTATTTTATTATTTCGTCAAATAACTAACCTAACTTAGATTAACAAAATTGACTTGGTACATAGCCTCTTTGTCGGTCAATCGTACATTTTACATGACATAAGCCAACTTAACGTGTTAGTACATAAATAAAAATGTATAAAATTTTGTGAAAAATTCAGTACAATAAAAAAGTGCGTATACGCCCAAGTGTACAGTTCTTGTATCATATTATTATTGAACTGAACACAAAAAATATGTAATGTAAACGGCCTTATTTTAAAATTTATTTTATTTGACAGTTTAATCCAACATAATTTGTGCAATATAATTAAAAGATGAGCAAACAAACTATCAACTACATCAGAATACCTACCTAAGTAGGTATACTCTACATCTACAATACGATTCTTTTTACTGTCCCAAGTTTGTTTATCACCTTTTTTAATCTTGATCTTGAGGCGTGAGCCACTGAACTTCTTCAAAAATGTTAAGCGGTTTTCGTTTGCCAAACACACAAAACCTAGACTTACATATCTTTTTTCACGACATGCGACAGAATGATTCAACAAATTCGTTATCAATGATTTCTTCCAAAAACGTAACTATCAATGAATGAAAATGATATCACTAGCTTAACTTGATTTTTCAAGTTTCGCATTTCGACAATATTCACAAAATTTGGTTAGACCCAAGAGTGTGCTTGCCAAAAAATTTGTATAAGTAGGTACCTACTTATAGACACACTACGTATTTCTACCATTCATTAGAAACGCAGACTTGTGTACCTACGTCAATATTATAAAAACCCAACTTTGACCTTTTATTTTAGAAAAGATTATAGACATATAGCAACAATCCCACTAGTACATCTGTAGCACAGAGCACTTATTAAAATTGTTACTAACCTTATACATATTTATTTTGTTTATCATTTATGCAATCTAAATTTAATCAAAATCATTTCATTTCGAACCTTATAAGTACGAGTATTAACATCATTTGGAATTTCAAAATATTTGTCTATATAACTTCAATTACGTTAGTGTAAATTATATTTCCATAATTTCTTTGAACTTGAGTGATTGCTTGATGCTTATCAGAACAATAGCAATGAATATTATCGACATTCGACCTTTCGAAAGCACACACCTCGATTCATATAGCAATGCACCCGTTGGTTTCGTTCGGTTCGGTGAAAAGATTAGAATGTCTTATTTATTAAACTACATACATACATACATAGGTATAAGCAAACTTATTAATAAACCATTTTTTTTTTTTTATCATTTCGTAAAGAATGATTTCACTTTACATCAACTTTGCATAGTTATTGCAAAACAAAATGTAAAAACATAAAGCACGTGTTTCAGAACAATGAACTTTTCTCAAGTTCAAATTTTTTAAATTAAATTGACAGTCTTGAAAATAAGCTTGATTTTCCTAAACGTACAATTTGAAAAAGGATGTACGAAAATTTGACCGATCGTAGTTAATTTAACAGAATAATGTACAGTGAATAGGGCACATGATTTAAGTTTTGAGCAAAAATTTCGCAGATAAAATCTATCATACATATTTCTATTTTAGAAAATCCAAAACTCAAATTTCATCTCGGTCTATATAAATTAAAACTTCAAAAAGTACAGAAACGTATAACTAATGGTATTTTCTATTGGTAAAATACATCAATTTATTTTTATTTCGATCTGTCAAATAAATCTATTAAAGAAATCGATTCATTTTTTTGACTTTAAATGGTGTTTTCGATTGGTAAATTCAGATTTCAATTTAAAAATTGATCATTTTCGTGTTGAATGAAACCCCATTTCAAATTGATTTATTTTTGTCATTGTATTCGTGTAATTGTATGTATGTTTCATAACTTCAAAAAACTTGTCATCACTTGATGCACTTTCGGAAGACAAAAAAGAGCTTCATGAATTTACCAATTAATTTTCAACTGCTTCCATTTTATATCAGAAATGATTTCGTTCATATGTATTTGAAACATTGGCGCAAAATTTTAAACAGCCCTAAGGATTTAGTAAGATACTACTTAACATTTTTCTAATTCTTTAACAGTTTTTCTTAATTTTAAATAGTTTTTAACTAGTATCATACTAAACCAATTTCCTCCACAAACTTCAGCTGAACACGTCAAAAAAAAGACAGCTCGTGCAAACAATTTACAAACATCCCTGATTTTGACATTTATAAACGTCAAAGTGTCATAAGGATTTAGTACGATACTATTTTACCAATGGAAAACACCATAAATCAATTTTGCGGATCTAAATTTTTCGAATCAAATTTTAACAGAAATGCTCATTCACCCTTATAACGGTTGTTGTTTCTTTCATTAAAATGACACGTCCCTGGAGGCGTCAATTGATGTTTAATTCAAACGAATTTTGTCATAATGATGAGATCGTTAGAGATTGGAGAGAATGTCGAAGATTTGGGTTTATTTAAACTCCAACTGTCGCCTCTCCAGCCTTGTCATTTAACTGTCCTTTTAGTGAAACGACAATCTTAATAGGGGTGCTTAATAGTACAATTTTTATAATTGTGTTTTGTAGTTATACAGTACCTACTTTTAAATTTATGAACTCAAGCTATATGAAAACGCAGCTCGTTTAAACTTTTAAATACTAATGGGCCATCACACACTGGCTTAATTTTGAGCTGAAATAAAGCCAGACTTACTTTCCTTCAATCTCACACGTGCTTAGCAAAGCTGCATGAACATTGTGTGTAAACGAACCGGCTGCAATTGTATTAGTACTTTCAGTTTGAGCATCGAAAAAAAACATAACTTCCTAAAGTTTTCAGTTTTGCATGACAACAGATTTGTTTATTTTGCCTAGAATCGAACAACTGTGTATGTATTAGTTATTATTACGCTTTGTTAATCGGCTCGAAACAAGGATGAAAATGTTAGTCCCTTCATTCCTCACTCTTCACCCCCCTCGCCTACAAACTTTGATTTCCCCAGTTTAGTTCGGCTAAAAATTGATCCAGTGTGTGATGGCCCAATATGACGAAATTTGAAGTCCCTCTTGCAGTTTTTTCGATCGCTTTCTTAGTCACTCTGACGTAATATATTTATGCGTAGAATCACTATAAAATTCCATATTCAACTATATACCTATACCTACCTACCCACAATCAAAGCTAATATAAGAATGCATTTTGAAAGCAAAGTGTTATTGCGACGAATGGAAGGTCATTTTATAAATGTACACCCTTAATGTGATTCCATTTCACGAAGAAGTAAATTAATCAACTCGAGTTGAGAGAAAATTGCGCGTGCTACAATTTTATTGAATAATATTACTGTGTATTAGCATACTCCTTAATTTTGATAGGTTAACGGTTTTCTGAAGGTACACCTACCTATATTAATTAAATAATATTATTTAATCAGATTCTCAATACCTTTTTATAATTTAATCCGTTAAAATTAAATACAAATGTTTAGTCCGAGATTTAAAGCACTGGAGAATTTGACAAAACGCAAGAGTAATATAATCAAATACTCAATATACATAACTACATTATACTTATAGTTTTTATTACTTATGTTTTTTTATTATATTAAATACGTATGTACATACATAATATATAGGTATATAAATTAATTTTAAAATTATTTATATTGTTTTATAGGAACTTTTCCGGAATCAACACCGACTTATTGGTTTCATTCAACAAAATATTCGATTTTGTAGCAAACAATCTTTTAAAACTGCACAATCAACACAAAAGGTTGATGAAGAGGATGGTTTTCAAATAACAACAATATCAACGCAATATGAAACAATTCCTGCCCCAATCACACATGACGATGATGTTGGACAACAATTTTTCGTAAGATAAATTTATTTTTTTTTGTTTCAGTTATGTAAATTTTCGAATAAATTTAATATTCTTTTTTTTTGTCTGTCGTGTATTATAGGCATCAGATTTAAGTGTCAGATTGGCAACACCACAACAGCTTCAACCAAAACCAGATGCCGATGATTTAGGATTTGGAAAACATTTTACAGATCATATGTTAAGATGTGAATTCCATAGGAGTTTGGGTGGTTGGCAGAGGCCTGAAATTACACGTTTAGAAAACTTAGTCATACATCCTGCGGCAAAAGTTTTACACTATGCTGTTGAGGTAAGCTGACTTATATGGCTGAAAAGAGCTATTTATTTTTTTTTACACATGTATTTGTATATGTATTTGTTTAATAGTCAGTTTCATTTTTGAAACCTAAACTTCAAATTAAACTTTAAGTTAAACTCGTTCGGTTTCACGGCGTTAACATTTTTAAAAAGGACTTAAAGTTTTGTATTGGAAATACCGCAACCCTCAGTACCAGAAAGATTAAACTATAAATTTAATTCTTTAAACAAAATGGCAATCAAATGATGATCTTACTTGACTTCCGCAACTATGTTTTAACTTTTCTTAAACAAAAGGTGTACCTGTTTGCTTATATTTGAATTCTTGAATTCTTATTCTCGATTCCTTGCAAATATTTTTTTGTAATTTGCAGAATTGATAATTTTTTTAGAACTTTAGGCAATGTCAACGGCCAGCCAAATTAGTTAAGCCGAATCTTTAAAATGATAACATTTGTACCAACAATGTACCTCCCATTTTAAGCTAAAAAGTCTGACAGAACAACTTGTGTGGTTTTTGTTTAATCAGGTTGATTTATAATCATCATCAATTTGAGTACGAGTGATCTGTAAGTGGTTTTAAATAATATACTAGAATTGAGATAATAATATTCCAACAAAGGCGTTGTATTAAATTACCGTTATATGGTTTTGAGCTTTATGTACAAGTTAATGAAGATTGAAAATTTTTTGTTTGCGAACTAGTGTCAATAGCACGTCAATAGCACGTCCTTCAATTTTGATGTATCATTTTCTTTTTTTAGTAAAATTATTGGCTACATGAAATTTGGCCCCAATGAAAAATGGCCCCAAACGAAAAATAAAAAATGGTCCCAAATTTGGGTCTTTTTTCATAATGAAAAATGTCCCCATTTTCGAAAGTGAAAAGTGGCCCAAACTTGTGAAAAATGGCCCCAAACACAAAATGAAAAATTGCCCCAAAATTAATATAAGAAGCAACAACAAGAGAAAAATTACAATCGCACAAAAAATGTTTTGCGTCGGCTTGGGAGACCATAAAAAGTACTTTGCCTGGCCCGCTTCGCGGGTTCAAGGATTTTAACTGCCTTTTCGGGTCATCTGTCCCGCTCACGCGACTCCGTCGCTCCGCTTAGGGTATGCTCAGTGGCCTGGCAGGCGATTATGTTGTTAGACGGTCTGCTATCAAAGTTTTTGTTTAAAAAGTTTTTTGGTTTAAGAATAAAAGTTTAGGGCCATTTTTCATAATGAAATTTCACCCCAAAATTAAAAATGAAAAAGGCCCCAAAACAATGAAAAATGCCCCCAATTTACAAATTTTAATTTTTGTTTGTTTTTGTTGTTTCCCATTTAAATTTTTGGGGCCATTTTTCATTTTTAGTTTGGGGCCATATTTCATTGGGTCCAAATTTCGTGAAGCCAAAATTATTATTATAATCTAATACCTTACATATGTATGCATTCGAAAGTAAATATTAAATAAATAATAAATAAAATTCTTGTTTTCTGTTTTTGTTTAGCTATTTGAGGGCATGAAAGCCTACAGAGGTGTAGATGGTAAAATACGATTATTTCGTCCAGATATGAATATGAATCGTATGAATCTAACTGCTAAACGTTCTGGCCTTCCATCGTTTGAGGGAATAGAGTTTATTAAGTGTATATCACGATTGATCTCTATCGATCAAGAATGGGTTCCACATTCAGAGGCAGCTAGTTTATATATTCGTCCGACAATGATTGGCATTGATGTAAGTTTACCTAACAAAAAAAGAATTAAGTATTTTTTAATTATTATAAATGATTTAACAATAATTTTTATTTATGTGCACTTACAGCCTACTTTAGGTGTTGCATCTTCAGACTCTGCATTGTTATACTCAATTTTATGTCCTGTTGGAAGTTATTTTAATGGAACTGATGTTGGAGTGTCATTGTTGGCCGATCCAAGATATACAAGGTGAGTTCTTGAGTTGTTCGAAATTTCAATCTACAAAATACGAACGTAACATTTTCAAAAGTAATAATTGATTAGATCCAAATGTATTCCTCCGCTGACTGCTTTTAAACGTGAGTGGGTTATAGTAGTAGGCACGAAACAAAGATATTTCTTATGAGTTTTGGCGAACAGTTAGCCTCATCGCATCTTCAATTTATCTTCTCATCGAGGAATCGTCCCAGCCTGTACACTTTAAGATAAGAGCCTAGTACAATGTATAATGTTATGCCTTTCCAATGCGCTTCGCTGAAATTTAAACGTTTAAAGCAGTCAGCAAATAAATACTGAAAATATTAAATAATACGTGCAAATTTTTGTATTTTCTATAATTTTTTTTTTTATATTATTTGTATTTAGGGCGTGGCCAGGAGGTGTTGGTGATCGTAAAATGGGCTCAAACTATGCACCCACAATTAATGTCCAAAAAGAAGCTGCAAATAAAGGCTTACAACAAGTGCTATGGCTTTATGGAGATGATCACCAGCTTACTGAAGTTGGAACGATGAACATCTTCATGTTCTACATAAACGATCAAGGAGGTAAGTTTTATTTTTTTTAATTCAATTACCTTACATCTTTAAAAGAATATATGTATAATTAATTTTTGTATTCTTTAGAAAAAGAATTAGTTACACCGCCATTAAATGGTCTAATTTTACCTGGTATTACAAGGGATTCAATTTTAACACTAGCCCGTCAGTGGGGTAAATTTAAAGTGCGAGAAGGTACCTTTACAATGCCAATGGTTTGCGATCTTCTTAGTAAAGGACGTGTAAGTTTAAATCATATAACAATTTCACTAAATCAATTGACTTACTTACCTTTTCCTTAAATTACAGTTGCTTGAACTTTTCGGTGCAGGAACCGCTTGCGTTGTTAGTCCAATAAATCGAATAAACTATCTAAATGAGAACTTATTCATTCCAACATTGGAACAAGATAAACCAGTTTTTGAGAAAATGCGTGATGCCCTTAGAGATATTCAGTATGGAAAAATTCAACATCCCTGGGCGGTTGCGATTGATTAAGTTTGCAAAATACAAAAATATATCTCCAGTACCGAAACGAATATATAACAATATACTTACAACCACAAGGAAGAAGGATCCAGGCTATATTGGGGCCTACAAAGTCAAACTTATTAGTCAGCTTTGTTGGCATATTAGTGCGAAACACGCAACCTCCCAACGGATCCTTTTTCGAACTCAGAATCTGGATACTCTATAGAACGATTGCTCGAAACGCAATTAAACCTGCATTTATTATCTACAAGGATTTGTTTAAATAGTTTTTAAGCATATTTATTTTTTATAGTTTAAGATTAGAATTAGTACCTACATAATATATATTGTTTACTTAAACCTTTTTGGTTTATCTGTGTATGAATATTGGAAAGTGAATCTTGAAAATAATTGAAAATTGAATAAGTTGTAAAAAAATAATGTAAATATGTACGAAAGTTAAGATATGTTTTTGTTTTTTAACAACTGAGTGGAATTATTGTTAAACAAATATGGTTGTGAACAAAATATTTTTCTCCTTCCATTCAGAGATAATTTCAATTTTTTATTTCCATAAAATTTATGGTACCATTCTATTTATATATTTTTTTTAAATATTTTTGTTTTAAATAGAGGAAATATTAAAAAAATATATTTAAAAAAAATCTCGATGAAAACAATATTGGTGTGTGGTTTTTTTTTAGGAATAATGACAATTATCTCCTCAGAAACGGAGAACTTGTGGGATCTATTGATATACAAAGATATTTATTACTGTGCATCGCATAAGTCTTTTTTGAAATTCAGAGACAGTTTTAGCAGTAACAAGTTTAAGGCCTTAAATCTTATCAATCAAAACACCAATGGTTTGTCAAATATCGTAGTTTTTAAGTAAAAATGAAAGACAAAATCTTAACAAACCGTACCGGAGTTATGTGCATTTATTTATTTTAATTTATGTTAATTAAATTTACTTAATTTGTATAGATATTAAAATATACATAACATTCTACAACTCTATATAAAAATGATTTTATTTACTTGAATTCGATTTAACGTTAAAAGGTTTTCTTGGTTTGTAAAGAATGCCAATTAGCATTTGTTAGCCTTCCAAAAGACGTAATTTGAGAACTCTGTTAATTGGGGTATATGACGTTTTTAATAAAACAGCTAATTACAGCTCTTAAGTAATTTCTTTAAACAGGTAAATATTCAAAACATCTGATGACAAGTAGACGAGCGATATTAAAGGGCGACAGAAAACAAGGACGTAGAAAGTTGTTTTTAAGTCAAATTTGAAACTTTAAACCGTAAAATTTAGTTTTGGATGATATTTTTGTTTAAGAGTGTGGAGCTCATGCCAACAAAAGTTGAAAGAGTGGTACGTCCATCTTTTGTGGAATTGAGCTGTATGCCTAGTGTTCTCCGTACGCCTTATTTAGTAACATTCATCTCCACTCATTCCTTACAAAATTATGTTTTAAATTATTTGTTGTTTATTTTCAAACATGTTGAATCCGGGGCTAGAAGCCTTTCCAAAATATAGTTTTTATTAAAATTCATAAAATGGACAAAAAGGGGATAACCCACTTAAAAACAACGGAATCAATTTAAAAAAAATAACTTACTCTGATTTTACTTTTACCTGTGTACAGGGGGGTTCACACTCATCAACAAGTTTATCAACTCGTGTCGAAACGTCACATAATTTGTAATGTGAACACAAGTTGAACGACTGTCGGAAGTTTTTCAAATTTTTTGTTATTTTACTCGATCAAACGGCCGCTGTAGCTAATGTGAACACTAATTGAACAACTGAGATGTCTGAAAATTTAGATTTTAGTGTTTCTTTTTAATTTTTTAAGTGAGTTTCATAGAGAATGGGTTGAAATAGAAGTAAACCCACAAAAGGAAGGGAGAAAATTTGAATTTCCTTCGCTGAAACTGGTGCAAAAAATTAAATCTACGCCTTGTTTGCTTTTTGAAAATTTATTTACAATAGAAGTTGATGAGGCGGTCTTTGAATGTGAACGCTAGCAACACGACTCAGGTTGATCGACTTGTGGATGAGTGTGAACCCCCCTTATCTGTGTGGGAAATTGTTACAAAAGTGGCGGAGCCATTGACAATTTCCCCAAAAAAGAACGTCCGTTTCAGATTAATGATTTGGAGTAAAAATAAGAAATGTTCTTACAATAATTTTGAATATTAAAGACACATAAGTTTAATCAAAATCGTTAGAGCTGTTTTTAAGAAATTAAATCAAAAAAAAATTAAACCATTGTATGACTGTTACGCGTTCTAGGGCAAGAGCTCACTTACTACTTTTAATAATCAACTAACAAGTTTGCATTCAAGCAATTGAAGAGATTCAGGACCTGAGAAAGCACCGTTATCTAATTCTTTAAGTTAAAAACCGATATTGTCTCTTAATAAAGATAAAATGTCAGACTGCAGCATATGAAAATTATTGGGGGGAGGTGAAGAAAATCATCCATCCACCCACTTTCATCAATTAACCTGTAATTGGTTTAATGGCTGTAAATTTAACATAAAATACACACAGTAATACAAACATTTCCAATCAATCGTGAATCAATGAAAAAGTGCATATGGCTACCTTATGAGGTTTATAACTTGGATTATACTTTGTTCGATCTTTAAGAATGAGGTATTTGATCAAAGGCAAAATATCAGGCTATATTTGTTTTCAACATTTAAAAATTATTTACAAAGATCATACTAAAACGTACTAAAATTATTGAATGAAAAATCAATTTGATTCTTGGTAATATAAACTAAAATCTGATAAAATGATAAAAAAAAATGTGTTATGTGCAAGCTCATCACGAATCAAGCATGTCAAAATGATTTAGATATTAAAAGTATAGTAAAGTGGCTGTACAGAGGCAGAGACCGACGCGAGGCACGGTCGTCGCCATGAAGAAAACTAATTTTTTGTTAATCTAGCTTCGTTTCTTAAACTTTACCCAGGGCTGATCTAGGTTTTCTCGACAGCCCCAAGAGTTGTCAAAAAAAAACTAAGTTTTTCGGTTTTCAAAAAACACCCAAAGGTGTATGAGAATTGGAATGATTCGCCAATTGCACAAAAAACAACTTCAAACGTTTCCATTTTCTATTTCTATCTATTTATTAAATTAAATTACATTATATCAAAAATAAACAATTTCCTAAAGAGCCCGAGTCCACAACAAGACAAATTCTTCACATCTAAAATGTCAGTTTGACAGTTTTACCTAGATGTACTGCATGGCGAGTTCATGGCGGCCCCAGGTTTTAATAAACGCAGAATTTGCGCGCCAGGGTGAGCTGAGGCTTTTTAAAAATCATTTTGGGGTCACCTAACTCAGTGTTACTTTATTGCATTTTTAAACGTAGTACATACATCAATATCTCATAAATATACATATATATACCTAGCATAAGTTTTTTTTTGTATTGACATATTTAATAAATAATTCAGCCAACAAACAAAATAACAAGACACTTTTTTCATTTTTATATTTATAGATTGGTTTATTTGAACCAAACAAAAAAAATAAACAAAAACAACAAAAGTATAACGAACAACAAAATAAAACATAACTTACACATGAATCAATAATAGTTATATTGTACGATTGACTTGTAATAATGAATTATTGAAACCTTAAAATTACAAAAAGAAACCATAATAATTTATACAAATTGATTATGGATACGAATAAAATAGCAATCATGATTCTAATACATTATGTATTTGATTTTTTTGTTTGGATGTATTCACTGAGGCCTTACCTAAAAAATATCTTAGAACACTACATATAAACCTAACTATCAAGAATTTGTGTGCTTCAGTGCAATTTCTTTTTCGTATGTTGTATTATTATTTATTTTGATGAATGTCATTTACTTAAAATATTTTTTTAAAAACCTAAATTTTATCATAATTTATTAAACTTAATTGAGTATTAATTTGGTTGGAAAATTTTAAACCTAATGATTTTTCAAAAGAAAAAAAAGAGTTTATTTGTTAAAAGACTTTTTAGTGATTTAATATATATATTTTTTTGCTTTGGGTTTCGTTCTTGTTTTTAGAATTTAATTTTGTCTATTAAGTATTTTGTTTTGTTTTTTATTTTAATACATATAACATTTTATTAAAATTGGATTTATAACTTTTTTTGTTATAGATTATATAAACAAATTTAACATTTTTATTTCCTTTTAATATAATACTTTTTTTTAATGTGATTTCTGAGTTTGTTTGTTTTTTTTTATTTTAATTCAAGCAAATTCTTCTGAAATTACTTTTGGAAAAAAGATAAGTTTTGAGATATTTTTTTTTTAAGTCTTGTAAATTTAGTTTAGAAATTGAGACAATATTAATTTTAAAGGAAAACTATTTTTTGTGTATAAGAATCTAACTATATTTTTTTATAATGAATTTTGGCTCTTGACTTGTTAAATGTGAGTATTTAGAATAATGCTGTTTTTTTTGTTTTTTATTTACATACCTATGGTATGTTTCTTTTTAGTTAAGTAAAATTGATCAAAAGAAATTCAAAATTTCAAGGCAATATAGAGAATTTTTTTATCAGTCATGCAAAACTCAAGTCAACTCAGTTTTCGCTAAAAATTTTTTTTTTCGAGAGATATTGTAGAAGTGGTCGGATCATGATGCCTTTATAATGGCGGACTGTTGCAGTTCGATTAGTTCGATTTTGCGTTTGAATGGGAACTGGAAGAGCGGAAGTAAAACTGACATTCGGTGTTTTAATGTCACCAACATTTTTCAATACTTATAAGTGGAAACAAATTGGTGACATTAGCTTAATTGAGTTGTCATTTCGAAGCAAACTCCGCGAAAAAAGTGGCATAAGTCAAAACAATTCAAGGTCAAGCAATGTCCCATGAGGTTTTAATTGAATTATATTCAGTCACTCCACTTAAACAGAATTATTTTTGTTTCTAAATTTCTTCATCTACGTTATTATGGTTAATTTCTCCAATTTAACTTAAATAATAGCTGTGTTTTATCATCTTTTATCGGGATCTGGATCTTGTTTTTTTCACAGTGCTGACAACATTTACGAATCAAAATGGTCATCTGGTGTTGAGAATTAAAACTAATTCTTGGATCTTGAAATAGATCCAGATAGAGAGCATGATCCCAAATTGGTTTTGTATTACGTGTAAAAGTTAATCCAGATCCAGATCCCGATAAAAGATAATAAAACACAGCAAATGTCGGTTAACCTTGACCAATGCGTTTTTCGCCTCAGCTCCGGTTTATGAGATATTCCCGTTAGAAAATTAAAAACAGAAACCGGGTGATTTTTTTAACAATGCGAGCTGAGATTCCTACTAATCTGTATTTTCAATTTAAATCATAAAATATCTCTTTTTTTCTTCGAAAATTCTTAGTTAGATGTTATGGCGGTTACAGAAGCAGTTGTTTTGTTCGTCCGAAGCCAAACGAATTTGTTAAAATAGATCCATTGTTCAAATCAATTTGTTTTTGTTGAAGAGTTCATCGGAACTGTGGTGAACTATGACAGCGAGAAGCTTTCGGCAAAAATTTTTAAAGAAAATATCAGAACACTAGTTAACTGTAGCTTTGCGATAATGAGCTACGAAATTAACACATTCCTGAAGTTATAAAATTCCCTAAGAGCGATTTATCAAAATTTAGGAATGATTGTTTTAAATGCGACGAATTTGATCAGTGTTAAAATTGTTTTTTAATTTCATTAAATATTTAGTCCTATTTTTAACGTTTAACTTTTTTGTTTTAAATTGTAGATATTAGAATCTTGTGATTTTTCCTTAGGTTTGTTATTGATTGCTAATAAATGAGTTGATGTTTTTATGTATGAGTTGTATATGAATATATTGATTTATTTATTTTATAACTTTTAAGATTTCTAAGAAAAATTAAAGCAATTATTATTGGATCTATGGTAAAATATATAATATATATTTCTATGTTCTATATGACAAATAAATAAAGTTCTCTGATTAGATTATTTTAAATATCAATCTAAATTGAATTTTTCATTTTGTTTGTTAAATGTGATTTTTTAGTATTAATTCTAAGATTAAACATTTATTTTGGCACAATTGAAATATTGAATATATTTATGGTAGTCAATTTAATGGAAAATTTGGTATATTGTAGTATGTTTGAATTGGTGTTGTGAGTACTCTGAAAACAAAAGAAAATTAAACTAAAACAAATAAAAGTACATAAAAAGGATGATAAATGAAAATAAAATGCAAGACTGGGTCGCATGTAATGTTCAAGTAGCTTGTATAAAATTTCAAAAAATGTATGTGTAAGAGAATTTTAAGGGAAGACTTGTTGCATTTCATGGGTGGATGAACTATTTTTGCAGAAACGAGTAGGAGTAAGTTTAAAAAATAAAAAATAAATTGGGTGGCACAACGGCTCGTGAAGAACCAGGGCCTAGTGACTAACAACTCGCAACCATTCCTGTGTGCGCCTGTCGACAGGAATGGAAGGGACCTACAATTTTATGCCGAATCCGAACGGCTAGACGAGGAGAACTTATTCGTGACTAGTGATACTCTTGGAGGATTTGTCAATTCCCCGCAAGAGGCAGTAGACCTGAAAAAAACTTTTAAGTTTTTAGGTCGACGAGGCTGGAAAGCAGTCCAAGACCTCCAGCGTGACAGTCGAACGCACTAACCATTACGCTACGGGCTACTACAGGAGTAAGTTTGGGGAAATTATTTGACCGAGAGTAAAATTACAAAAGTCTCAACGGACAGATGGATCAAGTGTTTTTTACAATTAAAACTTAAAAAAAAAGTTCTTTAAATAGTTTATAATTGAATAAAGTATTATGTTGGCAATTTACAGACGGCGGCGTGAGTCATGTTAATAAAAGGAGGATCTTCTTACTTTATTTTAAATAAAATCCTTTGAAAGTTGAACTTGAATAATAAGTTAGTAGTTCCTACACTGCGCCTCACTTGAATAGAGTTAAAAAGTACAAGTTAAAAAGGTGTAGCGCTTACTTAAGTGAATGAAACAAATTTTTTGTTTCTTTTTGTATACCATATCAAAAATGCAACAATCGGTTGTATGATTTTTGGGTGCCTATTCATATTCTTCACACTAGTTTTTAATGCGTCATGTGAATAGAAATCTATAGATAAAGCACGAAAAAACAAGCAAGCAAAAGCCGCATCAGAAGCAGAGTTAACAAATATTCTTATAGGGTTTTCTATTGGTAAAATATTTCAATATTTTTTTGATACAAATATGTCAAGACGTCGCTTCTGATTAATAAAGCCTTCCATTGAGCAAAAAATATTGATGTTTTTTTGATTCTGTATCAATTTTGCAGATCCGTATTTTTCGGTGAATCTAACCCTCCTTTTACTGACACCAGTACAACTGCCAGCTGTTATTTTGACAAGATCATGTTTTAGTTAATTTATTTCTGTAGAGAAAGAAATTTGATGTGAAAACAAAGACTAAAACGTAAATATGGAATTAAAATGGAAGCAGTTGTAGGAATCCTGAAAGGGAAATAAGAAAATGAAATAATGATAAAACTAATAACGATACCAAATATTGAAAACAGAGTTAAACTGAACAAGTGGATAGTAATAATAAATAATAATAAATAAAAATAATAATAATAACAATGTGATGGTCGCTACACAGTTTTAAATGAGTTGAAAGTTACAAGGTATCCCGCATCATTATTTATAACGTTGTAGGTAAATGAAAAACAAACTTGAATTTATAAAAAGTGACGACTGTTTTTATTGTATTCATCAGCAGATATACCATCTACAGATTCACAGATTCACAGAGACAAAAATACACCAATACCATAACAACAACAAAAAAAACCAATTCAAATATCATTCCATTAGTCGCGAAAAAAATCAAATTCCGCGTCAAATTCTTTATTTACCAATGGAAATTGATTGTCCTCCAATTTCAGTCTATTTGCAGTTAAAATTGAACTTAAGAATAGCGTATAAATATAGCAATAAATAGCAATAAATAGTGCACATAATTTTAAACGCCCTAGATTGCAAACAAAAAAGCACCACTGAATCCACTGCACAAACAAACACCTTGTCTTGTTTAGGACACATATTACAACAACAATTGAAGTGTGAACCATAGTTTTTTTCTGGTCAAAAAATTAGCTATTTAAATGGTTCAGATGGTTTTAACAGCGTTTTTGCAGAGTTTAAAATAGCCGGGAAGCAGGTTTATTGATCAGGGGTTAATTTTATAAGTTGATCAGGATTTGTTTTCACTAAAAAATGTCCGTAAAATCTCATGAAAATAAAGTGGAACTAGTGCTGCATTGGCAAGGTTTTAACCAATACCTTGGACATTTCATTAAATTAATGCATTAATCCACAACGCAACAAAAAAAATAATAAAATTAAGACTTTCTTGAAGAAAAAATGTTTTTATTGACCCTTAAATTATGGAAAATGTGAAGGATGGATTATTGGAAGAGTAAAAGGATCGACAACAATATGACATCAAGGAATCGTTCAGTACTGAAATAAAAAAAAAGCATAGCAACGATATTTCATTCAAAAACACCTATTTGGATGCAATTTCCTCATTTTTTTATAGTATGAATTAGTTTTGGTTTATTTTTATTTTTGGAAAAATTAAACCAAAAATGTGTTAAATTAGCTTACCTTAGCGCTAAACCCATGTAACTTGAGAAAAAAGTTTGTTTCTATTTGGTTTAAATTTATTCTATTCTATTCAAGTGCGCGCAGTGCATAATTTACTACTTGTATTAAAAATTAGTGTTTGCTATATTTTCAACGGCTTTAATTTGGAAACTATTGGGTAAAATGTAAGTTAATTAAACTACTTAAAAATCGTAAAGCCAAATTTTAATATACATAATAAATTAGTCCTTCAGGTTTACCCTTTCGATAATCACTCAAAAAAGCAATGGCCGTGTTCGACGCTATAGGTAGAAAACTTAGATTATTCATTAGGCAAATATTATAAACATCTCAGCGAAAAATTAGAACTAACACATTTGACGCAAATTTCCCTTCCTTTTAGGCGCGACAGTTCTATACTGTAGTTATAAAAAAAAATATAATAATTTCAATAAAAATTATGAGATAAAAATGCATGTTTCTTGAAAGACAAAACAAATAATGTTGTTAAGAACAAAAATAGTTTTGAGTATTCACAACATACTTACTGCAATTTTTCAGATAAATGCAACTTAATTTTTTGAATGAAAATATATGAATTAAATGTACTGATTTTGCAATGTGTTTGTCATAATATTTATAAATCTAACTAGTAAAAAAAGTAAAACCAGTAGATTTAATACATTTAAAAATATGTATTGCTTTAAATAATATTAACTTTAGGTTTTTTTTCAATATTAGATTTTAAGTTACAATAAATTCAACTACCGCTCATATCACTGAGTATAATAATAATGATTTAAAAGAAAAACACATTGCATTGATACATATGAAAAAATAAAAAATATCTTTAAAAAAAAGTCTTTAACTCCTTCAACCAACTTACGCCTTAAATATATGAGGAAACTCATTGGCTATTGCACGAACTAGTTTCTGATCATCTGCACTGCATTCGGTCTCTTCACAAAAAATGCGAGTAAATATTTTCATAAGTTCTTGTTTGCGGTATTGATTCTTCTCATAGTTGGTACTTCTTACCATGCATCGACATAAATTTAAATATATGCCTCTCATCTAAAATTCAGTATTATAATAGTTATAATTTGTTTTGTATACAATTTATTATATTTACTTACAGGATTCCCAGCACATAAATCTGATAGCTGCCTTACAACAATATCAAATACAACTATTCTATCATTTGTATAGACCAACATGGCAGTTTCGGGAATTGTAAAGATATCGGTTATCATCTTAAGGACTGAATTAGTTACTAATGCATGTCTAAATGATTTCAGTGGATCCTCTTTGAAAAAAAAACAACACCATCAAGATTTTTTGTTTACAATTCTTTTTGCAAAACTTACCTTCACGATTTAGAAGAAGTAGGATTTTTTCTGTGAAAACTTTAACAGTTGGTAGTTTTTGCATTGCTTGTAGAACAAAGTTTTCATAATATAATTCAAATTGAAGATTATACGATAGAAGGAGATAAATGACCAAATCAATCAAAAGTTCCGGATGATTGCCTTCGACGATTTCAAGGAGAAACGTACTAAAATCAACTCCGAGAAAAGCTTTACAAAAAAAAAAAGTATTAATAATTCAATTAAAAAAATTAATGCTTACCATCATGTGCCACAGGCATGCGTTCGCCTTGTGAAAAAATGGTTGTCAACATTTTAACAAGTTCCTTAAATTTGGGAACGTTTGAGAAGTGAGTTTTCATATCTTCAACCTAAAATAAATTTAAATCCATATTAATAAAGCGGAACAGTTGTTTTATTGGTTGTTTGATTGGTCTTCTTTCTGTAACAAATCACTTGATATTAAAATAATTGGCTCTAGAGCTCACATGATAGGATTTAAGGGTTTTCTAACTCGGGATTCCTTTATTGGTATTACGATTCGATAAAATGGGTATATACAATACATACACATTCGTACAGGTATACCCAATAGTAAACACACAAAATTTGTTAAGAAATTAACTTTTTCCTGAACTTACAATTTCTAGAGGAAGCACAGAAGTGAGTAGAATATCAATAATAGTTTTATCCAAATGACATGCAGCTGTAAATGCCCTCAGTAAAAGTTTCTTAATTGGCCAGCTAGTTTCCATTTGATAGAATTGTACCATGTTGATGAGGCTCTCATATTGATCGCAAGACATTTCATAACAACAAATATTTTCATCAGCATTTTCCTTTAAAAAAAAAAGACTGTCTTTAACTTATTTGTAACATAAAATGAAAACTTACCAAAATATCAACAAGCTCTTCCAAAAACTGAATAATATCATCTTCATCTTCATAAAGCATCCACGTGCGTTGTTCTGAGTCATTTTTACAATCGGCCAATTGACAAAAAATATCTTGTAACCGCTTTGAATCGTGTGTCTCACCCAAGAGCTCTTTGGGCGTTTCAACCTTTTCAGTAACATGAACTGCCACGGCCTCTAGGTACGGATTAATAGCACCATTATACAACTGTTCCAAACTAGTAAGGACCACACGTAATGCCTCACATGACAAATCAAAACTAAGATTTGTGCTTCTTCTAATTACTTCAACGATTTGATAAACATCTGCCGAATCGACTTTAACATCACTTCCTGCTGCTGCTGCCGCAGATGCAGCAATAATTGCTGCAGCTGCTGCACTGTCTTCATTATCACTGTCTGTCTGTTGTGGATGATTGTGATGGTGCTGGAAGTGTGGATGATTATGTGTATTGACGCTGTTGGTTTCTTTTTCACTCTGCTCGTCGCTGGCTACATCTTCAACTGGCTTTATATCAGCTGGTGTGCTTTCTGTGATTTCACTGGCATCTGTGCCAGCACCATTTGTCTGTGCTATTGAGGAGGACTCCTTGTAAATGGTTACCACTTCTTCACTTGTCGTTGTGGTTGTCGTTGTTGTTTCGGATGGTTCTGATGTTATACTGTTGTCTCGGTTGTCTAGAAGAGGCTCGCTAGCTTTTTGACTGATTAAACCCATGCTTGGGCTTTCCAGAATAATTTGTGGTGGAATTGTTGTTCCAACAGCAGGACTTGACATAGATTTTTTACCACAATCTAATCTTTTCAACTGCGGCTGACTTTGAATTTCTATTTGATTATGAATTGAATTAGATGGGGGTGGTGAAGAGGCAATTTGTAGTTCTATTTCTGAAATTTCACTATCTTCTTTGTCAGCCTAAAAGATTTGTTGAAAAATGAAATTGGCGCAGATGAGAATTATTGCTTTAAATAATATACAACCAAAGGTAGATAGATTCTGAAATCGTAGAGAATGTGCGTACACAATATACTGAGAGCTTGCAGCATTTTTTTTGGGTGTGAAAGATAGTAAAAATATCTGCTAGTTTAAAATAGGTCTATACTATTTATATGCAAACATGAAAGTCTTGCATGTCGAGGTTGAGTCCTTTGTATGCAATAGTTCATAGAGCAGTACATTAAAAATGCAGTGTAGGAACTTCAAAATTATATTTAATAAAAGAACCGAGTGTCTCTATAGAGCCAATCCTACACTGTGTCTTGCAGACATTTCGTCCCACAGAAAAGGTCTTGAGCCCAATATTCATATCTAGGGTGCTCAGCTGGTGCATTGAATACAATTTTGAAGTTCCTACACTTGATACTTGGGCTTTAAGAGAAAAATGCATCTTTAATGCAGCATTATGTACGTACAAAGGCCCTAACCCCGACTTACAAGACTTCCATATTTGCATATAAATAGTATAGCTATCTCTCACACCGTAAAAATAGCTGTGGGCTTTCGGTCTATAATGTTTATAAAGTTTAATAGGAATTATTTTTGAAGAAAAAACGATTTTTTTTAGAAAAATTTTTCTTTGTCAAAGCTACAAAGTTTTGAGCTACTTTTTGTTGCTCGAATCTTTCTTACGGAATAAAAACGTTCAATTGCTATTTTCTTTTCCCTGAGTCGGTCTAGTAATTCTTCTTTAGCTATGATTCCATTGATTTCAGTGTCCTTGGAAATTTCAAGAGATTCGATACTGGAATTTAGAAAGCCAATCAAAAAGTCTGGTTCAACCTGTAAATGAAAAATAAGAAGAAAAATGAGTTGCATACAATGTTATAAATAAAATAAATTTGCATTTAGAGAAGCACGAAGAAATCCAGCATCGACAACTCCTCTAACCTAATCTAGATGGCAATTTTATGTCCACCTTAGGATTACGAAAATATTGAAGGCTGCGTGTATACTAGAAACGATGCTAGACGCCTCATTGGCCTTAGGCCGCCCGTCCAGAAGTTTGAGAAGCAATGCGATGCGTGAAGCGAGCGAAAATCTATTTTTTTGTATAATGTGCGTTCACTAAAGGGGTTTTGACCGATGCACATTGGTTTTTAACCTATGAATATTAAAATGCAGGGCAAAAATAGAGCAAGGTAGAGCATTCGCCATTCGGCTAAAAAAGAATCTCTATACTTTACAGTACTTCCGCAATTGGGCTTGAGGCTAAACTGATGTGCATTCCTAGAAATACTAGTATTACGGTTGAATAGTTCTCGGAAAGGAATTGAGAGGAATGCAACTTGCTTTTTCACTAGAACACTGTTTTTGTAAAAACAACGGTAAAATGATGAAAGACATGAAATATTGCGGCGCTATTCAAAAGATACAAAGTATTGCGTGAAATTTCTATCGCCTATTATTTTCATATCTGTTCTCTGAATTCTATCCAATAGACTCAAGTGGGTTGTTGGAGCACCTCTGCCCAAATGTGAGAATTGTACTGAAGTTTTTAACGAATAAAAGCTTTGTAGATCACAGCCAGATCAGAAGAAGGGGAGACAAATTTCTTCGGACGTCGAATATGTGATCGTTCCACAGAAGGTGGTCTGATTAATAAAAAAGGGCGCGTGTAACTCAGTACTCGTGGTAGAAGTGAAACTTCTTTGGCGATCTAAAAATCTCGATATGTATAGGGATATTAAGCTTTTATGCGTAAGACGCAGCTTAGTGTTCTATATCGCGATGATCTATGGGTTGGGGTTGTAAACTTGAAAATTAAATAATAATGGTGAAAATTTAAAGTAAAAAAAGTGAAAATCTAAAAGATATAAATCAGTTTATCAGTTTTTAGAGTTGGTTTTCCGACTATTTCCAAAAATTCCTACACTCGAAATCTCTGCAAAATCAAAAATTTGTATATGACAATTTTAATTTGGTTTTAAATATTTTGCAACCATATATAATTCAAATTTTTAGCAGACTCTCCTGATTTAATCCAATTTTTTGAAATTAGCCTATTTTGAGATAAAATTTTTAAAATAATTTATATCTCCATACCAGTAGGAGATAGACAAAAATCTTAAACTAGTAAGATTCTTAGAATTGCATTATCTATCCACCATTCAAAATTCTAGCATTCTAATTAACGAAATTAGAAAAAAGACATTTTCCCTTTTATCTGCTACAATAATATAGATTATCAAAAAATCCAAACTTATTGCAATATAAAATATATTAGCCCATCAATACAATTTTTTACTTTTACCCTACCTCACACAACTGATCTCAGCGTTGCACATGTGGCGTTACATTTTTTCGTTTCACAAAAATTCAACCTTGAAATTTCACTCCCAACGCTCCCAAAGAAGTTTCACTTCATTAATAATTTTAACTTTATGCCTGTAAGACCTTAGGTCTTTAGAATGCAATGCACGCCACTAGTTACAAGAAATAGAAGGAAAGGAAAGATTTTTGTTGGCACAGTGGATTGAAAATTAGATGTTAATTATCTCTTGAAATTCCACGGATGACATCCAGTTGAAACTGGGGAATATAGAAAAGAATGCTACCTAGACTGGGACTCGAACCCACACCTCCAGGTTAGTAGTCAAACACTATATCCACTGTGCCATTGACACCCATAACGATGGCTGAAAACTTTTCGGCTTCATCAACGCAAGTGCCGCTCATGGAAAGCGGCATGAGGGTGGGTATTCTTTTAACGACAGTAGACAGCATTAAGATTTTGAAGCATTAAATTCTACGCGGTTTTTGTGTCGAAATCAGAATTAAATAAGCACATCTAACTCTGCCGTTGAAGTTCCACAGTCGAAGGACATGGATGTATATATAAAAACGAATATGAAAAGCTGAGGGTACTATCATGTGCGAAACAGTTTAATGGATTAGATGTTTCAGACAAAAAAACGTACGAGAAGTTTTCTACAAAGTATTCTTTGAAGATGCGCACATTGATGCGGCAACAAGTGCGATCTACTCGTGATCTTTGACCAGTGATCACTGTTAACAAGCCAGTTTCTCTTTTCATTCAAGTGCGCACAACTTTGTGTCTCGCCTCTTCTCTCGAATCGCTTCTCTCATAATGGCACACTTGCGTCAGTCCTGGCGTAAGGGTATTATTTTGTGTTGTGTTTATAATAAAAAACGTAAACATTCCCCAGGCAAATATTTATTAGTTTTTTGTCAAAAATATAAATGACAGCAGAACTCAAAAACTCATATATTTGACCTCTATTAAAGTTTTATATCAAACAAAATAACAGGTAAAAGTATAAATCGGCTCATACGGGAACGTTATAGTACCTATAGTATATTTTGTATACTTGAGCCGCTCATTTTCCGATCGAATAGAAATAGGATTACCTATCTATATATATAATAATAGCCGATTATGGGGTTTAAGAGCTGTTTAACTATATCTGCGAATGCAATACTCCCAATGCATTTTGCTATTTTTCGCACAATAAATAACGAAACCAAGCCTTTAATTGTATGGTAGTGTTCTTTTCATGATACATTTTGTTCAATATTTTTTTTTATAGAAAAGTTTATTTTTACACTTTTTAAAACTAAATAAGGACTTTATAACAATATGATAGTAGAGAACCCACTTTTAACAGCCATGTACCAGATAATCGGATGCTTCAGCCTTGAATGCATCGTTTGTATCTAAAATCGGCATTCATTATATCCAAAACTCACTTGTGTAGTTGCTTCTGATTTACTTGGCCGAAGAGAATGTACCCACATGCCAAGCAAGTTCCATTGCCAGCATACAAATACCCCCCCGCCAGGATTGTGCACTTCAGTCAAAATCGATTGAACCAATTTCTCGCCATTAGTACCTACAACTATACATATGTAAATCTCCTCATATACGCTTTTAAAAGGCAAACTATTTAATTGGTTATTCTACGGTTATTGACACAAATCTCTTTCGTTGTTTCCGTTCCCTCGCCGAGTGAGCGAGCAAAGAAACATAATTATTTTAAATCTGATTACCTTCGTTTGTGATTTTCAAGGCCAACATCGTTCCTCTTTTGGGGATAGGTCGCGCACATAGTTATAGACATACATATATATATATATATATATATATATGTACAAACACACCTTACCTTTATTGTCATTACGTAATTAGATGGGACAAAACCAATGTTGCCCTTCATGCTAACCACTTGCCACCAGTTCCTTTGGCGAACGCTTGTCTGATAAAGGATAAAGTATTCACCTTCGTCAAAGCTGATTGTTTTTGGATACACAGCTTGGAAGTCATAGAGTGCTTTTAGCATTTCAATTGTTTCTGTGGAAGAAGAAAATCGAAAAAAGGACACATTTTCAAGCTTGGACAAGAATGGGTATTATTCTCTAAGGACATTCTAAAAAGTTTTAATCAAACTACACATAATTTAAATAAACTATTGATAGATTAAACTTAAACAAGTGGATAGTGAAATTTTAATACTGACCCATGATTATTAGAGTTTATTGCAATTATTCCTGTTTTTTTTTTTTGTTTACTTTGAACTGAATTCCGTTTGCAATCAAGAAGAAAAATGCCCACCCATCCACGAATGTACTGCGAAGTGCGAAATACTTTAGCACTGAAATCAAATCAAATCAAAACTCAATAAACGAATATCTTGCACAAAGCAAAATGTCAAAAATTGGCTTCTGTTGTTTTTGGTTTCTCAGAGTTTCTCAAAAAACGACGCGTTCAAAATTCATAGCCGCGTTCATGACAGCATTGAAAGACAGTCAAACAGAAGGCGGCCTGCGGAGCGCACAGAAAATATATGGCGTTTTTCTTTTTTAACTCTGAGCAGATCACGAAACTGTCAAACAAAAATTCTATGTTTTTTTTTTAGCTCAGACATATCGAGCAAATCGAGCGAAACGATGAGCGAAGCCAACTTCACTTTTTATTAGTGATTTGACAGACGAAAGAAATACAAAAAATTAAAAATGGATTCCTAGGACAGTCGCCCGTCTAGGTTTATTTAAGGTTAGACCGCACTAGGCGGAACTGCACTGCAGCGGAACTGCGATTCAAAATAATTTGTATGAAATTTAATGAAGTTCAGTTGCCGCTTAGTGCGATATAGCTCATACAGTTTCATACAAATAATGTTTTGCCGCGTCGTGAAGTGTAGTTCCGCTGCAGTTGTGTGCGGTCTAACCTTTAGAGCCAAAAAAGAAAAACGCCAATAGTAGCCTACAATCTCCCAGTTGCTGGCAACTCGATTTCCTTGTGTGAAAGCAGTCAAATTTCATGAGTTCTAACTTTGTTGTCAAATTTCAAATTTATTTATTCGTGGACACAAAATTAAATTACAAATACAACAATTTAAACAAATGGGTTTTGGGGGGGGGTGAAACGTACGAAGGATTTATGTATATCTTTATAGTGGTCTATGACATTAGACAGTGATGTGGATCTGCCAACCCGAAAGTGGCCCGAAACATTCGCCGACGGCATTTTTTGTTGTTATTTAGCATTAGGGTCTGTTCCAAACCTTGACCAAAACTGCCAATTGTCAACAATTTTCAACAATTGTTACCCAAATCATGTTTCACACCTCACAAATTTGGTAATTTTCGGCAGAAGAGAGCGCTCACGAGAGAGTAAAACAATTTACCCTATTGACAAATTCTGCCCAAGTTAAGGCTCTCCCAAACAATGCGACACATTCGTTGCGGCGAAGAAACATTCGCATGTCAAAATTTATTTACATGGTTACATATGAGAGTGCCCACACCAACGCGGCGGAGAAACATATGAAATAATTTTGACTGACGAATGTTTCTTCGCCGCAACGAATGTTTCGCATTGGTTTGGGAGAGCCTTTATTTCTTTCAGCAGAAATGTTTGGTTTGTCAAATGTCGGGGTTGAGGTACATTGTATAAGAAATGTATCATCGATTCGGTTTGCTCGCGTTGGAATGAAAAAGTTTTTCTCGTGATAACACTTGCAGTTAGGCTGCATAGTCCCGATCTACATTGCCCGATATTTCCACGAAGATTTTTCCAGAAATCGTGTGAAAGTCCCGGTCTACATTGAACGATTTTTCCAGTGCCAATCTTTTGTTCGTAGGTAAGGGAGTGAAAAGTGAGGGGTAGGGATCAAATCGTTTGTACCACAAAACTCGAACGATTTTTCCAGTCTGTTTATGTTCTCTTTCCAGTTCTTTGTGTGTGTTCGGTGTCAGTATGCCATTGGGTTGATGGTGTGAGTGAATATCAATGCAGAATGAAGAGCGCAGAAATAAAAAAATGAAGAAGACAAAGAAAAAATCTCATGGAAAAAATCGTTCTGTGTGTACATTTCACACGATTTCTGGAAAAATCTTCGTGGAAATATCGGGCAATGTAGATCGGGAAACATATATACACAGAACGATTTTTTACATGAGATTTTTTCCTTGTAATCTTCATTTTTTTATATCTGTGCTTTTCATTTTGCATTAATATTCACTCACACCATCAACCCAATGGCACACTGACACCGAACACACACAAAAAACTGGAAAGAGGGTGAAAGAGAACATAAACAGACTGGAAAAATCGTTCGAGTTTTGTGGTACAAACGATTTGATCCCTAACCCTCACTTTTCACTCCCTTCATCCACGAACAAAAGATCGGCACTGGAAAAATCGTTGAATGTAGACCGGGACATAGCTTTCGCTCCGTCATATCATATTTTAACACAAGTGGTTAGTTGTTCATTCAAAACCTTCAATGTTAAAATATGACGGAGCGAAAGCTATGCAGCCTTACTGCAAGTGTTATCACGAGAAAACACCTTTGAATGAAATTTAATTCTTGACCAGTGTCAAATCTTTCATACAATTTCCTTCCTTACACATATGCAGTAATAACAAAGTACAAAACACTAATAAAAACATTTGCATTTTCTTTTAAAATTGTATGACAATTATAATTAAATATAATTTCTTTGTTTCTTATATAAACAACAACCAAAAAACAACCATTTATAACTCGCGCTCACCAATAAGATAAATGTTTTTGTTTGTCATGTTGTGCACATTCGAAATGAGACAAAACTTTGTGCATCGTATACATCGCACTCTTTCTTCCCTTTTACGATAGAAGAGTTTTATTTTTTTTAGGAGAAAGAGAAATAAAGAAACACATACATTTATAGAATGCGTTTTGTTTGAGGTTGTGTTTCAAGGCTACTACTGAGTTTTGGTTTGCAGGGCACCTTTAAGGTTAGATCGCACACAACTGCAGCGGAACTACACTTCACGACGCGGCAAAACATTATTTGTATGAAATTGTATGACCTATATCGCACTAAGCGGCAATTGAACTTCATACAATTTCATACAAATTATTTTGAATCGCAGTTCCGCTGCAGTGCAGTTCCGCCTAGTTTACTCTGATTAGGCAGGTTCACACTCATCGACAAGTCGATCGATCTGAGTCGTGTTGCTA
The DNA here is from genome assembly GCA_949320155.1 of Melangyna quadrimaculata. NCBI lineage: Eukaryota > Metazoa > Arthropoda > Insecta > Diptera > Syrphidae > Melangyna > Melangyna quadrimaculata. Next base: position 23,304,129 of record OX439484.1, on the reverse strand, counting down.
GCGTTCACATTCGACGACCGCTCCATCAACTTCATTTGGAAATAAATTTTCAATAAGCAAACACGGTGTAGATTTACCTTTTTGCACCAGTTTCAGCGAAGGAAATTCATAATTTCTCCCTTACTTTTGTGGTTTTACTTCTATTTCAACCCATTCTCTATGAATCTCACAAAAAAATTAAAAAGAAACATTAAAATCCAAATTTTCAGACTTATCAGTTGTTCAACTAGTGTTCACATTAGCTACAGCACATTTTACATTTTAAGGGCAGCCAAAACCCCTTTAGTGCGCGCTTAACTAAAAAAAAAAAACAAAAAAAAAAGACAGCGGTCGTTCGACTGAGCAAAATATCAACAAATTTGAAAAACTTCCGACAGTCGTTTAACTTGTGTTCACATTGTCGAAAATTGTGAACTTGTCGATTAGTGTGAACCTCCCTATTCTCTCTTTCAAGATCTCTTTCACTACAGAGACTTATGTCGAATTCCTTACAACCAAAAAAATTCGAATTTTTCTGAACAAATCGAATTTTTTCTAAAAAAAATCGATTTTAATGCTGTCAAACAAATCTTGCGTTTTTAGCTAGATTTCACATCAAATCGCACACACACTATCAAGATTTGACATTTCTCATGCATCAGGATGACATTAAATGTTTTCATTACAATTTTGTGACGATGTTAAAAATGAAAACAAATGTTAAAGTGTTTCAAATTATTTAATATTTCAGTGAACGATCAAAAAAAGTAAAGATAATTGTGTATATATCTTCAAGAAACAAAAATCCCATTTAAATAACATACAATTCGCGAGAAAAACACGTTGCAAATTTATTTATCTTCGTCCCCTAGTGAAATATTCAGAATAGATCTTCGCTGCTGTGTCTGGATGGATTTTGGATTGTAATTTTTTTACTTGATTGCGCACACAATTGTTTTTGTTCTTTTTTAATTTTCAGACGAAATATATTTAGTTTTAAATTATCAAAACAACGCGAAAAATAAAATACACTTTAATATTTGTTTAGCGCGCACCACTTCTTTGTTTTTGTGCGGCAACGAAATTCCTGTCAAATTGCACTCACACACTCACAAATAAAAGTCGATTTTTTTTTAAATTCCTTCTACCAGGAAAAATTTTTAAATGAAATCGACTTCCAATGGCTGTAACGAATTCGACATTAAAAAAAATAATATCCCTCGAAAATTTGAAATAAATAAACTGCTGCTCAACTGTAAAGCAACAATTAAAAAAAATCAAATCTTCAGGATTCTTTACATAACAACATTAATAATTATATTTACAATTTATGTTATAAATTAAATAAAAATAGGAATAAAAAAGAAATGTTAAATTGTTAACACTTAAGGTTAGACCGCACATAACAGCAGCGGAACTACACTTCACGATGCGGCAAAACATTATTTGTATGAAATTGTATGAGCTATATCGCACTAAGCGGCAACTGAACTTCATACAATTTCATACAAATTATTTTGAATCGCAGTTCCGCCTAGTGCGGTCTAACCTTTAAACTGAAATATTTTAAAAAAATCATTTCTTTTAATTTTTTGTACAAGCTTTAATTATTTAGTTTATGAGTAGTCATTTAAAAACATTAAATATTAAAAAAAAAATCGCGGATCAATATGGACCTTAACTACTTTTGAAAATTGTGCCACACAAAGGTATCATATTGGTTTTATAAAATATTAGGCTTCACTTCGCTTCGCCCACTTCGAATGAAAATTTGGACAAAAGATATACCACAACAAATGCTTTTAAATTTTTTCTTTTTATTTTTCCAATTATAATTTTTTAATTTTATCAAAATGTAAGACCAAAGGCCAACAGCAAATTTTGGGAGTGGATTGATAACCAAAATATCAGTATGTGGGTTTGTTGTTGCATACCGGGGGGGGGTGGATAACCTTGGAATGCCTCATAGTAGACTTTATGACCGTTCTGAAAACTAATTAAAAAAGTTCTATCCCAACCACAAGACAAGAAATGTGCATTTTTTTGCGTTACTTTACGTTTTTGAATACCACGACTACAAGTGAATGAATTCCATTTTTTTTTTTCGTAGCAATATTTAACATTGTTTGTGCCAAAACATACGAACACAAAAATTATAATAACTGTTGGAATTCTTAGAGAAAAAAATTATTTAGCTTTGATTTTCGATGCAAAATGTGAATGAAAATAATTTTTGAAAAAGTTAAATCATCCCTGCTATTAAAAAATGCATGAATACCTAAGTAGCCAACTATTTTTAAAATATGCGTGTTGAATGCGGATTTCAAAATGGTATAATTTATTATTGTATCTGGAACCAATAGCAAGTTATTTGTAAAAATCTGCAATACTAGAGCCAATTTAGCAAAAACAAAAGTTTTCAAAATTAGCACAGTAAACGTGAAAATAATATCATGCGTTGTACATGGTAGATTTTTAAGTGATTGCCTGTTTTTAAAATGTTTTCTTAATGATAAATCCAGATGGATATGAGGTCTGGCACCAATTTTATAGCCACCGCGTTCACCAGACCTAAATCAACTTGATTTTTTATTGGGGCTATATTAAGAAAATCGTGTACAGCAAGCCCATCAGGACCCTAGAGGAGCTAAGAAATCTTGTGGAGGCAGTTGCATTACAAGATACTGACAAAAAACTTAACAAGATTATTATAAGATTTTCATTTAATCGGAGATGCAGAACCTGTATTAGAATGGGTGGAAAACAGTTTGAGCATTTGCTTTAAATTAAAAAAAAATATCTTTTTTTGTTTTTGTTTTCTAACTAAGTGATCAAGTGATTGAAAGTTGGATCAAAACTCAAAAGACTATTTGTTTGTGGAAAATAACAAATAAACTAAAAGCAACTGCGAAAATATTGTATGGTTATGTTAGGCCCAATAGACCCGGTATAATTCAAAACAAGCTTGAAAATTTAGCACTTTGTTGGCATTTTTGGTAATGTTGCAATCGGCACTAGAAGTAAAAGCTTGGATGTATCACTATAGGATAATATTTTAAAAACAGGCAATCAATCAAAAATGTACCTACCATGTTGGACGCATGATATTATTTCCACGTTTAATTTGCAAATTTTTAAAACATTTGTGTTTCGTAATTGACTCTGGTGATGTTTTTACCAATAACTTCCTATTGGTTCAAGATGCAATATTAAATTATACCATTTTGAAATCCGAATTTAACGCGCATATTTTTAAAAGAGTTGAAAATTTAAGTATTCATACATTGTTTCATACCAGAGATGATATAAATTTTTCAAAACCTATTTTTTTTTTTCACATTTTGCATCGAATATCAAAGTTAAATATTTTTTTTCTCTAAGAATTCCAACAGTTATTATAATTTTTGTCTTCTTAAGTTTTGTCACAAGCACTGTTAAATATTGCTACAAAAAAAAAACAGTGGAATTCATTCACTTGTAGTCGTGGTATTCGAAAGCGTAAAGTAACGCAAAAAATAATGCACTGAACAAAAAAATAATGCACATATCTTTTTTCTATTAGTTTTCAGGACGGTTATAAAGTACTATGAGGCATTCTAGGGTTATCCATTATTTATTGGAATACGCAGGAGCCAGGACTATTATATCAATTCGACTTCAATTTGTGTTTAAAAATAATCGAAAAAGGCTCATGAATTAGTGAAACGCAAACTCTATTAAAAATTGTTTAACATTTATGTCTACTACATATGTATGTTCATAGGTGAAGTAGCCCTCCATTGGAATCTAATTGGTAGACAGAAAAGCTCTCAAAAGCATTATGTCATTTGTCCAAGGCGTTATGTCCTTTGTCCAAAAACAAAAACCATTTTTTTTACATCCACAAAGCATTTAAATGTCACATTGGAAATGGCGTTTTGTGGAAAGTTCACAAAACGAGCCATCCCAAAGAAAAATTCACTTGGTTTTGTCCACTGACATGAAATACTTGTTTCTCCCTCAAGTTCTTGACGCAAAACAAAACTTTTTCATTTTAAATTGTTTGCATTCTATTTTTAGTTGAAAAGGCCTAATTTTCTAATATCACGGAGCACATACACGTAGCTTTTTTTTTTTGTTTTGCTCGTTATGTAAACTGTGAGGTTATTTAGGAGCTGAAAGTCATAAACTTACTTGTGCTAACGTTTTTTTAATAAAATACAAACCAAAAACAGAAAACTTAAAGTTACAAACAAAAAATGGTCAACAATACCAAGATGGGGTGCATCCCCAAAGCATGACGATGAGAAAACTCTGCAAACAAACTAATAGAATTTAATCTATTTATTTTGTTATTTGGTTTATACTTTTTGGCATTGTATCTCCATTTCCATAATTTTTGATGTGGTTGGTAGTGAGATTTGGGTTCTTTAATGCTAAATAAAAACGAAAATAAATACTTTGATCTTTTTGTTTCGAAAAAAACATAAACTACCCAATCCACATTCATTGCTTTTAAATGGATATTCTCTTGAATGAGTACTCGCGTGGACTGTTAAATGTGTGATTTGAATGAACTTTTTATCGCAATATTTGCATTTGTGCAGCTCGGAATCATCATGCAAACGCATGTGGTAATTGAATATTTTCAAAGAGATCATTTTAAACTTTTGTCCACAAGTCAGGCATTTGCGGTCTTTGTCAACATGATTGCATTCATTATGCTGCACGATAATTTTATTTTCGCCTCACTTCTTGCCGCATATTTCACAATTCACAACTATTCGGGAATGAGTTCGTGAATGACTGTTTCGTTTTGCCAAATTGGTAATTTTATCTGGCAGCAGCTTTCGAATTATAGCGCTGTTGAATGGGCGCACTATCTTTCCAATCAGATTGGTCGTCAAAGAAGTCTCTGGCCTTGCAATTTCCTCCAACTTGCATCTTCTCCAATTCCATGTCTTTCCATTTGTCCATTGTGACCGAGCATACAAATGACAAATGACAAATGCACTCCCAGACCACGAGTACCTGAACACTCCAAGCAAGCATATCCGTTTCTGTATGCCGTAACCCGTAAATAACTGACACCCATTGTCGATTATGGGCTCCGCATTTCTGCAAAAGAGTAAATTCAAAGCACAGCGAATAAGATTCGAAGGTCATAGTTTTTCTTCATTTTTCTTTGCATACTTACACTGTTTTTGTCTAGTGGTTTGACCTCTTGCAACGTTGCAACACAAGACGGGTACGGGTTCTTGGACTTGCAATGATTTAACTAAATATTCTGCGGTATTTTTTTTAGGTTTCTAGTTGGGTCAGTCGCAATCGAGCATTTCTTTTGGTTTTGTTATAAAAATAATTGTCTCTGGCTCTGGCTAGTTTTTACTTTCATAAAAAAACACAGCCTTGCCTAAGTTTTTTTTTAACTATTCATTTTATTTACATATTGGTTAATTGAATTTTTATTGGATGTATTTTTTTAATTGAATTTTCATTATTTTTCGTGCAAAAAAAAAAACAGAAAAACAAATTTTTGTGTAAACTTTCTGTAAGAATTATAAATTTAACTGCTGGAATTGATCACTCTGGACAACGAACTTCAAGCCAACTTTGCTGACGTAAAAAAAGACCCGTTTGGTAGTTGATGATTTTTCTGTTTTTGCTGTGAATTTTTCTAACAAATTCAGAAAAAAGTTCAAGATACCAAACACACCGTTGCAAGGTACATTTTAACGTCATCTTCAAATGGAGTCAAAAAACTGTTATACATATAGGGAATACACTATCCAGTGTATGTGTATGTAGAGAACAGTGGTTTGGCTAAATTCTAGCTTGGCTAAATTTTGGAGAAAATTTTGTATCTCCCATACAAAATTAAGCTCGATCTGCGTACTAGGCTTAACAAGTACCTAATTTCGAAAATTAAAAAAAAATCATCGACATTTTAAATAAAAAGAGAGACAATACAAATCTGATAGAAAACATGAAATAGATGTTATTTGACTTCCATGTGTCAACCCTTTTAATTTCATTAAACTAATTAAATGATTCTTATTACCAAAATCCAAAATGTTCATTCCAAAAAAACGAATTTTGTATTGAACTTAAAAAAATGTTTTTGTATGATGGACCAAGTTTTTGATTTCATTTTGTCCTCTTTTTAAAGTCAGATGATGTCCTCCAAAGTCCGAGTTTTTAAAACTTTTTGTCCTAGGTGAGCTTATACAGCCATGGCAACCCTAGGTGGCTTAGTCTAGGTTCGAATCCAGTTGACGGCAAAACAATTTATAAATTAAAATTGGAATTATAGATTAAGCACCACTAAAAGGAATCTGATGATTGGTGTGGCAGCCATGAAATTGCAATAATTTCAGGCAAAATGTAATACTCGGTGGTAGCCAACACAAGTGGTTCTTGTTCATTCAAAACCTTCAATATTAAGAGAATATTTGTGTGAAATTGTGTGGCAGACATTTTTGCCAAGAAACCGTTCCAAACTTTTTCGGCAGCTTTCCTCTCTCTGAGAATTGCATCCCCCACTCTTCAAAATTTGACAGACTAACAAATTCTTACCAAAAATCTTGGAAACAAACCTATTGGTTGTTTGTCATATTTGTTATCATATTGTGAAATGTGAATGATTCGCCCTGCTGAGCGAATGTTGGTTTGTGAGAGCAATAAGGCTCTCCCAAACCAACTCGAAAACGGCACATTTGCCGACGCGGCGGCAGTTTTTGTTGCTGTTTAGCATTGTTTATTTGACAGCCTTTAAAGGCTTTCCCAAACCAACGCGAAACATTCGCTATGCAGACGAATCATTCACAATGATTAAAAAATTGACAAATAAACTATTCTAAACAACAACAAAAATTGCCGTAGGCGAAAGTTTTGCGCCGCTTTCGCGTTGGTTTGGGGGAGCCTTAATTCAGCGTGCCGAAGAAACATTCGCTTTTGGTGTGGGCACTCTTATTTATCACCATGTAAATTCATTTTGACAGGCGAATGTGTCTCCACCACGTTGGTATGGGCACTCTGGATTTACCACAATGTAAATAAATGTTGACTGGCGAATGTTTCTCCACCACGCCGAATGTTTTGCGTTGATTTGGCGAAATTGGTCGGTGTAAATAGCAATCAAAGCAGAAGTGTGACCGACGCTTTGGATGTGTTGATGCAGTCAGTGCCTAGGAAAAGAATTTCACATCGCTTGCAGCGCCAGTTGAAAAATTCCTTCAACAAAAGTCCTCATAAATTTCCCTATTAGCAGTGGTTTCTGGTCTCTTGAGTTTTTATTAATTTAAGATAGTTTGTAAGACAGGAGTTAACTATAATTCAAGACAGTAAAATAATAATTTTATTAATCAATTTGACCATATTTTGTTTTAGCTTATCTCGCCTAGCATAAAAATCCCATTTCATAGGACATCAACAAAATATTATTTGACAACCGCAGCTGTCAATATAAACCGGTGCATATATATTTTCTAAAAATCACATCTGATAGCACTGTTTTCACCTTACATAAGCCATTAGCCATTCCTCTGTCATTTTGGTCATATCGTGAAAAATTGGTAAAGAAAATTTCAATATTTTATAATTAAATAACGTTTAAACAATACAAAAAAAATATTTTTAGCTTGAACGAAAATGATGCAACGCGCTGCACTGAACACCACCGCCCTCCTGGTTCCAATTGTTGAAAATGGACTCCAGCAGCAGCGTGGTATGGCCACCCTCAAGACAATTTCCATGCGATTGAAGTCCGTGAAGAACATTCAGAAAATTACGCAATCCATGAAAATGGTCTCAGCCGCCAAGTATGCTCGTGCTGAGCGTGATTTGAAGCAGGCCCGTCCCTATGGAGTTGGAGCTAAGCAATTCTTCGAGAAGACCGAAGTATCTCCTGACGAAAAGGCCGAGGCCAAGAAACTTGTGATCGCCGTCACTTCTGATCGTGGTCTTTGTGGTGCAGTGCACAGTGGTGTTGCCCGTGAAATTCGTAACGCTTTGGCAGTTGATGCCACCAAGACCAAGGTCATCTGTATCGGGGACAAGTCGCGTGCCATTCTGCAGCGTTTGTATAGCAAGAACATCATTTTGGTCGCCAACGAAGTTGGTCGTCTGCCACCTACTTTCTTGGATGCTTCTCGCATTGCCCATGAAGTCATGACCTGTGGCTATGACTTCACCGAAGGCCAACTTGTCTACAACAAATTCAAGTCTGTGGTTTCTTACCAGATGAGCACTTTGCCCATCTACAGTGCCCCAATTGTTGAGAAGTCCGAAAAGTTGGTCGTCTACGATTCACTGGACTCCGAAGTCATCCAGAGCTACCTGGAGTATTCGATGGCTTCTTTGATCTACTACACCATGAAGGAGGGTGCTTGCTCCGAGCAATCTGCCCGTATGACTGCCATGGACAACTCGACCAAGAACGCCGGGGAGATGATTGACAAGTTGACTTTGACTTTCAATCGTACCCGACAGTCCGTCATCACTGGAGAACTTATCGAAATTATTTCTGGTGCTGCTGCTCTGACATAAACCATGTTATAGCTAAATTTAATTGTTTTTGTCTAAAATAAATCAACCAACAACAAAATATTCGATTAGTTATATAATTATGCGAAAGCGAACTGATTTAAGGGAAGACAAACCATCAGAATAATACAAGAATTAAATGTAATTGCAATCCAATATTGAATAAACGGGAATTACAATAAATAAAGAAAAATAATTGTAAATTTTCCTGCGTAAGGCCAATTCTTAGTTCCACTGTCTTGGTTTTACCAGGAAGGATCGTGATTTGTGAGTTATCTTTTCAAGTCTAGTGAAAATCAGTCCAGTCAAAAACATTGAATCTATTCGGGGTTCTGTAAAAACTATGGCAAAGCGGCGGTTGTTGTTATCCAAATCTCTAGAACAAGTAGTAAAAAGTTAAAGTAAAATGTATACTGCTGTAATGCAAATATTCAGCTCTATCACGAATTTCATCGTAATCGGAATATTGTTACGAATCCCTAAAAACGGATAACAGAATACATCTTAGTGCAAAATCCTGTACAAATTTCCACTACGAACGGATTCGGTGATAGTTTTTTCAGGATTCGTACAAATTTTCCAATAATAATCATATTGCAAGTTTATTCCAACGTTCGATGAGAGAAAAACCTAAAAATGTATCAGCTAGGTTCCAGAAATCACGTGAAATGAAATTGAAATCAAAATTGGAAATCGAGTGAATTTATTTTCCATGTTCCACATTTCGATCTATTTCATAATTTCGAAATCACTTTAAGTGAAATCAAAAACAGCTTACATCTGTCATGTTGATTGATATTCGTTCTTCAATTTTGTTTTTCTTTTATTAAATTCAACAAAAATGAGTGCGTTTTTCATTGCTGCTTCAAATTAAAAATGAAATTGATATCGATAAAAGTGAAATCTGTAACACCAAATTTAATTTGACATCGATTTCAATTTCATTTCGATAAAAAGTGATTTCTGGAACCCAGCTGTATGAACGTTACAAAACTGTTACCCAATGTTTCTGATTGGAATGTTGTTTTTATTCACTGTAAAAAAAGAGACATTTATTGCAACAAAAGCTTAAGATATCTCGAATTTCCAACGATCCTTTATTTATAAAAATACTAGCTTTGTTCGTTAAACTTTTTCCAGGGTTTTTATCAGGTTTTCATGACAACCCAGAGTTGTCAAAATAAAAAAATGGAGTTTATAGGTTCTCAAAAAAAAAACACCCTAGGGCTATTGCAGCCGCTTCTGAAGTGCTTGTGTGTTGGAAGGATTCGTCCGTTGCACAATTCACAACATCGTACATTTCCAATTTTTATTTACATAGTTATTAAATTAAATTTTTGTTTTCTTTCAATTTCTTTTTAAAAATAAACAATTTTCTCAAAAACACAAGTCCAGCGGAAAACGAATTACCTCAGCTTGACGAGTCAGCGCGACCCGCCAGATTAAGTTCAGGCTTTTCAAAAAACAGGCACAAGAAACAAACCATCTGAAACAAAATTTATATACATTACCTTATTCAAAATATTTTCTGGTAATTCCATTAGTTTTTAAGTTCTTTTTTATCTTTTCAAGAGATTTCTTAAAAAGAAATCCTCAGGTGAAGCTTTTTCCGAAGTTTCCACACAATTTAAAAAAATCTTCATCAATCGTCAGTTAAAGAGTCAGTTACATAATGTAGGTATTATGCCAAAAGTGAATTGCAACTTTTTCCTAAGAAAAGAAAAATATGTTCAAATAGAAGGAAATACTAGTAAAACAAAATTGTTAACTGACTTCAAAGAGCTTTATTTGTGTATTGGACAATGAGGTGAGAGACAATAAATAAAGTAAATTGGGTGGCGCAACAACTCCCAACCATTTCTGTGTGTGCTTATCGACTGGAATGGGGAGGGGACCTACAATTTTATACAGAATCCGAAGAGGCAGTAGCCGTGAAAAAAATTTAGTTTTTTAGGTGGACGAGGCTGTTAATTGAACCCACCCCTTCAGCGTGACAGTCCAATGAACTAACTATTACGCTCATTGCTACTTACTACGATGACGATGAGGTGAGAGATAGGCGCGGCAAATCCGAGCTTTGCAACGTGGAAATTTAGACGACACCATCGTATTAAACGTTATTCAAGGTATGCCCAGGCGAATTAAAGCTTTGTTAGATATTCGGGGAGGCAATACCCACTATTGAAGGAACGTGAACTCGTAAAAAAAAATAATTATTCATTTCTAAGTTCTTATTTTTATGTTAAGAAATAAAGCAGTATTAAAAAACAGTTTTTTGTTTGCAACTTGAAAATATTGCCAAATATGAAGGTGCGCTACTTTTTTTGTAATTCAGTGTAAATTCTTTTCATGACTATGTAATTGCTTTTTTTTAAAGATTGGTCGAGTAGATGATAATGGTGGCACTGATGTATGCACCTCGATCGATGAAGCTTTTGCTACGAGCTGCGAGGAACACGTCGAGTTTACTCGTCGTTATCTATGCAATTCCACAATTTCCACATTATATTAATTTAAAGATTTTGAAGTTGCTACACTAAATTTTCATTTCACTGCATTAAGTGTAGGTACTGCATACTAGGGACCCAACGGCAAGCAAGCCCAAAATAAGCTGTGGGCTCTAAGTCTATAATATAATAAGGATTTGCTTTGCTGGGGGACTCTGTCTGTAGAGGCAAAGCGTTTTTTTAAACTCCGACCTTTAACTTTCTTTTGAATTTTTTGTTATTTCCCATTGATATGATTTTTCGTTTGTCACTCCTAGTTCCTAGAACTCTAAAAGCCTACCTTTGGCGTTTTAAAGTGATGTTTTTAGAGTGTTTCCGCTTCCTGTTTTTGTACATATAGTATTCTTACCGTTTCGTAAATACAGAACAGGTTGTCTTTGAAGTATTCGAAGCAAATTATAATTTATTCAATTTAAAGCTATTTAATCCTGGAGAAATTCGTTTGAAAATGAATAAATTATAATTTGCTTCCAATCAGTTCCTTTTTACAATCACTTACTTTTTGCAAAAAGTACAAAAATTCGAAATAAAAGTTGTTCTAAGATATAATTTTAGCCACCATATCCAACTTCAATTGTTTTTTTGAAAGCATAGATTCTTATTTCTCAATTTTGTACTTTTTGCACAAAAAGTACGGCCTTTAGTTGTCTAGGGCCCATTTGCTGAAACGAAACTTTAATGTTTAAGAACAAATTTTTTGTACGCTTGTTTTACTTTCTCCCCAGCATAAACTGTCACATAAAGTCTTATATTTAGGTGTTTTATTGAGCTTAAATATTTATGTTTCGTATCAGCAATGGGGCCTAAGGAATCTAAGTAAAGTTGTGCAATGCATGAGTAAGACAAAAAAATTCATTAGCGATAAAGAAAGAAAAAGCATTTATCACCTTGTTTTAAAAAGTTCACAAATATCGTTTTTGTTTTACTTTTTGTCATCATTATTCATAAACTTATACATTAATCAAAAAATAAAAATAATTTTCGTTTTTTTTAACATGTTTTACATTTTACAAATGTTTTTTTTTTGTTTTTTTTTTAGATTTAAAGTTGTTTCTTTTTTTTTTGGGAATCACAATAAGTAAAAAAAGTATGTTTGTCTCTTGGATGAATGCACTTTTAAGGTCAAAAATGATTGTCAAATAGAATTTCTGTTTATCAAGTTAATTGTATTGTATGTTAATTTTTGTCGTTTGTTAAGTTACATATTAACATCAGAAACGATTTACTGATCATAGGCTCACATTTATAAATTACAACATGCAAATTTTAACGACAAAATGTTTCGCCACCTTATTATAATAACTAGGAGGTTGTACGTAACGTTAACAAAATCTAACATATGTCAACTTAAACACTAACGATGAAAAAACATTGAAATTAATAAATTTTACTTGGAAATCTTTAAAATACGTAATCGTCTCTAGTTCGAATTAGATTTTTTGTTTGTTGTTGTTGTGTAAATGCGGTATTTGTTTAGGAATCAAGGATAGTGTTGTTTTAAAATTAATTTTTCCCCTTAGTTTTCATCTTGTTTTTATAAAAAAAATTCTATATTTAGGTAAAAAAGATTTTTTTAGTCTACCACTTCTTTTTGTGCTCATCCATTGAAACGCCACCGGGTCCTAGTGACACAATCATCAATAAACCGCCAATAACCGAGAGTGTCTAAAGAAATTGAATTGCATTTAAATGAGCTAATACAAACAAAAATTAACGGTACTTACCTGGAAGAAGTCGTATTTAAGGAAATCCCTCAAAGGCTTATATGCGGGAATGCTCCACCACGCGTTATGGTACAAATTCAATACCGACAGAAGTGCTACAAGAATAAGTGCAGACAATTTTGTTTTGTATCCAATGGTTACCATAACCATCAGGATGGAACCAACAATATCTTGAAGGATCTAAAAATAAATGAACAAAAATTAAAAAGAAACTTTCGAGTAGAAAATATTAATACGTTTACCTGCAAGAAACTAAATTCAAATCGAATAAGTGTAATGAACATAAATGCAAGTAGAACACGTCCAGCAAGCTGCATAACATTTTTTGGTTTGTTCTCGCCCAATGATGGAACACCAGCAAATAAACTGCGTCCTTCAACTCTTGATTCTGCCAGAACAAGCAGCAAAGCTCCAATAAGAGCCAAATTACGTAACAAGAATTGAGGATCCCATAGAATCGAATAAGCGATTGTCTATAATATGAAACATACAAATTAATGATAAGAGGGAGAGAGAAAAAAATCAACTCACCTGCAGCACAACAATAGAGAAAAGTACTCCTGTTGCAATTTCAACCTTAAATCTAGCGAGAACCATTCCGCAGCCTCCAAGTTGTCCAATTAAATTTACTAAAACAAAAACTGTTGCAAGAAAATTGCCACAACCCCAGCTCATGTTCATGTATTCGCGCTGCTCGTTCCATTGGAACCACATACGAAGACCATCTTCGAAGAATGTTGCTATAAGGCAAAGTCTAGCAACTGTTGGCAGGATGTTTTTTCCTTTTCGTATAACCTATTTTTTAATAAATATAGAAAATAAAATTCAATGCTGAAAATCTGTTTCAAAAGAGAATGGGCAAAATTATATGGGATATTGGACCTATGGTTTTCACCAAACACTTTTTACTTTGCAAATTTTCACTTTTACTTTACAAATCTCGTTTCACCAAACGCAAATTTGCAAAGAGAAAATTATTATTATTATAAAGTTTTCCTCTTTGCAAAATACATTTTATCAAACGCAAATTTGAAAAGTGAAAAGTCTTTTCTGCGAAGTGAAAAGTTTGGTTAGTTTGCAAATAAGCATTGCAAATTATATTTAGAATTTTGAATAGCTTTTCAGTAATAAGCAAAGAGAAGTTTTCATTAATAAATAATAATAGTTAAAAATGAACCGTTTTGAAATCGAGGAAGTTAATAATAGTGAACAAAGAGTAGCGAAGTTAGAAATTAATTTTGATATGGTAAATAATTTTTGACAAGAGAGTTTTCGATTAACAAAAACAACCATCGAATTTATTTTGTCCAAAATTGAAATAAACTACAATTCAAACGTCAAAAGAATATGTGTTTAAGTCCTTTTCAACAACTTTTGTGTTGATCACATTAGGTTAGGAATGGAGCCCAATATCATGGCAAGCACCTATGTACGCAAGCACTAGGCTGAAACCAAAACGTATTGGACACACATTTGTATAATCAGGAGTGTCTCTTATATTTTAGCATACCATTCTTTTGGTTATACCTCATAGGAAAAAATTTATTAAGGTTTTAAGTTCAAAAATGCATTTAAGAAAAGTTAAGGTGCGTCTGGCAAGCACAAGGCTAAAACCAAAACGTCTTGGACACACATTTTTATAACCAGGAGAGTGTTCCTGATATTTTGGCGTAAAAAGGTTTGAGAAAAGTTAACGTGCAAGCACAAGGCTGAAACCAAAACGTCTTGGACACACATTTATATAATTAGGGGGATATTTCTGTTGTTTTGGTGTAGCATTCATGTGGTTATCACCTCCACCCCAAAAGTTGATTTTCGCGCATTTTGGTGGGCGTCTGGCAAGCACAAGGCTGAAAACAAAACGTCTTGGACACACATTTTTATAATCAGGGGGATATTTCTGTTGTTTTATTGTAGCATTCATGTGGTTATCAACACCACCCCAAAAGTTGATTTCGCGCATTTTGGTGGGCGTCTGGCAAGGGAAAGGCTGGAAGAAAAACGTCTTGGACAGACTTTTTGACAACAGTACACCATCCTCTATGGCTTATATATTAATTTAAGTTAATTTAAGGAAAAATTACCATTTTTGAACGCCCACCCCCGCCTCCGGCTGAAAAAGAAACTTGCCAGACGGTCGAATTTAGCATAATACAGCGTATATCTACACATACATGTATATAAATTTTGGTTATCACTCCACTCCCAAAATTTGCTGCCGGCTATTAGACAACATTTGTTGTCTAAGACCCTAAAATAATAAGATAATATAACAATATTAAACAATACTGTTAATACTTATTTACAAAATAATAAATCGAACTCGAGATAATAATTTTCTCTAACATTACGATGATAGAGAATGCGAAAAAATTATGTCTCGCAATTTTGTCTGTATGTACCTCGGATCTGCGCTGAAG
Organism: Melangyna quadrimaculata; assembly: GCA_949320155.1. NCBI lineage: Eukaryota > Metazoa > Arthropoda > Insecta > Diptera > Syrphidae > Melangyna > Melangyna quadrimaculata. The sequence goes on along the minus strand of OX439484.1, from coordinate 23,288,976 downwards.
CGATTTTCTTCAAACATTGGGCTTAAGGTTATTTGGGGATTCCCTAGAGGGAAAATTTAAAATTTGTTTTTAGCTCAAAAAATAACGGTACCTTACAAACAAATATTATGAAAAAAGTAATTTATCTCGGCTCTAACGATATTTATAATAAAAAATATAAATCACTAGTTAGGGTATTATTAATATTTTGACAAAAACTTTTACTAATAATTATAATTAAATTTTCGAAAAAATAATTTTTGGATTTGAAAAAAAATATTGAAATTTTTTTTTTTGAAAATTCAATAACTCAACGGGCTCATGAATGTTTTTTTTTTATTTTGTGTTAAATTGTATTTTATTAAATACTAAAAGTTGGCATACCAAATTTTATTTTTGAAAATATGCAAAATATTTTATATGCATACTTTATTTTTAGCCCAGAAACGACGAAAATGATTAGGTATACTATGGTATACCAACGTAATTTTGTTCTCCTAAACAATGGGAATTTGCTAAAATAAACGACCAAAAAAATAAGAAAAACACTGCAAATTCGAATAAACAAATACCATTTGTTTTATATTTTGTAATATACTGCCTGTGTAGTAGCCTGTAGCGTAATGGTTAGTGCGTTGGACCGTCACGTTCGAGGTCTGGGTTCACTTCCCAACCTCATCCACCTAAAAAGTAAAAAGTTTTTTTTCAGGGCTACTGCCTCTTGCGAGGAATTGACAAATCCTTCAAGAGTATCACTTGTCATGCCCTTTGGATTCGGCATAAAATTGTAGGTCCCTTCCATTCCTAACGATACGCGCACACAGGAATGGTTGCGAATTGTTAGGCCCTGGTTTTTCACGAGCCGTTACGCAACCAAATTTAATATACTACATATATTTATATGCAGTTTATCGAAAGTTACCAATAATTTCATTTGAAATGAACACTATTGCAACAAATTTTAGTTTTATTTGCAATCTTTGTTGACATATACTGCCTAAACCTCTTGTTTTACAGCTTTGTGTTCATACAAAAAAATGATGTTCTAAGGTTAAGGTTTCCAACGATATATATATCTCATTCGTGGGCAATAGACTTAAATGTCCATTCTCCTTTATTACTAAAAATTATTAACACGAAAAGCTGAAATCAAAATCTCAAAATCCTATATCTCGAAAACCAGAATCTCATTTTGGGGCCAGTTATAGCGATCAATAAAAAGATTTGAAACATAAAAATGCTACGAATCGATGGAAAATCAATTGATTGTCAATCTTTTTTCTACATTGACGGTGTTCACGCTGAACTGACTCTTCCGACTATTATTGACTTTTCTGAAATTTATCTCACTCCCACTTCATATTTAGAAAGGGAGAAAAATGGTAAATTTAAAAAAAAATTAAAATTTGTGGATTTTTTTTTGTCGTTCTCTTTTGTAAATTCGGAGGAGTAAGACCAATGTAAACTCCGTCATTGAAAAAAAAAAAAAATAAGCAATTATATTGCTCTATGACGGTGTTCACATTGGACTGACTCTACCGACTATTTTGACTTCCTCTGAAATTAATCTCACTCCTACCTCATGGTTAGAAAGGGAGAAAAGTAGTTAATTTTTAAAAGATTAAAAAAATTGTGGAATGTTTTGGACGTTCTCTTTTGTAAACTCGGAGGAGTCAGTCCAATGGACGGTGTTCACATTGAACTGACTCCTCCGAATTTATAAAAGAGAACGTCAAAAAAAATGTACAATAGAAGAACTTAGACGGTGTTCACATTGGACTGACTCCTCCGAATTTACAAAGGAGAACGTCAAAAAAATGTATTACTTTTCTCCCTTTCTAACTATGAAGTGGGAGTGAGATAAATTTGAGAGAAGGCAAAAATAGTCAGAAGAGTCTTCCAATGTGAACACCGTCTTATGTTTGAGCCCCGAGAAAAAAAGTAAATGGCAGATAAAAGGCAGATATTATAAAAAGTTAATGGCAGATAAGAGTATATTTGATGATTTTAACACTCCAGCTGCATGAATAGTGGCGCTGTTTGTATGAAAATCCGTAAAGTTCGTCTAAAAAGATCTTTGCTTTGCGGAAATAGTACTTCTGGCGACGATTTGTAGTACCACGATGACTGGAAACCATTCATCTTGGTACTTTCAACAACCAACTTTATCATATCATAATAGGATATCTCGACTTCATTACCACTCCTTCCCTGTGTAAAGACTGTTCAGAAATTACTCTTAATCGTTGAAAAAATTGTTACAACTATCTTGTTGAGGAAAGAGGAGCAATTTCTGAACCAACACTATAACAGGGAAAGGCGTAATGATTCGGGATATCCCGTTATAGAATGACTTGGTTGTTGAAAGTACCAAGATAAATGGTTTCCAGTCATCGTGGTACTACAAAGCGTCGCTAGAAGTACTAAATAAAAAAAAAAATAGTTTACAAAAAATTCATATTGTACATAGCTTCCTACCTGAGAAGTAGCAGACAACTTACTACACATTAAAAAATAAATCAGACAGAAACATAAAGTAATTACAACATAATTAAGGTCTGAGTGAATAAGATTTCCCATAAAAATGTTAATTGATCATCATCATCACTTTTGCTTTCGAGAGAAAGCAATGATAATGACAGTGAAACAACGGTAGGTTTTTTGTATATGTACATGTATTCCTCTACATGGTTCTCTGAAATTCAACAGCTGCTATTTCAAATAGCAACAAAAAATACAAAAACAACAATTGTTAAAAATGATAGTTCATTTTCGTTTATCTCTATCTTGAATCTTCATTATCCATGTGGATATCAAGAAAGCTGAAATTAACCTCCAACAAGTTCACTTTATTTACAAGTGACGTGGACATTATCTCTTAATCTAAATTGTCTATGCAAATCCAATCGAACAAATTAAGCAGGTTATAACTTATAAGCATGTACATATAAAGCGGCAGAAATGCGAATCATAATTTTTTTTTATTATTTTGTTTGCACTTGATTTGGGGATGGGATATTGTTTTTTTTTTTCTCTTGTACTTACGTGGTCTCGATAAAGTGATAAAGAAAGACCTAAGTATTTGTGCAGACAAATCCACCAAAGAGAAGAGAGAAAATTTAGTCAAAAGACTCTAAATTAAAGCATCGGTTAAGTAACAACATTACCTATACTGATTATTGGTTTGACTTATGTCGTGGCTCGTGGATGGATCGTGGTCGTTGGTTAGCAATGTGTTGTTACGAAACTGGTTTCATTGGTTGATAATTTTAAATTCAACATGAAACTCGAATAATTTTCCTTTCTTTTGAAGAATTTCGATTTTGGGTTGAGCTCAAGATCGAGCGAAAGTGAACCACATAAAGCGACTGACCAGTTCAAAGCCCATCGGAATTAAAAAATAGTTATCATTGCATGTTTTTAGTGGAATTCTATATGAAGGTGATAGCGATGGGGTAGTAGGGGTGGTTAGAGAATGTTGGGGACATTCTTTAAAATCCACATAACTTTTACTGTTAAAAATATTAGCGAGAGACCAATTGGCTAGATAAACAACAGTTGCATTGTTCAAAACAGTGTTTCTCGCTTTTATAATTAAGGAGACAACCAGAGGAATAAGACGAGTAGAGAGAAACCAACACAAAACATACATTTTCTAAAATCTACGTGAAATTCACCGATGACGTTGACAATTTTCGGCTTTCGTAGGCAACAATGATTGACAGTGGGGATTATGTGCTCCACTACAGGGGTCGAGTGGGAAGATTAGCGTGTGGAATAAGATGTTGGCAATAAAGCGATGCTTTTTTCGGCATTCGACCAGATTAGAGTATTTTAAGATTGCTTTTCAAAGGTGGCACCTCCGCTTACCTGGTCGGCGACGTCCTCCGTTTTGGAAATATATTCGTTGGGGATGTTCATGATTGAGTTGTAGTTTTTTTTATATTTTAAGTTTGGATTTTCCAAGGAACACGCACACGCACCGTAAAGACACTTGCAAGTTTCTTTTGATGATTTTATAATTTAATAAAAAAAAATAAAACGGAATTAATGAATCAAGTTATCAACGCTCCAGTGAGCGATCGTTTTACAGTGGCGAACAGACGAAGAACGAAAATGCCAACTTGGGAACTTGTAGATGGGCTAAAATTTGGGGAGCTGTCATGTTTGTTTTTGCATTGCAATAAGAGCAAAAGAGATACAAGGTGGATGTTAAATGAAAGTTTTCATTCGCTTTTGAACTTCGCTATATCGTTGTTCTTTTCTGTTCAATGCAGTTTTTGTTGTGTTTGGTAAAGAAATGTGGAATGCGAAAATGTCAAGTGATGTGTAAGCTCTACAAAATCCACAAACATAAGTACAGTACGAACTTAAATTTATGATTGTATTTTATCTTGAGGATGTGACTACACTAGACTATACTATTTAATATTTTTGTATGGTACGTGTGTTTTTTTTTTTACAAAGTTATTCCGCACGCCGTTAACCTTTCTCACCTTTGGTCATAGAAGCGTGAAAGAGATATGATAACAACATGTAGAAGAACAGCATACCATGTATGAGAGCGATTTGTAGTTGCTGGTTCTCTGTTGGTGTCCTTTCGTCTGCAAAAATACAAATTAAGCATTTATATGTTTGCACACCTTAAGCCTGATACACATCTGTGTCGTGTGTTGTGATGTGGAGTCGTGTGTCACTGTCATTCCATATATTTTATGCGCCACACTGCAACACAACACACGGGACAAATATTGTTCTACGCATATGAAATACATTGTAGTGATAGCGACACACGACTCCACAACATAACACACGACTCAGATGTGGATCAGGCTTTACTCCTATTTAATAAGGACAGAGAGAGAGAGAGAGAGATAGCTTAAAGGCTCTTCCTATCACAAGATATCTGAGTGAAATATTCGGTACAATAAATAAAAATCGGAGGTACATAATGCTAAAAACAACAAAAAAAGTGGCAAGGTGCAGGTTTAGTAGAACCTTTAATTCTGTCCCAATTCAACGCTGAATCGGTGTGAAACATTCGCTAACGGCAGTTTTTGTCGTTATTTAGCATTGTTTATCTGTCATTTTTGTTATAATTGTAAATGATTTGAACTCCAGAGCGGATGAAACATTCGGTGCGGCGGAAAAACATTACCCATTGCTGTCGGCACTTTCATAGTAAATTTTGATAGGCGAATGTTTCTCCGACGATGATGTGGGCCTTATCGCTTAAAGGCTCTCCCAAACCTCTATTCTGCTTTAGCTTCTTATCGGCTGTAGAGCTACTACTAGCGATGTTGTATATTTGTAATGCATGTAAAATCGTACTGTACTATGGATGGATGTTGCAATAAAACACGCCTTTTGTGAATTATTTGCCCTGCATATCGAATGTTTTGCGTTGGCTTGGGGGAGCCTTTAAGGAAAAGCATATAGAAGAAAAAGATAGCACAGCAGTCTTTAAGGCTCTCCCAAACCAACGTGGAACATTCGCTATGCAGGGCGAATCATTCACAATGATAACAAAAATGACTGATAAACAATGCTGAACAACAACAAAAACTGCCGTCGGCGAATGTTTCGCGCCGCTTTCGCGTTGGTTTGGGAGAGACATAAGCGCATGTAATCTTACCATAATATGCGTGTGTTCAAACTTTTCACCCGTACTATTTCTTGGATATTTGAATTTTATTGTGGACAGGTCTTATGATGAATGGGTCTTACAAATGTCAATATAATCAAAAAAATAGATAAAAAACTGCGTACATTTTCCCAGACAAATAACTTTGATTTCTCATGTTCGAATAATAAAAAAAAAAATTTAAGTGTCGTACCATATAAATAAAAGTTAAGTTTAATACATTCTTAAAAAAAAACTACAAAAATTCCGTTTAACAAATTGAATAAAAGAAGAAGAAAAATGGATCAACTTGTCGATTGGCAAAACAACTATCAAAACATTCGCGATCGTGGCCAACACTTGCTTGATACCGAGAAATGGGCTGACTGCCGATTTCTTGTCGGAACTCCACCCAACCAGAAACTTCTTCCTGGTCATAAGCTTATTCTGGCTATGGCGTCGCCCGTTTTCGAGCGAATGTTCTATGGCAATTTGCCGGACAAAACTGATCCTATTGTAATACCCGATGTCCAACCGGAAGCTTTCCATGCCATGTTAGAGTATATCTACTCGGACAAGATCAATATAAGTTCATTTGATAAGGCCTGTGAGTTGTGTTATGTGGCCAAGAAATACCTGCTGCCGCATGTAGTCGCACAATGCACGCACTTTCTCTGGGCCGATCTGAGTCCTAAGAACGCCTGCCGGGCGTATGAATTTGCTAAGCTCTTCGATGAACCACGGCTCATGCAGAGCAGCATGGAGGTAAGTTTAGAATTATAATCATTTACAAATTGACGCTCTCAACAGAAATGTTATCAAAAATAGTGCAAACGTTCATAAAAACGGAAGCAACTACCAAAATTTGTTATATTTTATTTTTTTTTGTTTTCAGATTATAGCAGCAAAGACCAAGGAGGTCTTGGCAGATCCAAATTTCTGTGACATAGAAATGTCCACGTTTCTAACAATTCTTGACTCTGATAAACTTAATATAGAAACCGAATTGGATTTGTTCAATGCATTATTGCGTTACGCCATGGAAAGAGGATGTATGCCTGATGACGATGATAATATACCCAGCACCAGTAGTAAATGTCACGTAGATCAATCAGACTCACAACCCATCGACGTAGAACACCCCGTTGTGGATGTTGAATCAATGCATGAGACTATCGAACCCGACGAATTGGATGAACCCAAGATAGAACCATCGTTAGATGAGCATCAACATGAGCATGATGAGGAACAAAATGTTGACATGGATGCTCAACGAAAGATAACTGATCAGAGTTTAATGAAACAGGCGGTGAAGAAAATACGTTTCCTTACAATGACTCCTCAGCAATTCGCCGAAGGGCCAGCGAGATCAAAATTATTGCAGCAGAATGAGGCTCTTTCGATTCTTATTAAAATCTCCAGTCCATGCATCAATGATTGCCCTATGCCAGAAGGTTTTTGTACGTCTCGGATCCCGAGAAAGGTTAATTTTCCGCCACCAAGCAGCCATGACAACTATGATGACTATCGCATCTCTCCCTCCGATAGAAAGAAGCCACTTCTCTTCCCCGCTTTGAATACTTCGGTCTTTGACCTCACCCCTCCAAGCATAAATAGCCGTTTTGCCGACAGTGGTCTGACCAATGACACACGCCGTTCATATTGCGTACGCACAATTCAACAGCAGTTCGACTATCGCAACACAAGCGTAACCGATTGCGGTCTGACCTTTCAGGTGGATACAAATATAATGATTACTGGTTCGTACCGCCTCAAAACAGCAACTTAAATCAACATTTCCTAAATCTTTGTGTGCTTACTTTCAGGTGTCCAAGTACCCACTCAGGTATTATGTGGAGAACTGATGAACTCAGCTGGATTCTCGGAACGCTACGCTGAGATACTTTACGCTCATGTCCAGGATATGCAAGGATCTCGACTAACTTATACCCATTGTACGTCGCGTGTCCGATACGATTCGATGTTAGAAATTTCATTTGACAGGCCGGTTTATATATATCGCAATCGTATTTACAAAATTTATGTGGTCTTCAACAAGATCGGATGGTATCCTATGTATACGTGTGTGCCGGACATTATTTGCAATAGAGTTAAGTTTATGTTTAATGTGGGAGCACCCGGTGAATCTGTGCGCGATGGATTGATCCGAGCTATTGTATTTTTACATACTGACAATCAGTCACCATCGCCGGATAGAGCTGCCGTTATGTTGGAATAGAATATTATACTAAAAACCCTATAATTAATAATAATGGTAGCTTGTAGTTTTATCGTGTCCTTTTAAATTTTAATTTGTCTCTATTTACATGTGTATGTATTCGTATATCTAAATAAATGTATTAGCCAGACTGAGATAAAAATCGTCTTTTAAAATTTCTAACTATCACTCGCAAGAAATTATGTAGATATTCGTCTACGTGTAAAGAAGCTCAATCCTCTAATGTCTCTTTCGTCGGCGGTTGAAATATGTAGTCCGGTAGATAACCTCCGTAGCTTTCTCTCGAAGATTTAGGGCCAGTTTGTTTACAGTGGGTTAAATTTAGTATGTGACTTTCACAGGCTTTAATTAACTAACGCTAATCAATCAAAATTGGCTGATTAGTGAAATCCATGATTAGCAACTCATACTTTGAATTTTTAAACAAAATTTGATCAACAAAAACCTTTGAGGATTTCCCAGCTCCACTTATCATGGATTAAAGATAATAAGCTGTGAACAAACTGGCCCTTAAAGTTCCTTAATCAGCAGAAGAAAAGCTAATAACAAGCCGCAGGAGCTCCTTATACATCAGTATCTTCGGTTTTTGGCCTAGTCTGTTTCTGCGTCTCATCAGTGGGTGGAGTCGGTGAAACGTGAAAGGCCAAGTTGGCTTTTTTGAACACGATTGGTGAGACAGCATTGAACCTCTTTCTTTTCTTCTGATATTTCTGTAATAAGATTCTATAAAAATAAAAAAAAAAACTCGCTGATTTCCCACCAAGTATAATATTTATTTAATTGTGGACAATTTTTTTTTCTATAAATTTCCTGTCTTAATGTCAGTTTTTTTTTAAACCTTAATTATTTTGAAGAGAATTTTGTGAGATAGAATTATTTATGACATCATGTCGATTTGTGACTTTTTTACAAAAAAAAAACATTTGTTTGCAGAAAAAAACATTTTCTTGTAAAAAAAATATCTTTTCATACTTGCTAAATATTAAAAAGTTTTTTTTTTTTTTTTTAATAAAAATCCATTTTTTTTTTACTTTTAACTCAATCAATTTTATATCATATTTTTTTCAAAATGTTCCAAAAATGTTTGCATACAAATTTAGCTCATCACTCCACTTTAATTTATTAAAGTAACACCTATAGATGTTCCTCGATACCCAATTTTCACAAAATTAACAATAATGAATAAACTGTTTCATACATATGTACATATGTATGTATGTACATATAGATAAATTGGTTAAATTTTATTTCGGTAAACTTTTTACGTCTTTGCGGATATTTAAAAAAAACTTTTTTACAAAAAAAAAAATATAACTTTTTTACAAAAAAAAACATTTCTTAAAAAAAAATTAACTTTTTTACAAAAAAAAAATAACTTTTTTACAAAAGAAATTAACTTTTTTACAAAAAAAATTAACTTATTAGCTTTTTACAAAACAAAATTAACTTTTTTACAAAATAAATTTAAGATTTTACCAAAAAAATTTGTTTACAAAAAGAAACAAAAAAAAAAAACAAAATAAACATAAACATAAAAAAATAACTATAAATAAATTAACTTTTCTGCAAAAGAAAACTAATTTTTTTACAAAAAAATACGTTTTTACAAAAAAAAAACATTTTTTTGCCAAAAAATAAATATCTTTTCATACTTGCTAAATATTAAAAAGTGATGAAAATTATTCAATTATGGTTTATATTTTCTACTATAAATTATTTATATTTGTGTGATGTTTCGGAAGGTTGGCCTTGAATAGCCCTACATTAGCTAAAATGTTTAGGGTTGCCACTTTTCTAGAAGTAACATAGTAAATTAAAATCGGAAAATAGGCTCCTGCTCTTAAATGAAAAATCAAATAAAATACAGGCAATATGTCAGAAGATAGGTCTTAAAGAGGCCTAAATTGGGTAAAATGTTAAGGGTTGCCACATCTCTAGAAGTAATTTTTTTTTTGAAAGTGAAGGGTGAGGTTTTCAACTAAATTAGATACCTACATTTTTACATATTAACATAACATGTTCGATGGGCGCCTTTGGCGACCTGCAACCTACTAGTTCAACATAAAACAACATTTTGTACTAAAGAAAAAACTTTTTATTAAGGTCCCGTCGCACTCTAAAAGGAAAATGCTGTCTGAAACCGTTTCGCAGATTTCGGTTTTAAAATCTGAAAGTGCTTTCAGAAAACAGTCACAATACGAAAGGAAAGCGCTTTTTTACCTGTCAAGAGTGCACATTTCATAGAAGCACTTTTCAGTTCGTCACACTCTGAGAGCGAAATCGTTTTCTGAAAGATATTTCTGCAAATAAAAATATATAATTAAATTATGTGTTTACAAAATACAAAAGATTCGTATGGTGCGACACATCAATTGAATGGTGGCACTCCTTAGATTGCGAATATCGAATATGCAATTTTTAATCCTCTAAGGTGCTTTAAGATGCGGAAAACGCGTATAGAGAAAAAAGGTGTCAACTTTGGAGGGTCTAGGACGTATAGTTTGGCTGCAAAATGAGTTTAAAGATAAAAGTGGAACTCCCTAGATCAAGCTATATAATTTTTTTTTCTATTTACTATACTGGTTATGCTATTATATAAGCTACATAACATTCGCTCATTAAAAAGAACAACGTCATAACTCAAAAAACATCAATTTTGGCCTAATGATGCAGTTCAAACTCATTTTCTATAAACTATTTTTCGGAAAAATTTAATTTCTTGAACTGAAAAATTGAAGGCTATAGAGCATCATTTGTCGTTATTATACACTGTCACTTTTAAATATTATTTGTGGATATACTGTATTTTTTTCATATACGCAAGGGCCTTTGAAGTGAAAACAGTCCAATAAATAATTTTAAAGTGTCATATTTTGCGTTAAAATTTTAATTAATTGCTCTATTAATAAAAAAGAAAAATATAGATACAAATGAAGATGATAATGAAATACAGCCATGCAAACTTTAAATTGCGATTTCTGAAGTTTGACGTTTTTTGAGTTATGACATTGTTCTTTTTAATGAGCGATATAAGATTTATGTTTACACATCTTTACCGCGAGTCCCGGGATTCAAAATTTTTTACTTACAACGAAAACATAAGAGACAAAATAGGTGTTACCCCTTATAAAATATAGTTACGCCACTTTTGCACTCACAGGTCACGGCCACAAATATTGCATATATTTTTTTTTATAGATAATTTAACTAATTTTATAGATAAAGCTTTTTATATTTTCGAAACCTTTTATTATTTGAAAAAAATTTTAAAACAGAATTTTAAATAGCAACAAAATTTAAAAATTAGAAATTAAAACTCGACTCTGCAAATAAATATTCAATGCGCTTTCCACTTCAAGTAATTTCAGAGCATCAAAATTCTTCTGCCAAAACTCTCCTTTCGAAATTCTCTGGTTTAGACACATACATACATCTAGTTTTTTAAAATTCTGCAATAAATAAGCCGTTTTCTTTTATCATTTGCAGAATTGTATAAAAAATAAAACCAATTTTTGTTGAGCATTATATCTTCAATCTTTTCTTCAACCATTATTTCTGCACTAATTAGGCCATTTATGTTGGATTTACCCCATTGACTTTTTTGAATCTTAAAACGGAAATATTAATTTTTAATACGTTTCCACAGTGGACTTTTCGCAAAAGACAATGAACAAAACAATAATGCCGTTTTCCATTCGTTTCACCTATTTCGCCTATAAGCTGCCACACAAAAAGTGAAATGTAAACACGACTGTAAAAACTCCGAACTTACATACATATTTGTATGTAAGTAAAAAAAACACCATTTAGCCCCAGACATTTTTATGGACTCTTTTGAATCTTATTTCCTACGACAAATTAGGCATGTGTGTCAAGTTTCATCACCATACCATTGAAATTTGGTAATTTCGTTTCACTGAAAATTTAGTCATCATTTTATAATAAAGTTATAACTTTTTCTAGGGAAATTATATTGAAATTATTTTGATTGTGTAAGATTGGACATTAAAAATTACCCTAAAGTCATGTGGTTTGATATACTTCTTCCCGTCCCCCATTTTGAAAGCGATTATACAAAAAATTAATACATGGATAAAAATGGACTTCGGATATGCTGTAGAGTATGAAATTCTACGTCGACACTCATCTTAAAATTGTATGATTATTCATTTTATTAACATTATTTTCTGAAAAATAAAAGCCCTTATACGCCGAGGGTATTTTGCTCCCCCCGCCAAGGTGGAGGAGGGGTCAAAAAATTAACATATTCCAATGGCCTCAAGTATTCTACGAGACATTCCACAACATAAACCGATGTCTGGTTCCCGATTTATAGGCTAATTTATGTGTAATTTCGTGCTAAAACATGGTCCGAATAAGGCAACCCTTATATATCCGGTCTGCCAGTGTTGCCACCGTGAAAACACTTCTTAAAAATATACTTAGGATGGGGGCTATTGGTGAACCAAAGCTTATCCCTTCAGAATGAAGTGCAAGGTTTGACCTATAATATGGCCTTATGGCCGTAACTATAAGGAAAACATTTTTTGGATTCGCTTGCTTAGCTTTTGACGGAGCAAAATTTCCGATATCTTTTTTCCGTGAACGCGCCTAATAAGGCAGATAATTTTGCTTGATTTTTTTCGATTTTTCTATAAATTTATAAAATCTATTATGACGATAATAAAACAATTAAGTTGTAGCGCAGGAAAGTTAGGTTTTCCGCCATTTTGGAGAACGCGAAGTGATCTATATCTCCAAAACTATTGATTTTAGATGAAAAATTGTAAGGCCAAGCTTGTAGGCAATTAAATTATCTTTCATTCACTGAAAAATTTTTGTCGGTGCGGGCGATATTTTCAAGGTTATGTCGCCTTATTATTTGTTTTTTTTTTTTTTTTTCATATTCTTACACATGTTTGTTATTTTCGAATAAGCTAACGTGAATTATTACTTTCTAAATGAGAATTTTAAAACACTAAATTTCCAACATTTTGATATATTTTTGAAGATGATGCGATACCAATACAAAAGTCACAGCCATTTTGGTTGCGGTAAAATGAAAACTCCGGAGTAAATGAAGTACTAAATTGTTATTAAAATTAATAAAAATGATGGAAATTTAGTGTTATAAAATTCTTATTTGGGAAGTAATTCACGTTAGTTTCCTCGGGAACGTACAAGATTTGTAATTGCAAAAAAATTAAAAATAAAATGACATAACCTTGAAAATATTGCCTGCACAGAAAAAAATGTATGTATGTACGAATGATGGTTTAATTGCATACAACCTTGGCCTTTCAGTTTTTCCGCTAAGATCAATAGTTTCGGAGATATAGGTCCATTCGCATTTTTCAGAAAGGTGGATTTCGCCAGGGTCATGGCGTCCTGAATTCCCGGAAATAAGCTTTTCTAATAGCCCTCTTTCATTTATAAAGAAATCAGCTTACCAATTTTTCATTCCACGAAAAAGTCTATCTTTATTGTACTTTATCGGCTCAATTGATTTGCAGCTAATTTTCCAAAAGATCTAACTTAGGACTTTGTTAAACTTTGTGGTCTACAATTTATATCACGAGAACAATTTACGTAAATTTCTTACAAATGAGAAAAATTTAAAAAAGTAAAAAAAAAAAATAAAAAGACATAAACCTCAAAAATATTGTCCACGCGGAAAAAAAGTTTTGATGACAAATAAAAGATAATTTTATTTCCAACAAATTTGATCATGACAACTTTTTACTTCAAATTGATAGTTTCGGATATATAGATCAATTCGCGTTTTCCAAAATGGCGGATTTCCCCAGGGGGATGGCGTCCCGAAAAACTGGGCATAATCTTTTCTAATAGCCATCTTTTAAGTATACAAAATTCAGCCGTCCTATATTTCGTTCTATAAAACGTTTTGCTTTTTTGCTAATTTTCCTGTATATTATTGAGCAACAAGTAAAAATAAGTCAAAATAGTTGTTTTATTTTGGTAAGCGAAATTAAACAAAATAAATGAATGAGTTGATTTCTGGAGGAACTCTTACACAGTAACTAGCTACACATGTCGGTATGTTAGAAGATCAAATTTTTGACCAAAAATTCAAACCAATAATAGCTAGAGCCACCATCTCTGCATCAAGCTTCTAAGCCCATCCGTTAAAAAGATACAAATCAACGAAGTCAATAATCATAAAATGTTTGCAATGAATTTGTAATAATTTTTTAATTTCAAGCCTTTTTTATGATCCTGAACTTTGCAGACAATGCGTCCGCTGAAGTTTGAACACCCACCAAAGTCGTAATACTTGTTCGATTTTCAAAAACTAACAGGCAATCGCTTCGTCTCGGCAAGACCTAGTGCCGATATTTTTTAGTTTTATTTTTATTTGTCTTAAAAAAAAAGTTATGGTCAAAAGATTCAAAAACCACCAACAAACTAACTACGGCGATTTCCGTAATTTTTATGAAAATGCGGCGAAAATTACGGTGGTGACTGAAGGCCAAAGTTTTTTTTAGTTAATTTGTTGGTGGTTTTTGAATCTTTTGACCATTACTTTTTTTATGACAAATAAAAAAAAATACAAAAAAATATCGGCACTAGATTTTGCCAAGACAAAGACATTGCCATAATTTTTATAAAAATGCGATGAAAATTACAGTGGTGACTGAAGGCCAAAGTTTTTTTAGTTAATTTTTTGGTGTTTTTTTTTTTAATCTTTTGGCCATAACTTTTTTTTTTTAAGACAGATACAAAAAAACTAAAAATTATCCATAACTTTTTTTTAAGACAAATAAAAAAAAACTAAAAATATCAGCACTAGATATTGCCGAGACGAAGCGATTGCCGTAATTTTTATGAAAATGCGGCGAAAATTACAGTGGTGACAGAAGGCCAAAGTTTTTTTATTTAATTTTTTGGTGGTTTTTCAATCTTTTGGCCAAAACTTTTTTTTTTTAAGACAAATAAAAAAAAAACTAAAAAATATCGGCACTAGATTTTGCCGAGACGAAGCGATTGTTGTAATTTTTGCGAAGATCCGTCCAATATTACAGTGGTGACAGAAGTCCAAAGTTTTTTTTAATTATTTTGTTGGTGTTTTTTTGTATCTTTTGGCCATAACTTTTTTTTTAAGACAGATAAAAAAAAATAAAATATGACGGCACTAGATTTTGCCAAGACGAAGCGATTGTCGTAATTTTTATGAAAATGCGGCGAAAATTACGGTGGTGACTAAAGGCCATAGTTTTTTTTAATTAATTTTTTGGTGGTTTTTGAATCTTTCGGCCATAAATTTTTTTTTTAAGACAAATAAAAAAAAAACTAAAAAAAATCGGCACTAGGTCTTGCCGAGACGAAGCGATTGCCGTTTAGTTTTTTAAAATCGAACAATTAATAAGACTTTAGTGGGTGTTCAAACATCAGCGGACGCATTGTCTGCAAAGTTCAGGATCATCCTTTTTTACACTCCCGGACGGAGTCTCTCTTGCTCAACCAGACGGAGTCTCCTGCGGAAGTCACCCCCTACCGAGAGCATGTTACATGTTACACAAGTTACTGCAGAAAATATTCAAAATCATTATAGGTTTAAGCAAAACATTGAAACAAAATCAATTCCAAAATATAATAAGACCAGTTAAGTCATACTTCAAGCCACTTTTTTGTTGGCTTTTAAGTACTTAGTGTTGATATTTTGAAAATTATAAATTACTTACCATACAAGCATTTTTAGTTCACATATTAAAATATAAGAATATTAAAAAAAGTAAAAGTGTAAAGCATAACATCACCAGACAAAAATAACATAATTGCACCCCCAAGCAATATGTTGGCCTAATTCCAAATCAAACTACCACTCACTCACCGTCAGTGTCTCTCCACTCGACCAAAAATCTGTAGGTAAGTAGAGCTTATTGTCTGATGGCTTATAGTGCATGTATCAATTACTACTATATACCAGCCTAGCCTACTATATAGGGTTCAGCTATATAATAGCTAGTCGGTGACTCTCAAACAATCTAGCATTACGCAATTCTGTAGGTATCGAGCTTTGTTTTTGTCGATTGCGGCTTCATCTACAGTCATATTGTTCCTATCGAAAATCCATTGACCCAACTGACAAGTTAGCTACGCCAAAACAACTATCGATCAATTGGCAATTTATGTTATACCTATGTGGAAAAGGTCTGCACAACCAAAAGTGACACTCATGTCATGAATCATGATAATGGAACTGAGATTGAGATAGCCGCGCGCGCCGCTCGTTTGGCCATACCAATAGAATGTACAGTAGTTACCGCATACAAAAATCAACAAAGAACCAAAGCTTTCACTATCATTTGGGCTGAAGCTGACACTGTCTCTGGCTGCTGGGCTGGCTGGCTGAAAAAATAAAGTTTAGGAGGTCGTTGTCGAACTGGAACATGTTTGATGTTAAATATACGCCAAGAGTTGTTTGGCTATAAGCCGAATCCGAAGCTGAGTCTTAGTTGGTCACAGCGATCTGAAGTCAGTTGATTTTTGATCGTGGCTTAGCTTAAGCGGAAACGGAGAATACCATTACCGCAAAGTAGGAAGTGTCTGTGAATTGTGTCGTCAAATCGAAATTTAAACGCATATACAAAAGAAAATAACTTTCCAAAAATGAAACGCATCCAGTCAAGTATCCTGATTGTTTTGGGACTTACAAGTTTAGGTAAGTTTTGTATTTGCTTATGGATGGCTCTAATATTGTGATATGATCTGAACACAAATACAACTATATATACCTACCTACATTTGAACGTGTCGTAACGGATTTAAATTTAAACCACAATGTGGCATATCGATATCCAACCCATAGATTAATCTAATCGTTCAGCTTGAATAGGGTTTTGCAATAGTTTTGTTTCTTTCATTTTCAATAATGTAAGGTAAGGTATGCCTTCACTTTTAAGTATGCTCGCGTTGCACTGAGTCTTTTGGTTTTGATTATTTTAAGCCCCGAGGGGCCTTTCAAGTGACTGTCATTGAGTGAACCAAAACCGACCCCTGAGTAGTTCTACTCTAGATTGTACCACATATCAACCTTCTTGGATATATGCAGGTACCTTAGAGAATGGTTGTGCGATTATATGGTGTGGCACTAGGTGTTCCATAATGCTGGTTAATATAATTCTAATCTGGTTAAACTGGTTAAATTTCTTGCCTGAAAGTTGAAGATCTTGAACCATTCCGAAAAATTGCTGTTGTTCGTAAAAGATTATAGAGAAAAAAACACAAAACGCTGAAAGCTTTTGTTGTCAGTATAACGGTAACTATCATTTAACAAAAAGTGACGACATAAGGGTTGAAATTGCATGTAGTATCGCACATACTGTATGGATACGCTTATAGCGTAGTTCAATTGCTGATCCAAGCAAAATTGACTTAAGATTATAGAACTCAAAGCTTCAGTATATACATACCTCAGATACATACACTTGTGAATTGTGCGATTGTCAAATACTGATTGATAGTTGATAAATATTGAAATTTTGCATTTTTGAAGGCAATTTATTCAAAATATAATAGATAATTCATCGATTGTGGCCAATTTTCTTGTAATTAACGACGGCCTGTGTCATTCTCAATGACATAAACTTTTATCTGTTGGCTTGTTTAATATAGAATTTCAGTATTTATCAACTATCAATCTATGATAATGATGGCTCAATTTTGAGCTGAACTAAAGCCAGACTAACTTTTCCATCAGTCGCACACGGGGTGAGCTAAGCTGCCTGGAAATTGTGTGTTCATGAACCGGCTTTAATTGTATTAGTACTTTCAGTTTGAGAATAAAAAAATAAAAACAAATAATTTCCTTTAAAATTTTCAGTTTAGCATGACAACAGATTTGTTTATTTTGCCTAGAAGCGAACAGCTGTGTATGTATTAGTAATTATACGTTGTTAGTCCGCTCGAAACAAGGATAAACATTTCAGTCGTTTCTTTCCTCACACTTCACCTCCCTTGCCTACAAACTTTCATTTCCCCAGCTTAGTCTATAGTTCAAAATTGAGCCTGTGTGTGATGGCCCATTGAGCCTGATTAAATATGATTTCAAAATAGTTCCACCGGTTCTTGTTTTTCGTGATTAAGTCACGCGTACAATGTTTGCTGAAGATTTGTATGTTTAAGGCTTGCAGATACATACCTTAGCTTTCTGTGTATTCTCCGGCTACCAGGGTACCCTTCACTTTTCGTTTCGAGTATACCAGATTATACGGCTACTAACGGCTACCGAACACCGTACGGTACCCGACTACAAAAATATACGGGTATCCGGGTGCCCAGTTATGGCGAATAGGTACTACCTTACTCATATACAAAACTTTATTATTTTTACTTATTACAACGCAAAATTTGATATCTAGTAGGTGGACGCACGCATTTAAGTCTGAATTGATTTGGAAAAATGCTTAGACACGACATTTTATTTCAGAAAACTGACTTTATTTTTTCAAGGGTTGTTACTTGTTAAGTTTTTTATTTTTGTACAAAATCGAAATTTGAATATGAGTTTGAAGTATACGGACTATCGGCTTATCCGGCAGACGTTGTTGTTGTTAGTTTTGTGGTTGGTGTAACAATATGATAGTTTTTGAATAATTTAATTTTACATTCGAAATTTAGGAAACAAAAAATTATGTTATTCAAAGTTTTACATTTTTTAGTTAGGTATGTACTGTTTTTCTTTTATAAATTATAATGTTTTTAATCAATTTAATTCAAAAACTAAAAAAGGGACTGCGTGCGACCCACACTGGTAACATCCCATTGCGAATTCAAGATCTTCGAAAATCTTATTAGATTTTTTATATGGAATTTAGTGAAAAGGCAGATTGGGCCATTTGATCTCGTGACAACAAAATTTAAACAATTTTTAGGAGTATTTTTTTATTGTAAATTTTGGTTAAAAAAATTCAATTAATTTTTGTACAAAGTTTAAATATCAAATCTTAATTTTGACTTTGTGTGTAAAAACAAAATATCCCTGAGTCGATAACATTGTTTAGTCTAAAGATATTCTAGTTGGAAAACTGTTTTCAACAATTTTCAGTGGTTGTTTTTTAATTAACAAAATAAAAACTGACAGTTATTTTTGTAGTTATTTTTTTTGTATCATCCTTCATAACGTCGTTCATTGTTCCAAACTCGCTTGTATTATTTGTTCTGGAAGGGAAGGGAGAATTTTGTTTAAACAATTTTAAAGAGCTTAGACTCTCCTTAAGCAACGCCAAACATTCGCTCTGCAGGGCGAATCATTCACAATTCACAATGATAACAAAAATGACAAATAAACAATACGCGACGGGACTACACAGCAGCAGAACTACACTTCACACGAATTCGTATGAAATTATATGAAGTTCATTTGCTGCTTAGTGTGTCGTGTTGTGAAGTGTACTTCCGCTGAAGGTGAGTGCGGCCTAGCCTTAAAAAAAAACTGTCAATTGATTTTTTTTTTTCAAAATCCTATCAATTATCAATAATGGCATTAAGTAAGTTCAGATGACTAAGGAGACTTTCAAGTAGGACAAGCTTTCAAAAAATTGCCTCAAATAAATGGAACTGTTATTGGAAAGTAACTGGAAATTAATAGGCAGTGAATATCTACCTTATTTCAAATCAAGTGTGTTCTTGTCAAAATTTCCAGCTGTACATTACAACAAAATTTTGTATGATGTGTAGGAGTCTCAAGAAACCGTCGAGCGTGAATCAAATGTTAAGGCACTTTTTTAGCGACGAGTATTGAAATAAAGTTTTAAGTTTAACATAAAGACAAGACAGATAAAATTTAGTTATCTTGTGTCAAATTTGCAAATTTGAACGTACCCATTATGAGTAGAACAAAAGTAAGACTGCTTTCACACAATGAAACTGAGTTGCCGGCAACTGGGAGTTTGTTGGCGAGAAGGGCAAGTAATAAAGGTGAATGAAAAAAATCTCCCCGGTCAACGATTGAGGAGATTTTTGCAAATTCCTTCTCACACTGTCCGTAATGTGCCTTCAGCCTATAGACTTTATATGGAAACAAACAAAAATCTTTGGCAATTCAGTTTCCTTGTGTGAAAGCTACAAGGCAATTAAAGGAAAACGTCAAAATAATCCCCAGCAACTGGTTTCCCTGTGTGATCCTAAGTTAATATATATGAAGGTACATATTATAGGAGGGAAGACAAATATTTTACAATTTGTTTTTAAACCCTTTCTGAACTTTATGACATCACCATTATCTGTAAAACAAAATCCATCCAATGTCGATACCTTCATTCGTTCTCGAGATACGGTAAACGAAAAAGGTATCCCGAACGTAAGAACGTACGAAAAAGGTATCCCGAACGTACGGACGTTCAAAGAATCGTACACACACACACACAGATCTCTCTAAGAACTAAGGATTCGAACCAATTACAATAACTTCATGTTTTTTGACAAAGTTGAAATTTACTTCACTACTTTCTAAGTGATATAGATACGATATTTGGAGAAACTTAAACAACCCGTTGGTTGGTTGTTTTCAAATTTTACAGAACTATAGTTCTGTATAAAAGATATTTCTTAGCAACTATTTTTTTCTATTTGAATTAATCATTGAATTAAAACAAATCAAAAAAACAAAAGTAGTAAATAGTTTTTACTTCCTCTAGTGGCCAAGTATATTAGTTTCCTGCCAAACAAAATTTCGATGTAAATAGTAGCCATACAACGATTTCGATTCTATCAAGTTTTCTCGATTTGATTAAACTTCATTCCTACATAAATGTAACATCTAGACCAGTTTTAATAATACTGCATATCAGATGTTTGTTAAAAATTCCAAGAATGGTAACAAAGTTTTGGGGTTTTTTGAGCAAAGTGACTTGTTTTAGGATATCCCCGAATAGCTCGTTATTGACTCGGTTGATTTTGTCATAAATTAGTAATTCGTTATTTGTACCTATAAATTAATTTATTATTTTTATGTTTAATTTTTTTTTCACATTTTTATTGAAATTGAAATTTCATGCATGCCATGCAAATAATTGATTTATTTCAAAAACGGCTCTAAAGATTAAAAAAAAAATTACGAGTAAATATTGTGGTAAAAAACAAATTATTTATAACGGTTATTAACGGAAGGTACCTGTCATAGAATCGATTTAATGATTTTCAAATTTCGGAAGGTACCTGTCATAGAATCGATTTAATGATTTTCAAATTTCACGTTAACGACCAAACCGATTTAAACCAAATTTTATTTTATAGGCCTATTTAAGTTTTAATAATTTTGCCTTTAAAATGTTTCAAAAAAAAAATTCTTTTTGGAGTTTTAAAAGTATATATACATT
Source organism: Melangyna quadrimaculata (assembly GCA_949320155.1). NCBI lineage: Eukaryota > Metazoa > Arthropoda > Insecta > Diptera > Syrphidae > Melangyna > Melangyna quadrimaculata. The sequence goes on along the minus strand of OX439484.1, from coordinate 23,267,795 downwards.
TTTTGTTTGAAAATGCAATATCTTGAAAATGGGTTAATGCATTTTTTTTCAAATTTCGTGAAAAATAGCGATTTAATAGATACTAAAAGTTGGCATACCAAAATGTTCAAAAATGTTAACATAGGTATGTATATAAAAATGAATTTTTAAGATTTACGATTTTTGATTTTTTTTTTTCATAAATTTACATTTATCAAAAAAATTACATGGTATAGGTACTTTGTTTTTGGGCTCTAGCTATTTTAAATTCGTTTTTTTTTTAGCTATTTAAAAAATCAAATGTATACAAAATTACCATATTCATATTTTGAACCAAAAACATACATTGCCAATTTCTAGCTGCGTTAAAGTTGTTAGCTACGAGAGCAAGTTTGTGCGATCCAGTCGTGCAATTTATTTTATATAAAAAAAAAAATTTCAAAATTGCTATTTTAACTTATTATTTGTAATTGTTTTCTCGTAAATGATATAAAAATATAATAGAACCATTACTACACAGCGTCAATGCCTAGGTACATTCTTGTTGTTACCTATAAGAGCAAGTTGTAGGTACTTTGTTGAGTGCGATTCAATCGTGCATTGTATTTTTAATATACATTTTGTAGTTTGTTTCAAAACCTTTTTTATAGTTATATATAATATTTTGTTCCACATAAGCCATGCATGACTCTCACTAAAACAATGATTATGTCAAAATCAACAAGTTTCTACGTTTAAGCAAGACAAAAATAAAAAAAACACAAAAAAAGTATTCTTTTAATGTCAACCCATTTGGGATTTTGGGTTTCGGGATCTTGGATTTCATCCCCAACCCATAACACATATGAGGTTGGTTTTGGAGATTGTTTAGCCATGCGTTTTATTTTAGATTTGAATCTCTTTAAAAACATATCCATTTTAATTTTGATCAATTAAAAAAAAAGAACATATTTTACGAAAACCACTCAGTTCTCTTACCAATTATCAGAACCACCAGTTAATCACACAACTTCAATCTTTCAATTGAAACTTTAATCTCATACTCATTCCTAGGAAATATAGTCAGCAGAAAAAAATACAAACGCCAATAAATACTATACAGAATAAAGGAAACAAAAAAAGGTAAACCTTGTCTTTCCAGTTTTGCTACAGAAAATGCTTTTTATTTACTGCACGTCATACCTACATATTATATAGCCTAAAGCTCACCAGTTAAAACAGATTGACGACTACTCTTTGCTACTTTGTTAGTAAGCTTAACACGATTGCCATTTTTGTTTTCATTAATTTTGTGCACAATAATTGAGTGTCCAATTCACAAGCTGACAAAAAGTTCGTTAAAGTAGATATTTAAATATCAACACCTACATTTTATAGCATGGTTACTAAGTATAAATGTTAAAGTTCATTTTTAATAGAAAGAATTTTAGTTAAACCTGATTTTAATATTTAATATTAATGAACTAGTTTATTTTAATATGAAACGTTATTTTTGGTTGCAAAAAATATCTCCAACTGAGTTGATAAAATTGTCAAAATTCATCCGCGCGTTTGGTATATTCATTAATACGCTTTATGTGACCCTGTAACAATTCTGTTATTGATCATTTCATTTTGTAAATAAATCACTTACATTCACTTTTACATTCAAAAAACAACATACATCAGCACCTACATACAACCATTTGTGGTAAATTAAAAACAAAAAAAACTCAAAAGAACAAAAAAAAAACCGACGAATTAATTCATCAGGCAAGATAATAATTTTGTTTGTTGGTTACGTATACGCCAGACATAATAGCCTCTACTTGATTTGAGCATATTGTACTTTCTTACAAAATCAAACCTGTTGACAGTTATTTAAGTACATGCACTCGAACTGTAATGTTTTCAGTGCATAGTATTTTGAATAACATGAGCATTACATTGAGTTAAAAGAAAAAAACCTAAGTATAAAAGACCAATTAGAGAGACACACCAGACTTTAAGATTTTTTTTTTAACCGGTGAAACAATAAAAAAAAAGAAGAATTGCGACTATGCCAATCACGTTGAAGGTACACAGAAGGAATTTTTATTTGTTAATAAGAGAATGTTGTTTTTTTTTCGGCAACAAAATTTTATAGAAGTGCTAAAAATATTTAGTTTTTACTAAGAAAGTGGGTGCGGTTGGACAAACAAAAATATAAAAAGGTTTGTATTGACCCCGTTAGATAAGGTTGTGCAAATTTTCAAGAGTTGGTGTCTGTGAAATTAACCTCATTAGACTAGCTTAAGAAAGTTTTTCCTTGAGCTATTTACACGAATACTTGAAATGCTGAACAATTTGATATGGGGTCATTATCAAAATCGAACTATAATAATTATCATATATATTATTTCTGTTGTCCAAATCCTTTTCTTCTCATTTACATAATAGTCAAATCCACTAAAATTGGTATCACTGAATTGGAATTTACACATACTCATGACATTGCACAAAAACTTTATGTTATACCACACTATTTTCTAAAAATTTCGGAAACTTCAAATAATTCAATAAATAAAAAATTTGACACAAAGAATAACTCACTTTTAACCCATTGAATGAGTGGAAGAGAAAAATATGTATTACTTCTGTAATTTAAAAGTCTCTTTTTTTCGCTGCACCTTGAGTGAGTGGAGGTGAAACATTCTTTAGAGTCACCATGCATGAATGAAAGAAATATATTTATTACTTTTGTAATGTATAATCCTCTTTTTTCGCTTGCACATTGAGTGAGTGGTGGAGAAACATATTTGATATTTACTTCTGTTGTTTGTAATCTTTTTTCTCATTATAAAAAGCCGAATGCATTTATAAGGTATCACTAAATTGCATGAATGAAAGAAACATATTTATTAATTCTTTAATTTAAAATCTTAGAAGAAGAAATAGAGGAACGGGCATATGGAGAAAAAAAGTGAGGTTTTTTTCAGAATAGTGCAGTGACATAGCTAAATGCTGGGCCCCCAAAAGAATTTTTAGCTTTGTTTTTGAGAGATTTATTTTTGAGATTTAAGTTTAATAGTAAAATAGCTTAATAAACTAAATAAAAAAGTGAAATAAAATGTTAATATAGTGAATACAGGCAATACTTCATTGAACAAAAAATATACATTTTTGAATAGTTTACACCCGCTAGGCTTGCCAACTCATAAATTGATTTTGAAGAAGAACACTATCGTCATGTTAATAACAAATTGAATTGCTAAATGTGGCTTAATTAATGGGGCCAAAATGGTGGTCATATACCTACATGAGTACACTATCACGGCTCAGCTGATTGATTCTGGGAAAACTTTTATTATACCCCGCATAAATCTTACTCCATCTGACTCAAATTTGCCTTTTCACATGATTAGGAGGCAGTTCCCACTGAAAGTTTCTTTTGCAATGACTATCAACAATTCTCAAGGACAAACATTTGAATGAGCAGGATTATACCTACCAAATGCAGCATTTTCAAGAGTCAACAAATCAAACTACATATGTATCTATTAAAGAAAATGATAAACAAAAAAATCAAAAAGATTAAATTCTTACATCAAATATTGTTTACAACGAGGTCTTGTAAAACTAATATGTTCATATCAATAATAAAAAGAATTTATTTATTTTGTTCAAACATTCTATTTGAAAATTTAAAGCCTTATTGAATGTGCGCACGGGTCTTCTGGTATAAGATTATTTAATAAATAAGGAATCCGTTAGCACTGCCTTGGTAAGGTTGATCTTAACCTTGATTCTAGTTTTTTTTTTCAAGAAAATTTCCTTTCGATTCAAAGATAGGATTCAATCCGAATTGGAATTTCGATCCAAGTATATGATGCTGCCAGATCGAAAGACAAAACGCAACAGAAACAAGCCAAATTTACCGCAAACAGTCTGCAAATGAAAAAAGCACCAACATATCAACAAGCAGCAAAAATCTAATTTTTCGATCTACACTTTTATTTTTACTTACATTTTCGATTTTATCCAGCTCGATGAGTTGAATCGGATCCAGTAATCCAGATAACATTGGATTCAGGTTACTTAAACCTAAATCCTGATTCAATTCGGATTTAATTATCCGTGTATTCACGATCCGATGCAACTAGTCTAGTATCATTGCAAAAGTGTAAAATTCAAAAATTTTCTGAAATGTTTGAAAGAAAGTTTTTCAATTGTACAGTTTTGCAATGATACTAGAAGTTGCATCGGATCGTGAATACTCCTAATGTATATTAACATCAAGTTGACAAAATTAAATTAAATGCACGACTGGGTCGAACAAGTGACTCAAACTTGTAAAAGTTTCTAAAAAAAAGAACAAATTGTGAAAATAGCTAAAAATAATTGTTGAGGCGCTAAATTTTAGTGGATTTATGTAACACAATGTTAAATCAATTTTAGTATGATATAAGGTTAAAGGATCCCCCAAACCAGCGCGAAACAGTCGCCGTACCGAATCGTTCGCAATGATAACAAAAATGACAGATAAACAATGCTAAATAACAACAAAAACTGCTTTCGGCGAATGATTCATTCCGCTTTCGCGTTGGTTTGGGGGAGCCTTCAAAATTGGATTTTGCAAATTTTAAACGATTTAAACATCGTACTATGTCCTGGCCATTTATTAAAGTTAAAATCACCAAATGGATATTTCATCGTTTTTAGCATGGTACTAAATCCATTTGACACTTTGACGTTTAAAAATGTCAAAATGAGGTGTTTTTGAGTTTTTTAGACGTGCTGTTCAGCTGAAATTTATGAAGGATTTTAAATTTATAAAATTAAAAAAAAAAGAGAAACATTAAGCTTGTTCAGGAAATAGAGATCTCGGAGATTTTGCTCCGTCAAAAGCTGAGCAAGCGAATTCAAAATTTTGTTTCCTCTATATTTTGACAGCCAAACTATGATTTCCTTTCCTGTACTCTCTACTACTATTTATATTGCTTTTTTTGTTTGTGTTAGCTTCCCTGTAGTAGCCCGTAGCGTAAAGATTAGTGCGTTCGACTATCACGCTGGAGGTCTGGGTTCGCTTCCCAGCCTCGTCCACCTGAAAACTAAAAATTTTTTTTTTCAGGGCTACTGATCCTCAAAGAGTATCACTTGTCACGAATAAGTGCTTCTCGCCTAGCCGTTCGGATTTGGCATACAATTGTAGGTCCCTTCCATTCCTGTCGACAGGCGGACACAGGAATGGTTGCGAGTTGTTAGTCACTAGGCCCTGGTTCTTCACGAGCCGTTGTGCCACCCAATTTATTTATTTATTTTTAGCCACCCTGTTTTGTCAAAGTGTGTCAATTTGGAAACCTAGCACAACTTCTGGTTTTCTACTTATCTTTAGAAACTTATAAAAGTAATCGTAGAATAACCTCGACAAGGAAGTTTGCTTACCATAAACAATTAGAACAACGAAAAGAGTAAAACATAATATTGTTTATTATTTGAAATCACAAATTTTGTGCATCCTAAATTGAAATTGGTTAATTTCCTTTTCATTTAATAACTCATCATATACATCTTCCGCAAGTCACATTTTCTGAAAAATTTCTTCATACTGTACACAAAAATGCCATAATTACCTCAATACATACTGCGCAACATCTTTTAGGTTTCCCATAATCATCTCTGAGATGTGCCTTACATAATGAAATACCTGTTGATGACTATGAGACGCCAAAGCTCGTTTCCCAGTCAGCTTGGAGGGTAATATTTTTATTTAAAAAAGTACTTACCTATAGGAAAGTATGATGTACGATATACAAGTTTTCGTTGCAATATGTATTCGTACATTTGCAAGCTTGCAACTGGTATGCCCCGCATATTAGATATAAAGACTCCACATAACACCCAGTCAGGTACGAAACAGCCACCGATTACTTCATCGGGTTATGAATCTTGGGTAAATATAGTCGTATCATCTTCTTTTCCGATTTCCAAGATCAAACACTGTAGGAATCTGGTATTTTTTTGCGTAGCGTTGCACTCTACAGTGGGGCAGTCTGTATTGTAAGGTTGGATTTTTTGTGTTTGTTTGTTCTTAGTCTTTGACGGGAAAACTAGCCAGTCACCTGAGTTTTCGAACTTATTCTTTTTTGGCTCGGTCAGTTTGACCGGCTATGCAGAGTGTTCCAATCCACCTTTGACAAAGAATAATGCTGCAGAAAAGCAGTTTTGGTTGAATACCTACACTTATACAACGTTTTCACCAACCTCTAAATTGAGATTCAATGAGATTTACCTTAAATCTCCTCCAAATCCCATGTGTTTTATAATACAAGTTGTAATCTCCTCAAATTAAAGGCCAGGCCAAACAGAGCGCGGTCAGGTGATTTTTAAAAATTTGCATTTGTTGGCATCGCATTTTTTCTTTGTTGGTGAATGATTGACTGCACCGCTAGACCGCGTTCTGTTTGAGCTGGCCTTAAGATTTAAAATAAATCACAATTAAATCATCTTGCAAGCAGGGGGTTATCATATCAAACATACTTTATTTCGTGGAACGCACTCATCTAAACGTCACTTTCGCCATTGACAATCGAACACAAAAATTCTGTCAAGTAGTGTTAAACCTTTTTCAGTTGTTTCATCTTTCGTCTTTTTGACAGATTGGAGGAGGGGTGTAGAAATGCAAAGGGAAGGAAGTAACGAAAGCAGGAATGAAAATTTCAAGACTTTTTCTGGTTGAACTTTGACGTTTCTGATTTGGCAACCACAATTATTCTCGATGTTAGCAAAAAACGATTTGAACATAAATGATTGAATTAGAAAATTTGGTTTTCGTAATTGAATATACCTAATATAGGAGTATATTTGAGATAGAAATGATTCAAAAATTTTTGTTTTATTACAACTGATTATTTTCTCACAAAACAACCCCAAATTCCATGAACGTCAAAGTAAGACCCCTTTCACACAAGGAAACTGAGTTGCCGGCAATTTTTAGTTTATAGGCGAGAAGGGCATAAAAGGAAGACAACAAATCTCCCCGCACACCCTTCTTGCCTAGTTTCCAGCAACTCAGTTTCCTTGTGTGAAAGCGGTCTAACTAAAGGAAGTACGTTCGTATTTTCGCGAACCATGTAATCATGAACGTTCGTGCCTTTCAAAAAACGAAAGACAAAAAAAAAAACGAAAAAGCAAACCGTATAATCAGGCTCTTTGTGACAAATATTACACGTCAGAGAGTCAACGCGTTCACCATTACAGTTGAAAATCTTGTCGTAGCCTTACAATCCAAACTGACAAATTACTTGGCAAGGAACAGCTAATAAACTATTCAACTTTAATAAGATACCTATTGTTATTATTTTGAATTGTTATCTTATAAGCTTTATGGATCCATATTCTAATTTTTTAAAGTTGATTTTATCCCAGATTTGAAATTATCTGACCCCACTGTACTTTGTTATGCCGGTTCGTGATTGTTGGTACCATGCGGCACATTAAACACTGATTTGCCATCACCTTTTGAAAGCCTTTGAAAGTGAGAGTTATGTTTGAACTCGGCCGTGCCGTACCGTTAAAATATTATAATGTGAATTGTGAATATCGTCAGTTCATACGAGTTGGATCTTTTTCTCGTAGTCAAATATAGGAAGTTATAGACAAGTAGTGGATAGGATTATGCAAAGTTTTGTTGTTGTTGTTATGCCATGATGTTTTTTTGTGTGACATATTTGACAACTCATGTGGGTTCAACAAATGACAGTTAAACAATGACTTTATGAACCTTGAAATGGTTACATACATATATTTTGTTGATGTCGTCTTAGAAAATCATTTATTTTTTCCAACTGATTTATCAAGTTAATCATGATTATTTATTGTAAATTTGAGAATGAAGATCATGGTTAGCTAGCAGCTAGCCAACAGGTGTGAGAGTTTCACTTTTCTCTAAACCATTTTCATTTATATTCGTATTTGCATATACCGATTATGGTAGGTAAATACAAAATTGACAAACGATAATGAATATAATTCCCATTTGTGTATACTTTCCTTTGCAACATGTCTAAACTTATAAATACCGTATTATATCGTTAAAGTAGCACTTTTCGGTTATTCGGAACATATTTTTTTTTACAAAAAAAAAAAATGACAAGTGAATATTAAAATCTTTGAATTATTTATTGACAAAAATGTTAATTGTCGATATAGAGGTAAACAAAACTTATATATAGATTTTTATTGATTTTTTCAGCTAGTGCTGCTGCAGTTGGTACACCCGAATGTCCCGAGAAAAATGGAGTACAGGCTTATGCGCACACGGAAAATTGTGATCAATTTTTCTTGTGCACAAATGGAACTTTGACTTTGGAGACTTGTGAAAATGGATTGTTGTTTGACGGTAAAGGAGCTGCACATAACCACTGTAACTATAATTGGGCAGTTGATTGTGGTAACCGACAACATGATCGTAAGTATAAATTGATTAAATTGAGTTGGTTTACTAGTCAAGTTTTCATTTTGAAATTGAGAAATTAGGTAATAACAGAAAACTTGCCAACTAAACTAACTCAGTTTAAGTCAGTAATTATTAAATAACAGATTTCTCTGATACTTTTAATATTTGATATTTAACATTAATAAACTTAGAACTTGGAGTACTTTTAGATCTCACTTCATTTTACGGCTGACTTGTTACGCAAAGGTTTTTGTATATAGAAGAACTTGGCTCCTTTTTTAACATTTATGTTTTTGTTGTGATTTTACTACGTTTTGCAAGATTCTTTTTATCAGGAAAAGTGGGTGGATGAAACGCCCCTGCATGAAAAAGTTCATGATTTCATCTTTTTCTTTGTATACCCACGCCTGAAAACTACCCACTTTACCAAATTTCATAATTCTGCACAAATCGAAAGTGCTCTCAATATATTTAATATAAATTCTGTGAAAATGGGTAGTTGACAAGCCCACTGAATGTAAAATCTCAAAGTTTCAATTTCCCCTTTGCTTGTCCTATCGCTCTACTAAATTTCATCACTCTACGACAATCAGAAGTTCTCTACATAGTTGATATCAATTCTAAGAATATGGGCGGGCACCAATCCCTCTGAATGTAAAATCTCAAATTTTAAAGTTTTCCCTTTGCCTGCACTTTAAGCTCTACCGCTGTACCAAATTTCATCATTCCACGACAGTCAGAAGTGCTCCAAATAATTTATATCAATTCTTTGAAAATGAGCGGATACCACGGCTCCTTAATACAAAATCTCAAATTTTAAAATTTAAGATTGTTCCTTTGCCTGTACTTTAAGCCCTAAATTTCATCAATCTACGACAATCAGAAGTGCTCCAAGTAATTTATATCAATTCTATGAAAATGGGTGGGTACCACGCCCCCTGAATGGAAAATCTTAAATTTTCGATTTTTTCCTTTGTATACACCACAAGGCCTATCGTTGTGCGAAATTACAAGTTTCTATGATGTCGGGAAGTGCTCCATAATTTTGATGATCTGTCAGTGAGTCAGTTACAGTTTTTGCTATTTTTGCAGTCTTATATCTCGGGAACCACTGCTGCTAAGGAATTAAAATTTGGTGAGTTGTCTAAACCTGGTGAGCCTGGCAAATGCTGCGAGATTGAAGTTTCTGACTTTATTGGTACTGAAGTTAGAGGGGGGCGAAAATCGCCTGAGTTTTATCCTGTAAAAAGGGTGAAGTGCCAGAACTTGGCTGAGCACTACCGTGCCCTTTGATTCTCAACTGTCAAAAAATTGTAGAAATATTTTTGAACCTCTGTAATATTGAGAGCAGAATATATATAGGCCTTTTGGGTATAGTAATATGGAGAGTTATAGTAAGAACGGAGGTTCGTATGTGGGTGAATGGCATATGGGAGTTCAAATATGATACTCAAATGGCGCCCAGTAATGAACAGAAATTCGGAAAAATTGAACGAAGTTGTTTCAAAACGTTTGAAACAGTAAAGAAATGAATACATTTCAAAACTTTAAGGTTTAGAGATTGATCGTCATCATTTTGTTAATTGTGTGAAACGAAAAAAGTTGAAACACACTTGGGAATATTTTAAATTACTTTTGGTTGACCCTGGAATAAATTCGTTAAGATATTTTAATAGAAAATTTAATGTCTAAAAAAACGTATTGACCATTTAAAAAATCAAACATCATAGAAGATAAACAGTGTAAGTATTTGACTGTCTTAGTACGAAGAAAATACAAAGTTTGTGAGCTTTAATATTTAAGGTAATGTAACACAATGAAATAGTTTATATTTAAAAAAATATCTAAAAGTAATTATTTTCCTCTTAAAAATCAATTTTTCATTATTTAAATTTGTGTATTCTATTTGGAGAAATCCTTATTTGAAATCTGTGAGTGAATTATTTTTCAAGTTTGGGCACCAGGTCTTTCGTTTATATTTAATTTCCTTGCAAGTGGAAATTAAAAAATTGACACGCCATCCTAATATTTAAACTCTTATTGAAACAATTTAAAGATTTTTCTTAAAAATCATTTTCAAGCGGCTGATAAACCAACATCACCTCTTACGACTCGGCCTAAGCGAACGTGTCAATCCGGGCTGCGAACGTTGCGGATGCTGCCCTCAGGTGCCGGTTTGATCGCGTTTGTGGCTATACGCTGACGACAGACAAGTCCCCCGGTAGCCACCAAATAATAATTTCAAAGAGTACATAACGATGTACCAAAAAATCGAGCAAACGAGTGGCTTCTAAAACCATAAGAAGGCTTTAAGATCAGAGAACATATTATTTATTTATTATTTTTACTGCTCCATATAGGATGGGCAAGCATTGGTTTCGTATCAAAAAAAAAAAAAAATTCGAGGTTTTAATCAAAATCAACATTACGATTATGGATAGAAGTCCAAAAAAGTGATTGTTTGTCTGTGCGTGTTTGCGTCCTCATGTATATCGAGCTTGAGCCTAAACAAATGTACGGATTTGCTTCAAATTTGGCGTAGGTACAGCATTTGTATGTGATATAGAGGAAAAATTTTAATTTTTGTTTTAACTCATCTAGTTGCTGCGATACAATGATATCTGTTGAGAAAACTTGATATCACAAAAACAGCTCTAACGATTTTAATTAAACTTCGTACATGTAATACTGCATGCAACGTTTTTACCAAAAAATCGAATAGTGGAAATAATATAATGTTGTTTTTTTAAGAAATTGGCTTTTTTATACTTAGGTATATTCCCGCATATAAATTCATTGACTTAATTGATATTATCATTATTTTGCAATTCAGTACTTCTTATTTAGTTTTAAAATACTGCATTTAAAATTTGTTTTTGGAGATTAATTATCACCAAAAATTGAGGTTTTAGTCAAAACTTATATACATAACGATGATGGAGAAGTACAAAAAAGTGATTCTCGTCAAGACGCCCGTCGGTCTCGTTTGTCTGTACGCTATGAGCCTAGTGTGTCTGTGCGTCCTGATCTAAAACGAGCTGGATCCTAAACGGTTGTATGGATTTTTGCTTCAAATTTGGTGTGATTTATTTGTATGTGATTCTCTAGAGGATAAATTCAAATTGTGGGCTACTTAGCTCATTTAGAACGGGTAGCTGCTATGCAATGCTTTCTGTTTTATAATTTTTTCTAGAAAATGGCTCTAACGTTTTTGGTGTATTTGTTGTAAGTTGTTGGGCTTTAGGTCAATAAATGAAACAAGTTTTTATTTTTGTGATCACGACGTTTCGTCCATGTCTATGGACATCAACAGGTGTAAACCAAAAAGTTATCTTTATTTCTATTAATAAAAATACGTTTATAAAATCGTAATACACTGTAGGACTAACAATTGTAAAAAATTACAGATAACTACATTTATATATATTAAGTAAAACAAAAAGTTTTTTCAATCGGAATATGACGACATATATAACTTATATAACAATATATTCCTTGCTCTCCCTAAAATTCACAAAGAAGGGATGCCTGTTCGTTCAATCTGCTCATCGTTCAAAGTCCCTTGCTACAATTTAGAGAAGTTGTTTATATCAATTCTGAAGAACTTAACCTCGGATTCCAAATACAATGTAAGGAACTCCAATGATTTTAAAACAAAAATGAATGGATTAATCATCGACAAGGACGAAATTCTAGTGTCGTTTGAGGTGATATACCTTTTCACTAACATTCCTTTACAAATGGCATTAGAATAAATCAAAAAAAATTGTGAGAAGTTAAAGCAGCACACCCTGATAAAGAGGGCGAAATTCATCGAACTCGTTCGCTTCTGCATTATCGACAACAACTACCTGATTTACGGTAATAAAAATTAACAAGCAAAGAGATGGTATGCCAATGGGTAACCCGGCTTCTCCAATAATAGCTGACATTATCCTCGAACAACTTTTAGACGACTGCCTCGACAAACTAACGAATAAACCATATAATTACGAAATTTGTGGATGACATCTTCGCAATCATAAAAAGAGTTGATGTGGATGTAACTTTGAACGCTCTAAATAACTTTCACAGAAAAATACAATTCACTTGTGAAATTGAAGAGAATAATAGAATTTCATACTTAGACACTCTTGTCATTCGGGAAGAAAAAATTAAATAAAAAATAAATTGGGTGGCACAACGGCTCGTGAAGAACCAGGGCCTATCGACTTACAACTCGCAACCATTCCTGTGTGCGCCTGTCGACAGGAATGGAAGGGACCTACAATTTTATGCCGAATCCGAACGGCTAGACGAGAAGCACTTATTCGTGACAAGTGATACTCTTGGAGGATTTGTCAATTCCTCCCAAGAGGCAGTAGCCCTGAAAAAAAACTTTTTAGTTTTAAGGTGGACGAGGCTGGGAAGCGAACCCAGACCTCCAGCGAAGAGATTAGCCTAAAAATGGACTGGTTTCAAAAATCCACCTTCTCTGGAAGATTGATAAGCTACCACTTACAACACCCCAAAAAACCCATCTTCAACACCGCCAACAACTTCATCAATAGAGTTTTCTCTATAAGCGATCAGGAGTTCCATTCGAAAAACAAAATTAAAGTTAAAGACGTTCTACAAAAAAAACTCTTTCTCTAAAAATGTCATAAACTCATTGATAAAACAACAAAATCTACAACAACAACAACAACAAACACAGGAACAACAACAACGACAGGAAGAACAACTTCAACAAACCCAGCAACAACAATTTCGATGACATCGAAATCTTGCAGAGAGAAGAGAACGAAAGTAAGAGGTTTGTCATAGAAACTCTGCACATAATCAACACACATAATACCATGAACAGAAAGACGGACATGGAAAATTTTAGCCCTCATTGTAAACACTTATTAGAAAAGAAAACAAGAAACTATTGAGAGATTCATGTTTATAAACGTTTGTTACTTGTTAGTCTTACTTCAGAGTTAAGTCTTGTTTTTCGATTGGAAAAACATTTTGTTTTTACTTACTTACTTAGGTCCTCGGACCTATTACGTCCGTGATGTTTCCCTTACGGGACATAGGGCCTCCACTACACCTACGCGCCATCGTGTACGATTTCTTGAAATGTATTTCAGCTCTCTCCAACTTTTCCCCAGTCGTGCCGATTCCTGTTCGACCATTCTTCGCCATGTACTTCTAGGCCTGCCCACTTGTCTTCCCTCCTGTGTGAGCGGGTTCCACTGCATTGCTTGAGATGCAATGCACCGATCGCCTTTTCGAAGCGTATGGCCAATCCACTGCCACTTTCTTCTTCGTATAATGGAGTCTAAGGGCTCCTGACCCGTTCTCGCATGAAGTTCGGCATTGGAGATACGGTTGGGCCAGAAAATCCTCAAGATGTTTCGTAGACATCTATTAACGAAGGTTTGCAGCTTTCTAGTGACAGTGTCAGTGACTTTCCAAGTGCTGCAGCCGTACAGCAGAACGGATTCAACATTGGAGCGGAACAGTCGTAACTTGGTCTTTCCATATTTTGGACAGCATTCCGAACGCAGCCTTTGCTTTTCTGATTCGGCTGTTTACGTCCAGTTCAGTTCCACCACCCGTAGAGACAATACTCCCAATATATTGGAAATCCTCTACCATCTCTACCGGTTGTCCAGAAATATTTACTTGGATTGATGAGGAAGTTCCAAGGCTGTTCCTTTTAGTTTTTGCCGAGTTGATCTTAAGCCCTACGATTTCTGCTTCTCTCTCCACCCTTGTTGTCATATGATGGAGATCCATGATCCTATGAGAGAGTAAGCATAACTCGTCCGCGTAGTCCAGATGTTTGAGGTGAGATTGCAGAGTCCACTGAATTCCTCCATTTCCATTTGACAAAGCTGCGTGCAGTACGTCACTTATCACCAACAGGAACAGTATTGGTGACAGTATACAACCTTGCCTAACTCCACTTTGGATTTCAAACTCCTCTGACAGCCTACCTTTGTGCAAAACGTGACACTTGGATCCATCATATGTAGCCTTGATAATAGCAATAAATTTATCTGGGATGCCCCTCCTGCGCAAAGCAAGCCAAATAAATTCTCTATTGACAATGTCGAACGCCTTTTCAAAATCGATGAACAGCAGGTGAAGTGGTGATCGATATTCAACGCACTGTTCGATGATGATCCGCAAGGTGTTGATGTGATCCACACAGGAAGATCCAGTGCGGAAACCTACTTGTTCGGCGTCGAGTGTGTCTTCGAGGTGGTTTTTACTTAGTATATATAAATGTAATTATCTTTAAGTTTTTAAAATTGTTAGTCCTACAGTGTGTTAAGATTTTGTAAACGTATTTTTATCAATGCAAATATAGATAACTTTTTGGTTTAAACCTGATAATCAGCCCTATCGAGGTACCCGTTCGGAGAATTTTTTTTCCGTTCTATTCAAAATCGGAGAATTTTCTACCGAGGTATCCGTTCCGATTGACAGATCGGACAATCTTCCGATAAAATGTAACGACTTTCAACGCATAACGATGAAGTGCGTTCAGTACAGAATTTTTGACAGTTGTGCGTTAAATTTCTTCCGAAATTCTCCAACAGAAAATAGTTGCGGAATATTTTAAGAAAAGTAAGCAAACAAAATATAAATGAACGTATAATTTTGCTTCGTTAGTGCAATAAACAACAAAGAAGACTCTGCAAGAGAGGTTGGTTTAAATAATAAATAGATGCTAAAACAACACTATTCATTTTTGTTGACGAATTTATAAACTTTTAAACATCACAAATATTTTCACTTATTGAACTAATCTGGACGTATGTATGTGTCAAATGAATGCGATTGTATGCTTTATTTTTTCTTGTTCCGAGGTGGATACCATGAACGAAATCTAAGTTCCGATCGGAACGGACTATCGTTTCGGAACTTTTTCCCAACGGATACCTCGATAGGGCTGAATGTCAATAGACATGGACGAAACGTCGTGATTTCTGGCCAGAAAATTTGAATAACGGTAATAAAGTCATAAGGGTTTTCAGCAAACTTCCTGTCGGTTCTTACTTGTTTTAGGATATTCCCAAATATCTCGTCATTGGCTTGGTTGATGTTGTCATAATTTTTCAATTCGGTGCTTCTAAATTAGTCAAAAAATATTGCATTTAAAATTTGTATGAAGAATTTCTTTTACCGAAAAAATAAAATCAAATAGTTTAAACTTTTTTTCCACATTTGTTTGTTTGTTTTAAAATTGCTATTTCATAAAATTTCAAAATTGCTATTTTAACATTTTTTATTTTTTTTTCTCATTAACGATATATAAATATTATCGAATCATTAATATACCCCTTCAATATCTAGCTATATTTTCTAGTTGTTACAAGAGCAACCTAGTGCATATTGTTTTTTTGGGAGTTTATTTCACTCCTGAGTTATTTAGTTATATTATTTGAAAATTATTTTCCTAGTCTATACAAATATTTTCAAGTTCCTTTATTTACTACGCAATTACTTCTCTCAGCTACACCAATCTCAACACCCGGCTGTGAATATCAATTCGGTATCTATCCCATCTCGGGCGAATGCTCCACCAGCTATATCAAGTGTGAATATGGTGAACCACATCAACTTGAGTGTGATGCCGGTTTGGCTTATGATGATAGAATCCACGGATGCAACTGGCCTGATCAACTATTGGAGAAATGCAACCCAGAAAGTAATCAAGCATATATTTTATTATTTAATCACAAATTTCGTTACAATTCTTTTTGTTTTTTTTTTTCAAGCTGTCGTTGGTTTCAAGTGTCCAACAAAAGTTGCACCTGATTCAGCAGCCGCTCGATTCTGGCCATTCCCACGTTTCCCTGTTTCCGGAGATTGTCACCGATTGATCACATGTGTTGAGGGTCATCCGCGATTAATCACTTGTGGTGAAGATAAGGTATTCGATGAAAACACACTAACATGCGAGGATCCTGAATATGTTCCAAATTGCCGAAGCCACAAGAAGAAGTAAAGCATGCAACACTGTTGTGGAAAGTGAAATAGTAATATTGACCATATCTTCACTTTGTACAAAGAAAAAGCTGTACAAAAATAAAAAAAAATCTAATTATATATATTCTTCGCGGACTTATTCCTCACCTAAACTTGAATGTAAAGATCATAATATTCCTTTTATGTTTGTTTTTTTTTTTTTTTTATAATTTTATAAATATTTTTGTTGTTTTAATTTTGTTTGTTTTTGAAGAAGAAGAAGTTTGTACATATACATAGATTGGCTTTGTTTACTGAAATTGATTAAATAAATTGTTTATTTATATAAGTAAGAATTTTTATGGAAAAGTGTGGATTTTTGCTTTTGAAACAAACGTGTGCCTGTGCATATAAATTAGACTGGACCATAGGCACCTAAACAAAAAAAAACACTCTGCTCCACCCGTCAATAGTTTCTAAATAGTAAAAAAAAACCTAATTTTTTCAGATTTTTCCCCTCCCCCTTAGTCGCCCTGTTTTCAATTAAAGATTGATATATATCAAAATTCATTCAGCCTTAATACGATTAAAAATTTCAAATTATTATTTTTTTTTACTGTCACTGGATAGTTTAAACTCTTAAAAATTAACATGGAAAATAATTATATGTGAGGAATTCTATTTTAACAGAAATTTAATTTAAATAGTGAATTGCTATTTTTGTTCTATGAATTTGAAGAAAGAACAAACATAGAGATTTACTATTTAAATTAAATGTCTGTTAGAATAGAATTCCTTACATATAATTATTTTCCATGTTAATTTTTAAGAGTTTTAACTATCCAGTGACAATAAAATAATAATTTGAAATTTTTAATCGTATTAAGGCTGAATGAATTTTAATATATATCAATCTTTAATTGAAAACAGGGCGACTAAGGGGGAGGGGAAAAAATCTGAAAAAATTAGGTGATTTTTTTTTACTATTTAGAAACTATTGACGGGTGGAGAAAAGTGTTTTTTTTTAGTTGCCTAAGGTCCAGTCTTATATACATACATTAATTTTTCATTAGCAACTTTTAGTTGTTCTCGGTTCAAATGCACTGCTACTGCTAGAAATGTATGTGGACTACACGATACCATTTAAGATCAAGATCAACATCGATCCCATTTTACTTGTTCTGATGGCTAGACCAGGTTTCTACTAGAGTATTTAATCGAAATTAACATTAAGATGATGGAGAAGTAAAAGAAATTGATTTTCGTCATAACGTCAGTTGGTCTAATTAATTGTACGTCCTGATGCACATCGACCTAGAGTCTAAACGAGTGGACAAATTTGCTTCAACTTTTGATTTAAAGCATTTTTATTTGATACCTTACAGGAGAAATTCAAGTTTTAGAGGTTGGCTTATGTAGATAGTTGGCATACGTCGGCCTTATCAAGTTTTCTCCAAAACGACTTTAACGGTTTTGATTAAACTACTTATTTTCATATTTAAGGCGACGCTACAGTCCGTTTTGGACCAGGGTCTTAACCAATAAGCCATCTCCTGCCAGATTTGTTTCCAGTTTCACATTCCAAGTTGGTTGAAATGCCTGCGTCAGGCGTCAGCAGTTTCGCGGTCTTCCTTTATTGCGCGCGCCGTTCCTCGGAGATAGTTTATATTCGTACAGGTAATTTCTAAAACAGTTTTATAATAATAGGAACTGCCTTCTTTTTCAAAAAATTCGAATAACGGAAATAAAGTTTTGAGGTTTTTTGAACAAATAAACCTGTTATTGGTCATATTTTATTTATTTTAGACTAGTAAAAAAAAATTTTTTTTTTCAACATATTCTTGTTTTTATTATTTTATATTTCTTCATTAGGAATTTATAAATAGTGGCGAAACATTAATACGGCGTGCGCAAGACAACAGAGCCCAAGCAAAAAGCGCCCAAAATCAAATTGGAAATACCGCCCAAAAAAAAAAACAAATAATTAATTGGAAATAAGGACCAACATTACTTTTGTTTCAAATTTGGGCGTTCTTTCCTCGATGTTGGGCTATTTTTCCAAGCAAAATTTCAACGAATTTTTTAAAACACATCGCCCAGGCGTTAATTTCAATAGGTTCTTTAGCAAAAGGGTGGTTGCCCGCTTCGCGCGCCGGTTCAAAGGATTTGAACTCCATTTTTGGGGCTCTGTTTCATTCGACCTCATCGGTACATGGATGAAACCTTGGCTACACAAAAATTGAGGGCCGTCAAACACAAAAACGTCACTCTTACACTCCGGGTCAGAGGCTTAAAACTTATATTTATAAAACATTAAAAATAAGGACCTAATGGATTGAACCGGAGAGGCAGACTGTTGTTTTTGTATTTGATGGTCATAAATCTTTCTGTGACCAAACTTTCAACCTTTTAACAAGTGAGGTACGTAAGTTAATCAGTCACTAGTTTTCCGAATAGACCAAGAACTAGCAACGTATGTATACTTACGCCATAAAAATACAAATTTGGGTTCTGTGAGATTAATGGTCACTTATTACAAAAACAATAGTCTGCCACTTCGGTTCGATCGATTAGACCCTTATTTTTAATGTTTTAAAAATATAAGACCTAAGCCTCTGACCCGGAGTGTAAAAACGACGTTTTTGTGTTTGATGACCCTAATGCTGTAGGTATCCACTTGCCATTGAAAGACGCAAATTGACACACTTTGACAAGACAGGGTGGGCATTACCAACACAAAAACTGTCTATGGGTTCTCTTGCTCTGCAGTGGATTTAAGCAAATAATCATAGTATTTTTGGAAGAATAAGCTAAATTGCTAAAATTGACACGATGCTTACCCTCACGAGTCAATAAATGCTTAGTTTTCAAATGAATGTAACTATATTTGGATTCTAGCGAAAAACCTATTTAGTTATGTATTTTTTATTGAATTTTATTACAAAAACAAATTGCATTACTTCCTATGCCTTGGAACAAATTAAAAATACAAAAAAACTTCTAGAATACTGTCGTTGTACTTATTATTATTAATCGTTCATTTGCAGAAGTAAAGCAAAGTAGTTGTATGCATTATTAATTGTCTGAAAGAAAAAGAAAGGCTTCGTGGTAAACCAACAACAACATAAAGTATCCTTACCTTTCCAAATACTGGTAATCCAATATCGAAGAACTTTCCAGCCTTAACACTAACTGGTTCCTTTAAAAACTCCATATACAAGCGTATAACTTTTTTAGAATTCTCTGGCAAATGTATCCAATTAGAAATATAAAGTGCTTCACCTAATTTACCAGATTCAATTGTCACTTGATTTCCATAGTAACAAGGTAGGAACATTTGAATTCCAATGACTACAAGAAAATCACCCATTGCAAGAAATTTTCCTGGATTTTCTCTAGGGGATATCTGAAAAAAATGTGTGTGTATGTTAAATATAATTAACTTATTGAAAATTAAAATACACCAACAAATTTATTTACTCACACTGCTTGTCTGATATCCTGAGAAACAAAGTACAAGGGCACTCAAAAGGACTTGCATAAAAAACGGAAAAGACATAAAATTTTCACACTTTTCTTTAACCCTTCGAATAGAAAAATGCTTTTAGTAAAAATCGGTGGAAAAATCCATGTAACTTACTTCTTAACAAAATCATGAACTTTAATTATTTCCCTCATATCCGTCATAACCAACTCATGCACCTCCCTAGGATTCGAAACATTATTCAAATCAAATCCAATTTTTGCTAAACGCATTCCAATCACTCGGTAAACTAATGAAATATGATGTAGTAAAAACAACTGCAATACATCAATGCTGACATGTGACAGAGTTGTCACAGTCAATCCAATGAGCTGGAAAAAATACGCGTACCAATAGAACTTTGAATGCAAATCAAATGGCATCCATGCCGGATACGGGAGAACCCAATTATTGCCAATGGCTACCACCGTAAAACAGGCTGTATACACACCGACAGCAGACGCACAATAACATTTGACCACACGATAAAAAATGGTATGAGCTTTTTTGAAAAGAACCAATTCCGACGAATTTTTCAAGCTGAATTCATCAACATGGAAGAGCGTTAAAATATGCACTGATTGACTGCTTAATCTTAGCATGTTGATGATTTTTGGCAAGAATACCGCTTCGGTAAGAGCCATATGCAGAGATTCGGTTATTTTTTCAAATTCCTTCGAGGTAAAAACACTAGCCCACATTGAAGCAGTTGTCAAAATTGTAAAACAAAAGTGTAAAATATATGAATAGAGTCGGTAAAGTGGTTGACATTTGTTGTCCAAGCGCCAGAGTCCTAAGTACAATAGGATGGCAATGTTTGCTCTAATCGGTTTCACAAAATCGTAACACATCGCTTTTGAATTATTCGACAGGATTGATATTTAATTAAGGAATTTAAGGCTTTTATATGCGGATATTATATCGATTTGCTTGTAGATTGAAGCAAGTGGTGGTGGTTTATAATTAAATTTCAATTATAAGTGCAACGCCCATTTAATTAATTTCAAATAATCTACTGAGAAAAGTTGAACTCGATTTAACTACCATGCAGGTGCTGTGTTATTATTTTTTGCGTAATATTAAAGTAAATCAAATTATTCTTTAGAAAATTCTCAGGGAAATGCACTTTGGGCATGATAGGTGCCAAGAAAGATTGTGAAATTTTCAATGGAAGCAAAAATGTGTCATTAAAGTCCCTGAAGGATCATTTTTGCTTGCTCTATATAGGGCAAGTATCGTGTCAAAAAAATGTTTAGGTTTTAATTAAAACTAACATTACTATGATGGAGAAGTCCGAAAAAGTGATTTTGCTCAAGACGTGTGTCGGTCGGTCTGTTTGTCTGTACGTCCTGGTGTACATCGAGCTGGAGCTTTACCGGTTGGACAGAATTGCTTCAAATTAAGTTTGAGGCGAGTTCTCATGTGATTCCCTTAGACAGGTGCGAATTCAGGAACAAATTTAGGGGGGTGTTTTAAAAATTTCGGGGGGGGGGGTTTAAATATGAAAACTCAAAAATTAAGAGTGAAATTGTATGGCGAGGATGTTAAATTCATACATTTCAGGGGGAGGGGGTTGAACTCCCAAACCCCCCCCCCCCCTGCGTTCGCGCCTGCCCTTAGAGGTCAAATTCGAATTTTTGTTTTATTTCATCTAGAACGAGTATAGCTGCCATATAACGATTTGGGTTTAATCAAGTTTTCTCAAAAAGTTTCTTACGATTTTGATTAAACTTTGAACATGTCATCTCTAGACCAGTTGTAATAATACTGCATACCATTTTTTACTAAAAAAAAATCGAATAATGAAAATAAAGTAAGGGGTTTTTTTTTGAAAACAAAAATGCTTTTTTTACTCTTAATTAGTTAAATTCCCTCATATCTCATCATTGGCTTGGGTATTTTATCATTATTTTACGATTCGGTACTTAATATCATTTCTGCAAAAATGGATGAATGCCACGCCCCCTGAATATAAAATCTCAATTTTTATTTTTCCATTGCTTGCTTTCAAGCCCTTTCGATCTTCTAAATTTCATCATTCTACTACAATCTTAAGTGGTCCATATAATTGATATCAGGGGCCTATAACATAATACATAAAGTGCTTGTTGAACAAGTTAAATTCAACAACTCTTTAAAGTTGTGTAACACGGAACAACAAGTCTAGGTGAACTATAATAATTATTTAAGCATCTTTCAACAAGTGTGAAATTTTAAAATTCCATCGTTTCTGTAACTGGAAACAACAAGATTTAAGAAAAAGTAGAATAAACTTGTTGAATATATGATAAATTTCAACCGACGGTTTCAGACTAGTTGAAAGTCAACAAGTTAGAAATAAATACTTACGGCAGTGTTAATCAACTGATAGCTTTGGAAAATGGCTAAGAATTTATTTAGTGGTCAAGTTTTGTACAAAAAATGTTTTTTTTTTTTTATTCTGAACGAGAGCGAGAGACAGACAAAAGTGTTCAAGGAAAGAATTAACTTTGAAAAAGACCCCGATATTTATTGAAAATTTTTGTGTGCCCGTAGAAAGTTGTTGATTGTGTAACCGAAAGTCGCTCCCACTTATTACGTTCCAACACTACTAAAAAGAAAGCACTAAGTGCAAGGGAGAAAATATTTATAGCCTTTGAATTGGTTCGGAACTGTATATCAATACCATCATGTTATATGTGACGTTCATGGTTTTCATAAAATGACAGTTTACCGATGTGTAAAAGAAGTCATATTTGCAATAAATGAAATTGAATTTCAAAAACAAGTGTGTTGGCCTGAAACTAAAGGAATTCAACTTATCATACACGTCTCATCTTGGTGTATTAACTTGTTCAACTGATTCAACAACGGAAGGGAAATTTTTTCTGTTAACAATTGTTGCGGTTTTTATTGTGTTACAGAAATGATTTTCACTTGCTTGACAAACATAGTTGAACAAGTAATTGTTGACTAGTTGACTTATAACACAGAAAAACTCTGTGCTATAGGCCCCAGTTCAGAGAACATGGGCGGATGCCACTCCCCCTTAATGTAAAATCTCAAATTTTAATTTGTTTCCTTTGATTGCACTTTAAGCCCTATTGCTCTACCAAATTTTCATCATTTCAAGACAGCCGAAAAAGTGCTCTATAAAATTGATATCAATTATGAAAAAATGGGCGGATACTCCAGGTTCTCTTACTGAAAATCTTAAATGTTCGATTTATTCCCTTGTATCCACTACAAAGCCTTCCGCTCTACCAAATTTCATACTTCTTCTAAAACAATGCGAAGTGCTATATACATATAACTGATATCAATTCTAAGAAAATGGGTGTATGCAACGCCCCCTGGATACAAAAATATCTAATTATTTTTTCCTTTAATTGCACTTTAAGCTCCTGCTACCTAACCAGATCGCGTATTGCCAAACTGTATATCAGTACAGAGCTCCGGCGCTCTACAATAGACTACAGAATGCTCATACAAATTAAGAGCAAACTGTATACTGTGTCAGATCAAAAGCATATTTTTCTGTGTTGGTATACAGTTTGCTCAAGGAAACTAAGAGCAAAGTACCTGTGATTACAGAGCCATCGTTCACGTTGGTATAGTTATTGTGTGTGGTGAGTTCTGTGATGGTATTTTTTTTATTATTCGCAGAATTTTGAAAAACAGAATTTTTAAAAAAGAATTTTGACCTAACTATACCAACGTGAACGATAGCTCTTTAATCACAGGTACTTTGCTCTTAGATTCCTGAGCAAAATTTATACCAACCCAGAAATCACCACATACAATAACTATACCAACGTGAACGATTGCTCTGTAATCACAGGTACTTTGCTCTTAGTTTCCTTGAGCAAACTGTATACCCACACAGAACTCACCACACACAATAACTATACCAACGTGAACGATGGCTCTGTAATCACAGGTATAGTTGCCTTGAGCAAAATGTATACCAACCCAGAACTCACCACGCACAATAACTACATATATCAACGTGAACGATGGCTCTGTAATCGCAGGTACATTGCTCGATCTGAACTAGCATTAGGTTGCTTCGGCTTTTTTAATAATTTACAAGCAAACTGTATGTGACCACAGAGATCTCTGTGGTAGCATACAGTTTCCTCTACAATACTTTCAAATTCACTGAGCAGAAAATGGCTGAGCACAGACTATGGAGATCTGTGCTGATATACATTTTGGCAATACGCAACCAGATCAAAGGGCACGGTAGTGCCCAGCCAAGTTCTGGCACTACACCCTTCTTACAGGATCAAACTCAGGCGGTTTGAGCCCCCTCTAACTTCAGTACCAATAAAGTCAGAAACTCGCACCATTTGCTAAGATCACCAGGTTAAGACAACTCAGCAAATTTCAATTCCTTAGCATCAGTGATTCCCGAGATATAAGACTACGAAAATAGCAAAAACCGGAACTGACTGACTCACTCACTCACTGAGAGATCATCAAAATTATGGAGCACTTCCCGACATCGTATTTTCGCACAATGGTAGGCATTGTGGTGTATACAATGGAATAAATCGAAAATTTAGATTTTCCATTCAGGGGGCGTGGTACCCGCCCATTTTCGTAGAATTGATATAAATTACTTGCAGCACTTCTGATTGTCGTAGATTGATGAAATTTAGTACTGCGGTAGGGCTTAAAGTGCAGGCAAAGGAAAAATTTTAATATTTGAGATTTTTCATTCAGAGGGCGTGGTATCCTCCCATTTTCATAGAATTGATATAAATTATTTGGAGCAATTCTGACTGTCGTGGCATAATGAAATTTGCAAGACCAGTAGAACATGAACTGCAAACAAAGGCTTAACTTTAAAATTTGATATTTAATATTCAGGGGGCGTGGAATACGCCCATTTTCTCAGAATTAATATTAAATATATTCCGATTTGTGCAGGATTATGATTGTTGCAGAATAATAAAATTTAGTAGACTGGTAAATCATGTGGTCAATACAAAGGAGATTAAATTAAAAAATACAAGTGACCTCAACTCCATAAATAATTGTGTTTCGCCCAAGGTATGTATAACACTGGGCTCTTCAGTCAGTCTGTTATACCCTACTAAGACACAAATTTTGTTTACCGAGTCTTATAAAAATCACAGCAAAAATATACTGTGAATTTTAAGAGTCGGTAAACATCGACCAAAATTTGTGCCTTAGTAGGGTATAACAGACTGACTGAAGAGCCCACTGTTATACCTTGGGCGAAACACAATTATTTCTGGAGTTGAGGTCACTTGTACTTTTTAATTGAATTTTATTCATTCACTCCACCTAAAACAGAAGTAATTTCAGTATTTTAATATTTAAATTTCTTCATCTTCTTATAATACAAAGGAGATATTGGAAAATTTTAAATTATCCATTCAGGGGCATGGCATCCTCCGCCTTATTCTCAGAATTGATATCAACTGTAGAGAACTTCTGATTGTCGTAGAGTGATAAAATTTGGTAGAGCGATAGGACTTGACAAGTAAAACAGCTCAATTTAAGTTAGTAATCATTAAATAACAAATTTCTCTGATAATTTTGAGGTTTTTCCATATTACTCTACTTAAAATATTTGATATTTAACATTAATAAACTTAGAACTTGGCGTCCTTTAGATCTCACTACTTTTTCCGGCTGACTTATTACGCAAAGGTTTTTGAATACATAGAAGAACTTGGCTTCTTTTTAAACATTTATGTTTTTGGTGTGATTTCATTATTCTGCAACTATCTGAAGTGTCCCATATAATTGATATTAATACTACGAAAATGGGCGGATGCCACGCCCCCTAAACGGAAATCTTAAGTCTTTTCGATTTTTTCACTTGTATATGCACCACAAGACCTACCGTTGTAGAAAATTACAATGTTCTAGTTTATCGGGAAGTGCTCCATAATTTTGATTATCTGTCATTGAGTCAATCAGTAACTTCTTTTTTAGAGATCTAATATCTAAAGAATTACTTATGCTAAGGAATTGAAATTTAGTGAGTTGCCTGAACCAAGTGAATTAAGCAAATGCAGTGAGTTTTAATTTTCTGACTTTATTAGTACTGAAGTTGGACGGGGTCGAAAACCGCTCGAGTTTAATACTATAAAAATGGTGTAATGCCAGAACTTGGCTGGTCCCAAACATGCTCTTTGATTTTCGTCTTTGAAGATTTTTGTTTTTGCCAAAAGCTCATTAATACAATTTTCATTGAACAAGTTTTTCTTAGCCTAATAGTACGGGAGGCGACCGTAGGTTTACCTATCTTATCGCGGCTGTGGAAAACTACAGTCGCGATGAGATAGGTAAACCTACCTACGGTCGTATTATAATAATTTTACTTCAAAGCTCAATTTAAATCTTTCAACCTTAAGATCAGGCGAAAACTAAAAATAATAAATTAACGATTTCTTGAAAACTAATTAATGGATTTGATAATTAAAACTGAGCTTTGAAGACGATTGAAAACTTTTAGACTACTTAACAATTTTCTTGGAGAAAAAGTATTTATGATAGCATAGCCTTTGGCCTACTTCAAATATGAAAATCTTTTTTATCCGAGCTAACAAAAAAAAAAAATATATATCACCATTGAAATCAGCATACCTGATAATTATCTTTGGTGGGTATGAACCATGTTGGAAAAATGATGGGTTTTTTTTTCAAGCACCCAATTTTGAATGCCACACAATTTTGTTATCAAAATGATTGGAACCGTTTTCGAGAAAAATAAAATCTTTCGTAATGGTACTGGTAGGTATAGGTACCGTTAGTGTTATATGAATGTGGGTAGATAGGATAAGACAGAAATTTGAATTTTTCGTCTATTGATTGGAATCACATAAAAATGCTTCACATAAAATTTGAAGCAAATCCGTCCAACCGTTTAGAATCTAGCGCGATGTACATCAGGGCACACAGTTTAGCATACCAACCGACCCACGTCGAGCCGCGCCGTCTTATCGAAAATTACTTTTTTGGACTTCTCCATAATCGTGATGTCAGTTTTGATTAGAACATCGACTTCGACATTGACAAAAATCCAATACTTGCCTTATAGAGCAATATCTTTATGACTATTATCTTTATTGTTTTTCCCAAATAATTAAAATACATTTTTTTGAATTAATCTCATTCGTTAAAGTCTGTGAAAATCTAAAAAATTGTAAGGTTTTAGTGATTCTCTTTTCAAATACATATTTCCATTTATTCGTATTCATCAGCGACACAAATGTCTATTTTTTCAAACGAATTAGAACGGCGAAGAAGCTATATGCATTATTTATAGTCTGAAAAAATAAAACTTAGAACGTTATATTTAATCATCAAAATGTGTAACATTCCCTCAATAGAATTTACCTTTGCAAAAGTTGGAATACCAATTTGAAAGAATTTGCCAGCCTTAACGTAAATTGGTTCTTTCAAAAACTCCATGTACATATAAATAATCTTCCTTGATCTCTGAGGCAAATGTGTCCAGTTTGAACTGTAAAGTGCTCCACTTAGCTTGCCAGCCTCAAGAGTAACCTGGTTGCCATAATGACATGGCAAGTAAATCTGCAGTCCCATGACAAAAAGAAAATCAATCATTTCAATAAATCGCCCTGGACTATCCGAAATTGACATCTAGAAAAGAAATGAACATCTCTTGTAAAAAGTACAATTTTAATAAAACATTTATTACAGAGCTTAGTCGGTAACCAGTGAAACATAAAACAAATGCACTTAACAGAACCTGAATAAAAATCGGCAGAGATAACAATCGTTCACAATCTACTGTTAACCTTGAAAATATAAAAAAAAAAATTCGAAAGAAAGTCATGTGAATACGATATTTATTGCATACTTCTTGGCAAAACAATGAAGATTGATTATTTTTTTAAGTTCCTTCAGAAAAGCCTTATTCACTTCGAAATCATCTAATACATCCACATAATCATTTCCAATTTTAGACAAACGACTCCCAATTACAAAATATATCAAAGAAATACTTCTCAGGAAATAACATTGTAACATATCAAGCGACACGTTCGACAAGCATCCCACGAATATTCCTACAAATTGATACCAATATGCCATCCAATAACTCTTTGAGTCGTATCGATATTCAAAAGGAAGCCATGTTGGATACGGCAGAACCCACTTCTGACCAAAAGCAATTATACTGAATCCAAATACAAGAACAGCAAAACTTGCACCCGTATAAAGTATAGCGACGACATAAAACGTTCGTAAGGAATTTTTGAAAATCTTTAATTCTTTCGGATTTTTAAGGTCAAAGTTTTTGACATCGAGTTGTTTGAGAAAATTAACAGCTACACTATTTAGATTTAAAATATTTATCACTTTTATCGAAAGCGCAAGCATGGTGAACGCTATGAAAAGTGGCTCAGTAAATTCTTCCAGATTCTTAGCTTTCATAACACTTGTCATCATTAAAATTGTTGTTGAAAAAGTTGATACCGAGTGCAGAAGATAAGTGTAGATTCTGTAGAATGTATTATTGTAATCACTTTCTAGACTCCATAATCCAAGGAGTTTTATTATTCCGACTGATAGTCTTATTGGCTGTACTATGTCAAATTTCATAGTGTAAAGGATTTTTTTGATAGAATGTTGCATAAACCACCAATGTTAGTTGTATTTATAAGACGAAAATATGCCACGAACTTACCCAACACTTATATCCTTAATGATGGGCGGTTCTTAAATTTTAGTACCTTATTATTATATCAGAATGATTGAATTTAAGTGTCATGATACAAAAAAAAAGGTAAAGGGTTTCTTCTTATCAATTATGAATGCTCATTGCTCATAAATGTTTTTTTTTTTTTTTAATTTAAATTCCGTACTTTTTTAAATAGTCCAGTGCATTTAAGATCTGGAATAATGAGGTTTTTATTAATTCGGAAAGATTAATTAACTTCAATTTGTATCAAACAGGTAGGTACTCGTACATGTAGTTAGTGATTTAGATAATATAGAGACAGGGCCAAAAGGAGTATCGATTTACTTCAAAGTACCTACATAGCTTTTGTAATCGATACCATATCGCCAATAACTATGGTAGTTGTCATACAACGATTTCGGTTTTATCAAATATTCTCAAAAAGAGCTCTTACTATTTTGATTAAAATTCGTAAATAAAATCTCTAAAACGGTTTTATTAATGCTGCATTACAAGTTTTTTTTTTGACAAATAAAACAAATAAAAAAATGCGAATAATGAACAAATTTTGAACAAATTGCTTTTTTCTTCGGACATTCCCGAATACCTATCGCTTTAATGACATAGTTTATGTTATCATAATTTATTGCATTCCGGTACTTCTGAGTAAGTTGAAAAATATTGCGTCAAAAATGTTTATAAATAATTTTTTTAAATCAAAGAAAAATCTATTTTTTTTTTATTTTGACTTTTTTTTTTAATATTCTTGTTTTTGGTTTTATTGAATCAAAAAAATCAAAATTATTATACTTTAACTTGTTTTGGTTTACAAATATTATTGAACCATAAATATACACCGTCAATGTCTAGCTAGATCGAGTTATCCAGTCGTTCGTTTTATTAATTAATTTTCGATTGAGGACAAAAATTTAGTTCTGCACGACTGGATCGCATGAACTTGATGCTCTTGTGGTTCAAAATAATAACGTGAAAGATCTATGAGAACGATTATATCATAAAATATGATTGGTTTCCTTTTTGTATGCAAACAGCTCTGTGGTGTTTGGGTAAAAACATGACAACTCCGTAAACGTATTTTCAATTAAATGCATACTAATTTATACTAGAAGCAAATTGGTCAACTCGTTTAGGCTCTAGCTCGATGTAAAGCGGGCGTAATTTGGAAATTTGGTGTAGAATTTTTGAAGAACTCAATCGGTATACCATCTAATCCTGAGGCTTTGTTATTTTTCATTTTGCCAAGATATATTTCTGAACGTACCCAGGATCTGCTTCTGTATTAATCAATCGTACCAACTTTACTTCACTCAATGACACTTGATGACAATTAATATGAATCAGTTTTTTTTTTACGTTGATTTTTAACCGAAATCAAATACCGTAACAAAATATGCAAGGGAACTGTTTAGTTACCTTTTCCATCTTGGTATTTAACTGAATGTGAATTTAGTGCCATAATCAATTTTCTGATAAAAAAAAGAAATTTCCTGGATATAAAAAAATGGAGAGACTTAAGACTGTAGCTGAATTGAATAACGCATCAAGCGCAAGAGATTTAATAAATAACAATTACATAACATAAAAAGTTACAATTACATAACTATTAAATTATTTCTAATTTGAATTTCAGTTCTACATTATGCTCGTATGTTTTGAAAATAAACTTACGGTTTACTTAGTTTTTATGGATTTCTTTCTTATGTCAGCTGTTCAATTTTTGCACTGGACATTTCAGATTTTTGATGTTCAAAATTATTTAGGTATCTTCATATAATGTTAGGGGGACATGAGGATTTTGGAATGGTTCTGTGGTGAATAGAACACATAAGGTTGGGAAACACTGCCCTAAGCGGAGCAACGCAGAGCGGGAAGTTAAGGGAGTTAAAATCCTTGAACCCGCGAAGGGTGCCCGGCGCAAACCATTTCTATACGATGTAATTTTTCTGTTGTTATTGCTTTTTCATTTTTCATAAGTTTGGGGCCATTTGTACATTTTGAAAATTGGGACATTTTTCATTATGAAAAAAGCCCAAAATTTGGGTAATTTTCTTATTAATGTCCTTGTTTTTAACCAGTATTTTAACATGATAGATAGTAATCTAGTACAGTAATCGTACCGTTATTATGATTTTAAATTAATGAATCAAAGTTAAAAAATTAACAAAAATGTATATCAAATAACAATCAAATAACAGTTAGGTATCAAAATATGGTGGCGGAGTAGAATGAGTGAAAATGGTGCGAGGAAGGAGTAAAATATTGTTAAAAACGGGATCTCGCCGAACCCAACAAAAGTAAAATTAGTATAATATAAGGTTAGACCATAGATAAGAATCTACATGCATTTAGGAAAATAAGTTAAAAAAACACAACCACTAAATTTTTACCATTTCTAAAAATATTAAAACGAATTTTTATTGTGTCTTAGGTATAAAATAATTCTGTTTTATGTGATATTAAACAATTTGCAAGGTGTTGTACATGTTTTCTAAGTTAGAAAATACAGGAATGTGCGCATAATTCTTAACCAACATGGAAAGAGTTTGTTTTTTGATATATTTTTGTGCAAAGTTAAAAGATGTTAAAGCAAAAGGCTTTCACAATAATAAAAAGAAATTTTATTTAATGTGAAAAATAGATTAATTTGTAAAAAAAGTTGAAATAAAATTAGGTTATTGAGAAATGTGTTGGAAAAAAAAAAGATAAAGTAAAATATCAGTCACAGAAAAAAAATTCTCTTAAATAGCAGTCAACGACACAAAATAAAATTAAATTTCAAATGATGAAATAAAAAAGAAAAATAATAAAAAAAATTAATCTTTCTCCTAGAAGAAGAAGAAAACCTAAGATCTTAATTTAGGAAAAGATTTTGCTTAAGAAAACCTTTCATATTCTAGAGTATACTAACGGCTACGACTAAAATATAAAATTATATCAAAAAAAAATTAACAGATTCACAGCTTAATTTTTCTTCTCTTTCTCATCGCCCTCTTTGTACCAATCTTCACATCCGGGAACATTTTCGGGGGCATCACAACGTTCTGTTTCGTCATTGTAGACCTCACCAACCTGGCAACCCAAATCACGTGGCTCTTCACCATTTAAGCACACGTAGAATTTTTGGCAATCAGTAGGATGAGCGTATTTGGGATGAGCAACAGAGTTTCCAGAACGATCGGTCTTAGCTGAGTTCTTTGGGCATACAAATCCATCGGGACTCTTCTCTAAAAAAATCGAAAAAAAAAATGTTTTTAGTAAAAAAATATAATTGCTTAAGTTTTATCGAAAAACTTACTGTCGACTTCAACGCAACCAACACGTGCAGAAGAATCGGGCCACACGCAGTTTCCAGTAAAATCATCGAACCATAATCCAACAGTACACTTCATTTCTGTGGCATCACCATCAATGCAATTGTAGAAAACATTGCAAACAGTCTCATCAGGATGTGGGAAGAAACCATTTTTACGTGGACACAATGCATTTGATTTTGGTGCTTCTACATGTGTATATAAAGATTGAACAATGAAAATTATTTGAATCTTAAAACCATTTTGTATAGTTTGAACTTACGAAGCTCAGTACGATCTCCACAATCAACATTGAAGGGCTGATCACATTTGTTGACCTTCCTGATCAATGGATCGAAAACTAAACCATCGGGACAAGTTTTTTCGACAGCCTCACCATCAGAACAGGAAAAGTATTTGTCACATTGCTCTGAATGTTCGAACTCACCATTTGGTTTGGGGCAAACGAATGCCTTTTGAGCGTCTAAAAGAAGAATAAAAAACCGTTACATAAATAAAATCTTATGTTTGATGAGAGTATAAATATGTACAAACTGAATAGAACCTAAGGAGAGATAGAAGAAACTTATTTAAAAAAAAAAATATGATAAAATTAACTTTTGAATTTAAAAATATTTTGCTACGTTGGGCGCCACTTAACTTTAAATATATCTCCTGATTTCAAATTTAGAATAACAAATCTTAAAAACTTATAGTTTCGTTTAACTTTTGTTCTTCTCATTTGAAATGTTTAACATCAAAATCAAAAATGAACATAAGTATTAATTTGTCGCAAACCAAAAATAAATTACGAAAGGTGAGACAAATTGCTTACGTTTTTAATACATTTTAACAGCTCATGCCAAACCTTATCGATTTCATAAGAATTAATAACTAATTCAATGACAGAGTTTCTAGTCTAACAAGTTCTTTCTGTTCCACTTTCGATGGAGTTAATTGAACACATCCAATGTCATGTGTCACTCACATTTTGTTTGTGTTTTCGTAAATCTAAGCTCTGCTTGGTGTTAAACTAAATGACCTACTTAAACTACCAGTCCACTTTTACTCCTAGTACGCATTGAAACCTTTCTTATTCAACAAAAAAATATAAAAAGATGCAGTTTGGTCTGATACTTTTATAATTATTTAACACCATCAACAAAAATGGTGATTAAATTGGTTACTTAACAAGAAAATAAAAATAAATAACTTTATAATGAAGTTATTGACCTTTAAGTAATTTAGTTGACAATAGCAATGTACGATGCGTCTATCGATCGAAATGGAAAGTTATTTTTTTTATGAATTCTTCAGACAAGAGGTTCAGAGATGCAATTACATTTTCCGCATTCAAGTAGTTATACACGTCTATACGTAACCAATTATCTGAGGCGAACTCGTCTGCGCCGCACCGCGCGCCGGCCGCCGTGCCGCGTCGCATTTTAACTTCATATGTACATGTGGATTGTGCAAAATGAAAATTATTTCTACATCGACAATGTATCAATTTACGCGTGCATTTTCATTCATCGACACGGCAACCCCTTCAAGACCTGGCTGCATCGTCATCTCCAGTCAATCGTTTGAGATTTTTGATCTTATAAATTAAATAAATTTAATGTTATGCAGTTACAAAAAAAAAATTAAAATTATGTACAGTATTTCATCACTTAAACTCCAGCTCAATGTTCAGTATCAGTTAATAAAATTTCATAATTTTAATTACATAACAACAATAAAACCATAACCTAAATGTTTAAGGCCGGTTCCAAAAGAATATAAAAGCCGGTATCTTGTTTTGTGAAATAAATGGATTGGATTTGCATAGATAATGTTTATTCAATCGATTAAAGGTATTATAGGTTTTTATGGTTTCTTTTTATTATAACTTGAATGACAGTATTTTTTATTTGCTTGGCAATAGAAAAAATATTACTTAATATTATTCAAGCTTAAACTTGAGTTGAGTAAATTGAAAACGAAAGTTAACGAAATAATAAATATTTATCGTTATGTGGGTTCTTTTGTCTTCGTTTTGTTTTTTTTTTGTTTTGATGAAAATTATTATTGTGACACTTCAATTATATTCATTTTCATTCTGTATTGAAAAGTACCTAATGTTCTTTATAGTGGGTATTATCAGTTTTGCAATTTGCAAACAAACTGGTTTATATCTATGCATGTTTATCAAATGTCAAACTATAATAATGATAGTTGTTGTTGATATGGTGTGGTAAACTCGTCCACCATTTTTTGAAAATCTAGCATCCCAATAGATGTGACTGTGTATATTTCCTTGTAGTGAATTATGTACGATGAATATTTTATGTTTATCTTGTTCGATTTTAGTTCTTTGACATTTAACATTTTTCAGGTAATAAAAGTTAGACTATTTTTGATGCGTGTGTCAACTAAGGGTAGGCATTAGACTGGTAATAACAGCTTGTTTATTAAGGTCAAAAGTAGAGTCTTAATAACAATGGAAACTGTGAACGTTTACTGTAAAGTTATTTATAGGTTTATGCATAGAAAATGATTGACGTTTTCAATTTTAAATTAAAAATCTCGGAGGAGTCAGTGGCATGTGAACACCGTCTATAGATTTTCATTTTGTTATTAAAACACATGATAGATGTACACAAATGTGTAAGGAACATTGCACAGAATTCGTTTCCATAGAATTCTTTTTCCTGTCACACATATATTTTTTCCTTTTACAAAAACATTCGCGACTCAAAGGATATACACATATGCCTGTTCTGTAACCTGAAATATTCACAAAGTTGGTTCTAACAGCAAATATTGATATTTGTTATTGATTTCACACGGCCAAACAGACCTAATACATCGAAACTTTTGTCAGATTTTATAGAATAGACACGTTTAGAATAAAAAATCTCGCACATATGAACAAAATTCTAAGTTTTGCTGTCGAATTAATGGGAAAATAAATTTTGAACGTTTCCTCGCTGTAGACGGAGATACATTTTTCAGTTTGATGGTATGACTGTGACATGAAGCTTTTGACAAGTTTTCTAAAACTGGGTATTTTTCTAAAGGCTTTTGACACCAAAATGTTATTTCTTTGTAAGACGTCAAACGACTTTTCAGGCTTGAGTTTGACAGGGCGTCTTTAGGAAAAGGAGATTTCAGAGGACCTCAGCAATCTCAGTTGCCAGTACAGTTAAAAATTCTCACCTCTCTCTATTTATCTGTCAAAATACTGAGGAAACCAATTTGGCACTAGCTTGCTCAGCTTTTGAGAGAGAAAATAGCCGATATCTCGTTTTCCTGAACCCGCCCAAATAACTAGGGTTTTTAATAAACTCTCGATGACGTATGTCCATGTACCATACAGTAGGTTATGCATGTAAACATCATAAAAAATCATGGCCAAAACTAACAAACCTCAAACTTGGTGTTTAAAACTAACGAAATTAAAACAAACATGACTTTCTTTAGTGGGTAAAAATGACAAATCAAAAGCAAAAGCATTGATCAAACTCTACGTCAAGTGTCACAAGTGGCACGTTACACGTTCGCACATACATCTATACACGTAGAATGTTTCGATATCACTTAACTAAATTCACGAAAATCTTTGGATGTTCAAAAAATGTCAAAAATATTTTTTGAAATAAATTTTGAGCTTCTTTTTTTGAGTTAAGTTGGCCAAACAGAATACAAAAGCAATTTGAACTTAAAATGTCATTTTCAATTAAATTATTTGGAAAGCTTGATAATCTTTTGTCATATCGAAAATTCTACAAAGAAGTATTTTATTAACAAGATAAAATTATAGCTCTATTACTTTTCTTTCTAAAAAAAAAACAGGAAAAGTTCAAATCGGGCGCCATTTAACTCAAGTTGGTTACTTTATAAAAAAATTATATTTTGAAGACGTTAAAATCACGAGATCAATTCTCATTGACAAAGGAAGAATTATCAAAATGATTTTAAAAAAAATGCAATTGTTGGAAAGAAAAGGAAAATTAAATTAAATTATTTAAAATGAATTTAATTTTTAATAATTCTCTGAATCGTT
Source organism: Melangyna quadrimaculata (assembly GCA_949320155.1). Classification (NCBI taxonomy): domain Eukaryota; kingdom Metazoa; phylum Arthropoda; class Insecta; order Diptera; family Syrphidae; genus Melangyna; species Melangyna quadrimaculata. The sequence continues at coordinate 23,231,900 of OX439484.1, read as the reverse complement.
TTTGACTTATGTATTTGCTTAATTGTTTCGTTAGTTTAATTTTTCTATGAAATTTTTATTTGTCAATAAAATGCATTTCAAATTTCTACGTGGCATTGAGAAAAGTAACTGTTTTTTTTTCACCACACTGATAGGTTATGTTTTTTTATTTTTTCACTAACGAATTTTAAAAATACATCAGACTTAGCAAACGAGAGCTCTCCTGGAAACACGTCTGCACTTTTTGAGTAAATATATAATGTTTTTCTTACAACTTTAAGAAAAAAATAAAATAATAAAAGGCTCATTTAAACAAAAATCTGATAAAATAAATAAATATATGATTTTGAAAATTTCACATGGTTTTCACAAAGTTGTCGTAAAGAATCGTCAAATAAGATAATCGACTCAGTATTAAAAAAAAAATTGTATATTAAAAATAAAATTGACAAAAAACACTCACTGGTTGAAACTACGAGTAATGCAGCAACAATGGCACAAACAGTGAATTGCTTCATTTTGTTTTATTAAAAATGTTTAGCGAAATTAAATTTATAAATATTATATATGATATAGTCGCGTCAACCGTCACTCTTGCTTCAACTCAACAGTTCGATGGTTATACTTAAACTACATTCGAATCCCACTCGACGTTGACTTTTCAAGACTCCCTTCTCCGGTCTTGGCTTAAGCTTAGCATACAAATTTGTTGTTGCACTTTTGTTATACCTAAGTGTTAGTTAAGTTAGCCAAGTATATAATTTTTGTTGTTTACTCCAAGAGTGGTGAAAAACAAGAAAAACGTTACTTTTCACACATACTAATACACACAAACATAATATATATCAATAAAAGATACAATATCTATCTATAACTTAACTACGTACATTATATCTACTTCCAAGTTCCAATCCCATCAAGCCAACCATAAGATTCAAGTGTCGCACAACTTGAAATTGTGTGCGGAATATTTACATTTCTTTTAAAATTTCTACCTGGCCTGGTGCTGTTTGTTTGCTGTTTCTGCTGTTGTTGGCAGACAGTAGTTAAGTTGTTGGTAAGTACCTACTTCGACTTTTTAAAGATATAGAGGTATAGGTGTAGGCAGGTACTCTTAGGATAACTATACCTTGCCGTGGCAATATGGGATGCAGACATATTTAAAGCCGCATAATTGATTTTGAATCATTGGTATGCATCACGCCAAGTGTGGAAAGAAGCTGCTTTTGCATATTCGTATACACTACACCTACATACCTCTACCTGTTTGTTGACTTTTGTGGTTTTCGGCCTGATGATTGAAACGTCATTATGGCCAACCGTAATTTATATACGATTTATTTACGGTTCAATTTATTTATTTTTAATTACGTTTAAATTAAATATGAACATAACATATTTGAGTTAATGAGTAAAATAATTGTTTTATTTCTGCTATCCATATCAGACTACATTGTTCTAGTTATGCAAAAATGTTAAGTTCTTTCAGAACTACTGAATATTAATCGAATTTTTTGAACCCCAACACCTAACCATAAATAATAAATCTAAGATATATTCTTCTATTTTCAGGAAATTCATCAACCCGTTTTAAAAAAATCAAATTTTTAAAATAAAAAAAAAACTAAATTTCTCAATAAAAACTTTTTTCTTCAAGATTCTGATATGAAATCAGTCAGTCAATCAGTTACGGTTTTTGTGAATGTTGAAGGCTTATATCTCAGGAACCACTAACACTAAGGAATTGAAATATGGTGATTTGCCTGAACCTCGTAAGCCTAGCAATCGCTCTGAATTTTCATTCTCTGGCTTCATTAGCACTGAAGTTAGAGGGGGGTTAAAAACCGCCTGAGTTTAATCCTGTATAAAGGGTGTAGTGCCAGAACTTGGCTGCGCACTCCGTGCCCTTTGATATCGGAAAATTTTCTCAAAACGGCAAAAGTATTTTGACAGCAAACTGACACTTTTTGCTGAGGAATCCTGTTCAGGCAACTGAGATTGAGATCTCCTTTTATTGAACACTCTTAATATTCAAAGTAAAGTTAACAAAGTAAAGGTTCAGGCAACTGAGATTGAGATCTCCTTTTATTGAACACTCTTAATATTCAAAGTAAAGTTAACAAAGGCGCCCGCAGCAGAACTTTTCTGGACACCATTTTTTGTTTGCATTTATTATTATTTATTATTTTATCTGGTTCTAAGAGTTGGCTAGTCCACGATAACCTTTTAACTTGGTCTATAGGAAAAGTATTGTTTGTTTCGTGTCAATATAAATTTTTCCATTAACTGAACTGTGATAGAAAGTGCTACTAGTTTTAAGTTTTGCTGTTCAATACGTGTTAAATTATTTTCAATTCAGTTTTTTGTATTATTGTGTTGTTTTTAAATGTTAATTTATTTCGTTAATTAAAATTTATAATTAAAACAAATAAAATGTAAGTTTCCCAAAAAACAAACAAAGCAGCATTAATAATTTAGTATCAAGAACTTATGTACAATGTCGAAATTTGTTTTGTATTGTTCCATGCAAAATTTGTATTTTAATCAAAACTATTATAACGATGATGAAGAAGTCCAACAAAATGAGAGGAGTATGGTTGTAATTGGAATAGTCAGAAAAATAGGAAAGGAAGAGTTTGGAAAATTAGGAAATAAATGATGGCACGACGCATTCATACATCTGCTAACAATTTGTCGAAGTAACTTCAAATTTAGTGTGAAGCATTTGTATAAGATTCCCCAGAAGAAAAATTGAAAGTTGTATTTTAACTCACCTAGAACTTTAGCTTACAACGATTTCAGCCTTATCGAATTTTCGGTAGAAGGAAAACGTAGGAAACTAGGTATGTTAGCAACCGGAAATGAATGTCAAGTTTCGGGGTACACGGTCTTCTTGAGATTGCTCAACTAAAACTCATCTACAAACAAAAGATATCAGGCCTTAGAAAAATAAAAATAAAGTATGATGTCAGTAAATACTGCACATGTTTATGCAGTGTTGCAACTCACCCAACCAAAAATCCGAGGTAAATTTGAATTTCGCTAAAAAATGCGATGACCATCTTTTGGTCACATCTGTAATGGCATATAATCAGCTGTCGCAACAACTTTAAAAGAATTATTCATGCTTTATATTTTCATAAATCCTATGGTTTATCTGAAGACAACTTACACATAGTCAAGAATTTATGACTACATGTCTACTGCATTGTTTTAAATTTGCGGTAGTAAGAACAGGAATACGATTTTTTTATTCTAGATCATCTAGAACAGGCCAGCTACTCGTTCTAGATAAGCTATACAAAAAATTCTATACAAAGATTTTGAATATTTAAAATTTCAAAAAAAAAAACTAAAGAAATAGGACTTTGAAGTTTTTTTTTTAGAATTTTTGTCTGTTGTACGAAGCCATCTTGTGAAATTTTATTTGTTTGGGTGATATTTATATTTTGTGCGTTAAGTCGACAAGTAATTTGATAAAAAAGTTTGAATGTCAGGTTTTTTTGAGTCCACTAGTAAGTATCTTAAATCTGGAGCAGAAAAACACTCCAAAAACATTGCTAGGAACAGCCAATCGAAAAGCCGTTTTTTCAATCATCAGTAACTCGGAAACATTTTCACACGCACACAATAAAAATCAAAAATTATTAAAAGGAATTTTGTTTTTCTTTTGCGTGTATAATTTTTACTGAGTTGCTAAACACTCTTTCAAAAAACACGGCTACTGTCTGAGGTTTAACTGACTATTGAAAAACTGTACCTTAACATTTTTGGCCAATTTTTAGTTTCTACTTATTTTATTATAGCCATTTAAAAAAAAGATCCCATTTCTTTTTGTAGTAAAAAAATGTCCGTATATCGAAATTCAGTGATTTGGACTTTCGGAAACGTGCTACCAGATTCCATATTCAGAACTTTTAATATTCACAAGTAGTTCATTTAATTCTGCTTTCGAAATAGAAAATATTCGTTTTCGGAAAATTTCACTATCACATCGAATTGAAGAGTAGGGCACCTAGGTAATAAAAACTTTTAGGACTGTTTTGACAATGTCGTTCCTATCTCATGTCGCATATGATCCACTTTGTCTACCATCTACCATAAGTCATGCATTTTCCAAATATTTGGAGATTATGAATTTCTGACTTAAAAAAAAGCCATTTCAATCTCGCTTAGTTAGTTTTTTTTTCCACATCTGTCAGTGCATTTACGCCGCCATCAACCTCTGGTCTTAAAAGATCCAACCTCATCCGTTAGTCCCATTTGAACATCATTTCACACCAACCTAAACAGGGGAGGTGCATGTGGTTATACTGTGTGGGAAGAAGTGTGGAATGACTTTAATATTCAGCCACGAAAGTTTCTTGGCATTAGTAATCAATTAAAATTCTGCTTCACATAACGCGTTATTTTAGGTCACTTTGTTTTTTATGATAAATGTGTTCTTTGTTCGCTATTCCATTAATACTCAGTTTATAATTTCATCCCCATTTTTATATAACGTACAAGTTATGAATTTTAGTGCAGAAAGTACAGGAACAGCTTTAATGTCAGCAATTAAAGACCAAACCCATAAAAATAAAAAAAAAAAAAAATAAAAAATCACAATGCCAACACCCAAGCTTCATAACATGTATCCTAAGAGAGTTAACAAGTTTTTAATATCTATTGCGACTATATTTCTTTACATATTATGTTGTATATGTATTCCATCCATCCATCATATGTTATTCGAGTAACTATCTTACATGTGCGTATGTACACAGCTTTAAGTTGGAATTATGGTCTGACTCTATGTCTGAGCCAATTACCTCGAGGCAGACCAACTTTTACTTTCTTCCAGAATCTGGTTTAACGTGCATAATTTTTTTTTTCTGTGAGTGAAAAGAATCTCGTTACATATCGTTGCATCGGGAAGCATGGATGCATGCATAGTTGTTGTTGGCGATGAGAAACCTTGAATGAAATCGATATAATAGTAACTGCATCGCAGAAACTAATGGTATTGGTATACCATAATAAAGCTGGTTAGCAACATTTGCAGGTCGTATTTTAGTGGATTGCATTTCGTTAGTTAACAAAATAGCGGCTTTGTACGTTGGGCACCCTCTAGTCACTTAATGGAAACGGGTGGGTACGGATACTGAGAGTTAGAGTTCCGCATGTGTTAGGAAATATGGGGCACGCGTTGAAGAAATTATAAAAAACTAGACTTGTAGGTTGTTTTCTGTTTTCAATTGGGTTTAGTTTTCTTTCTTTCTTTTTTTTGTTTATGTAGGTCTGATCTCTTTAATCTATTGTTACAGTAGATTTATCTATACGAATTTTTTGGTTTACAATGGTTTAAAATGAATGTGGTTATTCTCGAGTTCATACAGGTGAGCAAGTTCTGGCATACGTAAGTACCCTAATCGTAAACAGATTAACAGACACAGTTTAATAAACTAAATTGATTTAATGAGGAAATTACGGTGCGTAATAACAAAAGTAAAAATTTGAAATATAAGTTTAAAAAAAAGACAATCTTGCAAACATCAGAATTTGAAGCTTTTGCAGATAAAAGAGAGACAAGTTTCTATTGCTTTTGTTGAAGCTACTTGCTTCAATAAACTACTTTACATTTTATATTTCAATCTAGTCTACTTTGCATATTTTCTTTTCCTGTCATATTGTTTTAATTTATAATTTTTTCATTCATCTTTTGTTTTCTATTCAAATCAGTTTACTTTTAATTATTTCTCAATAATTTGTTAGTTTTAATAAAGATGTTTTAACCACGAATACAGTCCACTCTTTTAACTCAACATTTTGGTCCTTTTACGCCAAATATAAAAATATATATCGTACAATTTTAATTACAAATACAAATCAAGCCAGCAATTTTCGAAACTTCTCGAAACGCTTTCCATTTGACGATGAATGTAACCGCAAAACGTGATACTGCTACCAATGCAATCAAAAGGTCTTTAAATCATAGCAAAAAAACCGAATCTCTTGATGCTGCTGAATTGGATTCCTGCATTTCCATTCTCAAGGAGCAATGGATTAAATTTGATCTCGCTCAAGATGCAGTGGAAGCAACATGTACACCAAAAACGCAATCGAAAGAAGAAGATGTAAGGGAGCAAGGAGAACAATGGTACAGGGAAGCTTTAACGAATTTTACTCGTGCATCTACAAGAATAAAGACAACAACAACACCCCCTGTTATAGCTGACCAAGCCCCGCGTCCTGTTCGAGCGGACATTCATCTACCCCCTATGCGTCTACCAACCTTCGACGGGAATCCAAAGGAGTGGAAACCTTTTGAAGATCAGTTTAGTTCATTCGTTCACGGCGAATCCTCACTTTCTAGTGCTCAAAAACTGCACTTCTTGTTATCCAGCCTACAAGGACCGGCTCTACAGGTAGTGAAAGGATTTCGCATAACAAACCACAACTATGAAGAAGTTTGGGAACTTTTGAAAAAGCGCTACGATGCGGAACGCATTATAGTAGATTCACATTTCCAATCTCTTTTTTCGCTCAAGAAGTTAGAAAATGAATCTTCCTCAGCCATCAAAAGTCTCGTCGATGCAGTTCAAGAACATTTTAGATCCCTTAAAGCACTTGGAAGACCTGTTACGAATTGGGATGACTGGTTAGTACATCTAACCATCAGTAAGCTAGACATCGAAACTCATAAACAATGGGAGTTGTCACAAAGCGACAACAAAGTATCTGACTTCGGGACTCTCATTACGTTTTTGGAAACTAGATGCCGATCGTTAGATGCAATCAGTTCTCATCAACTCATAGGAAAACCTCAACAAGGAAAGACTAAACAAAAGCCTTCCAATTCTCTTCACGTCGGAACATCTGAAAAACGACAAGGTTTTCAAAAAAGCATATGCCCATTTTGCTCAGGTAAGCACCTCATATATGTTTGTGATAAATTCCGTGCTTTAGAAGTTCCAAGGCGAGTCTCATTTGCGCAAAACAATAACTTATGCGTCAATTGCCTGGCAATGGGTCACAGCCTCAGAAATTGTCCCAGCACTAACACTTGTCGTGTATGCCACCTGCGCCACCACACAATGTTACATAGCGGACAAGAAGTCTCCAATGTTCAATCTCAGTTAACAAACTCAAATCAAAATTTCACGCCTTCATACGCTTCGCATTCAAATCATCATGTGTTATTGGGAACAGCATTGGTTCAAGTTATGGATAAGTCTCAAAGATACCAGCCAGCCAGGTTACTTTTTGACAATGGTTCTCACGCTTCTTTCATCAGCGAGAGTTGTGTCCAACGTCTACAACTGAAAAGAAGATCATCAACGACAGCGATTGAAGGAATAGGAGCTACATCAGCTGGAAATTCTAAGGGTGAAGTTCGACTAACCTTGTCCTCATCTGACAAAACTTTCACTACAACAATTACTGCAAAGATTTTGAACAAAATCACAAGTAATCTTCCACCTGTGCAAATAAGAGAGTTTAATTGGCCGCATATCAACGGGCTTAATTTGGCAGATCCCTATTTCAACACACCAGCTGCCATTGATATCTTACTAGGATCCGATGAACTAGGACAATTTCTCTATGTCGGACTAATCAAAGGACCCATCGGTACTCCTTTAGCCCAGAATTCCACTCTTGGTTGGGTCCTCCAAGGGAAAATCGATGAGTCAACGCCTACAACAGCCAACACACTTTCGTCCATATGTTTGTACAGCGACAGTGCTCTAACAAAAGCTGTTTCTAAGTTTTGGGTAGTTGAATCCTTACCTGATGTCAAGCACCTTACCATCGAAGAGAAGTTGTGCGAGCAGTTCTTTGACGACACTCACTATCGTCAAAAAGATGGCCATTATGTTGTTCAACTACCATTCAAGCCTGAATGTCCTTTGGGGAACTCTCGCAACGCCGCGGTCCGTACTCTCCTTCGAATGGAAAAAGTTTTTGCCAAAGACCAACATCTTTTTAATCAGTACAAGGATTTCATCCATGAATTCCTGCAGCTTGGACATATGGAAGAAGTACATGAACCTCCAAATCCAGGTGCGCACTATTACATGCCCCATCGAGCTGTCATAAAAGACACAAGTACCACAACAAAACTCAGAGTTGTTTTCAACGCATCCTGCCGTACTAACTCTGGATTTTCACTTAACGATTCGCAGATGATAGGACCTCAGCTACAACCAGATTTGTTCACAACACTGCTTCGATTTCGTTCGCACCGCTTTGCTATGTGTGGTGACATTGCAAAGATGTATCGTCAAGTACTCGTTAACAAAAAGCACATTGACTACCAAAGAATCGTTTGGCGTGATTCTCCGTCTGAAGACATCAAAGATTACAGATTGTTGACGGAGTTGCGTCAGCTTCACACCTTGCAGTAAAAGCTCTTCAACAAGCTGCAAAGGATGAAGTTCACTCTTTATCAGCAGAAGTCATCTTGCGTGATTTCTATATGGACGACTTACTGTCAGGCTGTTATGAAGAAGCTGATTTACAACAATTAAAAGCTGAAGTAACTTCAATCTTAAGTCGAAGTGGTTTTCATCTCAGAAAGTGGTCATCAAACTCGTCAACACTCATGCAGTCAATTCCGGAGGATCAACGAGAAATCATACAATCTTTGGTTTTATCTGATGCGAATAGTGTTCGAACACTTGGACTACAATGGGATCCTTCATCAGACCATCTTATGTTCCCTGTTCAGGTACATGAGATTGATAAAACTAATCTAACTAAGCGTTTACTTCTCTCCGACACAGCAAAGTTATTCGATCCTCTTGGGTTACTTTCGCCATGTACAATAATTCCAAAAATGCTGTTCCAAAGTCTTTGGAGACCCAAAGTAGATTGGGATGAGATTGTGCCCCAAGATCGCAAACAAGATTGGTTGAAATATAAGGACCATATCACTTGCCTCGCCGAAATCAAAGTTCCCAGGTGGGTCGGTACAGGAAGTCCTAACAGCGATACAGATTTGCACGGCTTTGCAGATGCTTCTCAATCTGCTTATGCTGCAGTGGTTTATGCTCGAACCATCGCTCTTGACGGAAACATATCTGTTTGCATATTTGCTGCTAAGACAAGGATCGCTCCCCTAAAAACTACCACGCTGTCTCTCCCACGATTGGAACTATGTGGAGCTCTATTGTTGTCACAACTGATTGCACACGTCAAAACCGTTATGAATTCCAATATAAAACACGTTTATGGATGGACAGATTCAACTGTAGCACTTGCTTGGATTCGTCAACAGCCTGGAAAGTGGTGCACTTTCGTTGCTAACCGTGTGTCAGAGATCCAACAAGTAATACCGCCTGAACACTGGTTCCATGTAACTTCGTCAGACAATCCCGCCGACTGTGCAACGAGAGGTGTTTTGCCACAACATTTAGCTAATCATCCACTCTGGTGGCGAGGTCCAACTTGGCTTGAAAAAGATAAATCACAGTGGCCAGTGCAACAAATCTTCGCTACAAATCTGGATCAACGAGCGGAATCCATCAATCTATTAAGCAATTCTGAAGTACCAGTGATTTGGGAATTAGCTGATCGTTATTCGAATATAAAGAGGCTCATGCGCATAACTGCTTATATTCTGAGATATATTAGTAAAACTCGACATGCTGTAAATATTCGCAAAAAGCTACCTGTAACTACACTTCATTACGAAGAAAATCTTCAGCCTTTCGAATTGGAAGAAGCATTCAACATCTGGATCAAAATCACCCAAATGCATTTTTTTCCCGATGACATCAAACGTCTTTTATCAAAAAAACCTATCAAGCAATCAAGCAAACTTTTAAATCTCAATATATTTCTAGACGATAAAGAATTGATCAGAGTTGGTGGAAGGATAAGTGAATCAACTTTGCCTCCGAATCAAAAACATCCAATTGTACTTCATTCTTCATCAAGACTCGCTTTCCTCATTTGTGATGACATACACTACCGTACAACACTACATGGTGGTCCTCAAGCAATATTCGTTACTCTTCAAAGTCGATTCTGGGTCGTTGGAGCTCGCAAGGTTGTGCGAAGGTGTACAAAAAGTGTGTTAAATGCCGTAGACATACAACGGCTACTCAGCAACAACTTATGGGTGACCTACCAAGATCTCGAGTAGAAGCATGTCGACCTTTTCTTCGCACAGGAGTCGATTTTGCTGGTCCAGTGTCGCTTCGATTTTCTAAGGGAAGAGGATCGAAATCTGTGAAGGGCTACATATCTATTTTCATTTGCATGTCAACAGGAGCAATGCATTTAGAACTTGCCAGCGACTTGTCATCAGAAACATTTATTGCTGTTTTCAAACGTTTCGTCTCCCGCCGTGGTCACTGTAAGGAGCTTTACAGTGACAACGGTACCAACTTTGTCGGCGCCAACAAAGAATTACGAAATCTTCTTGATCACGCTACCAAGGATGAACATCTGGCCAAATATCTAGCCGATGATGGTACTACCTGGCATTTCAACCCTCCAGCTGCTCCACACATGGGTGGCTACTGGGAAGCCGCTGTAAAGCGCGTAAAATTTCATCTTCATCGCGTCCATGGAGATAATCTGTTAACTTATGAAGAGTTCTACACGCTTTTAACGGAAATTGAAGCATGTGTCAATTCAAGACCACTGTGTCCTATATCTTCAGATATCGACGACTACCAAGCTCTGACACCCGGACATTACTTAATAGGCGAGCCATTAAAAATAATTCCTGAACCAACTGCCAATAATTTCAAAGGAAGCTTATTGACAAGATGGCGTCTTATTTCAAGTTTAAGAGAGCATTTTTGGAAGAGATGGAGCGACGAATATTTGGTTCATCTTCAGCAGCGTTCAAAATGGAATCGCAAGACTCCAAACTTCAATATAGGAGATTTAGTCGTTTTACGAGACGAGAAGTTGCCACCAACAAAATGGAGACTTGGAAGAATAATCAATCTTCACCCTGGATCTGACGAAATAGTACGCGTAGTTTCAGTCAAAACAGCAGATGGAGAACTTAAGCGTCCTATAGTAAAAATAGCTCAACTCATCCCCATAGTAGATGACTTTTAAAATAAACTTCCAACACTAATTTTATTTCACTATTCGTTCAAGGCGGGCGGAATGTTGAAGCTACTTGCTTCAATAAACTACTTTACATTTTATATTTCAATCTAGTCTACTTTGCATATTTTCTTTTCCTGTCATATTGTTTTAATTTATAATTTTTTCATTCATCTTTTGTTTTCTATTCAAATCAGTTTACTTTTAATTATTTCTCAATAATTTGTTAGTTTTAATAAAGATGTTTTAACCACGAATACAGTCCACTCTTTTAACTCAACAGCTTTTAATTTATGATATTTAAATTATACCTAAACTAGCTGACCCGGCGATCTTCGTTCCGCCTAAATTCGTTAATGTAATGAAAATAATAATTCCGAGCACGCAAAATGCTGTTTCGTGTTATTCGGCCAATTAAAATTCTTTATTTAAAAATAATAATAAATTCAATAAATATTTGTAACTTAATTATATACATATATATATAAAAGAATATATTTTTGTTTCAATCAAACCAAAATGATTGGTGTGTCGGCCAAACTTCGACTTTTTCACTGAAGTGCTTTATGGTACACAACATTTTCGTTTTATTGACGATGTGAGAAACATGGGAATTCAAGATTGAATGAAGGTTTGATTGATGTTCTTCCCAATCAAACGCGTTCCGTTACAAAGTTTCGGTGTATTGAGGTTGCGCAACAAAACTATTAATGAACCGACTTTCAATATCAAATTGTGTCAAAATTCCGTGGGAAAGTTGGTGGCTTCGTTTTCATCCATCACGGAGTCGACGGGTTTGAATGAATGCGTTATTCACGGGTGATTTGATTTTGAGTGGTGAAATTCAAATGATCGAAATCCTTGTTTTTCGCAGTAAAAATTTGCTCGTGCAATCATCAAATCATGGTCAACATAATTCTGAGCGATATTCGGGAAAAAATTCGTGATGAGGTCTTCCGGTGTTGCTGAAAAGTGGCGAAAATTCGGTGGGAATCTAATCAGACCTTATATGTCATTTGATGTTCAAAAGGGTAGATATGTGCATTCAAGAGGACACAATCGTCCACATGTTTTTATCAAAACCCTCTGTCTACCAACTCCTACTCTCACCTCCTAGTGGTGAACATCGGGTGTCTAGTACCTCAGCTGGAGATAGGGTTTTAATCCCTATGGAAAGCTGTTGCGGACAGCCAACGAGAGAGGGGGGGAGAAGTGTTCCCACTAAGGCACTTCTCCTTTCATCGATGCGGCAGCGGACGAATTCCCCAGATGGAATCAACGGTGGCGTCTACAGTTCCAGTCAGGCTGAACTACTTAGTGAACACCTTATACGGGCTACTTCGACATATTCAGAGCCTAGGCCTATAAATAGCGGTTAATCCAGCTCCCCGTCCTTGGAGTTATGCTAAGGCTCTGGTCCTCCAGGTCGGGGGTTGTGCCGTCGGGTTGACTTCCCGGCCACATAAAATCATTTAGTTGCGAAGCACCAACAAGCCTCGGATGCGGACGGATTAACTGATGACGAACCAAGCAGACGAAATAAGGACAACGATTTTCGGATATGTACGTGGAATGTATTGTCCCTATATAGGCCACTTGCAGCCGAACAACTAGTGGAGGCCCTAGACTGCTGCAAAGCAGAAATAACCGCCATCCAAGAAGTGCGATGGGATGGACCGGCATACGGAAGATGACTGCTACCACGGACAAAAGCAGCGTTTATTTGGGTGTGAATTTGTCGTTGGAAGAAAACTTAGGCAAAAAGTTTTGAGTTTCAATTATTTGAACAAGCGCCTCGTGACGATCCGCATCAAGGCTAAATTCGCCAACATAAACCTCATATGCGTGTGTGCCCCGCATGAGAAGAAAGATGAAGACGCCAAAGACGAGTTCTTCGATCTCTTGGAGAAGACGTACGAGCAGTGTCCTAGCTATGACATTAAAATTGTCCTAGGTGATTTTAACGCGCAGCTAGGAAGAGAGGATGTTTTTAGTGACATTATCGGAAAGCACAGCCTGCACGTCACCACCTCCGACAACGGAATCAGGCTGATCGACTTCTCTGCGGGACGAAACATAGTGGTAGTTAGTACGCGGTTTCCACACCTCAATATCCACAAGGGGACCTGGAAATATTCCAATCAATCAACCGTCAACCAGATTGATCATATTGCAATCGACGCATGGCACTCATCCAGTATCAGGGATGTCCAAACTTTCCGAGGAGCCAACGTTAGCTCGGACTATTACCTTGTTGTAGCCAAGGTACTCGAACTCAGCCAAACCAAAGAAATGCTACGAGGAAGTTTGACGTCGGGCGGCTACAATCTCAAGAAATTGCTAGGTCCTTCTCCGATCTGGTCTCCAAACAACCTCTTGAGAGGTCCTATGCCGCCAGCATCAAGTGTTGCAAACCAGTAGGAACATTGTCAGGAAGACATCAGAGATGCCGCATCTGACGTGCTGGGTTTCACTCGACCACCACAACGGAACCCATGGTTTGTAGACGATTGCCGGCAAGCACATGCAGCGAAGCAGCAGGCATACAAGGCGTCGCTGCACAGAAGGACAAGAGCTGCTCGCGAGCTCTACGAGCAAATGAATAGAGAGGAACACCGGCTTCTCAGAAAGAAAAAGAGGGAGCATGAGAAGCGCGAGATCGAGGAGATTGAGGGATGTCATAACAGGAATGAGGTTCGGAAGTTTAAACAAAATGTAAAAAGGAGCTATCAGGGCTACAGGGCCCCAACCGAAGCCTGCAAGGACGAGCGAGGGAACATCGTAGTAGATTCGCAGTCGATGCTGAGAATATGGAAAGATCACTTCTCAAGACTGTATAACGGCGATGACGAATCTAATTCCGCTGTCAGGCAAATTATACCATTCAACCTAGAAGATGAAGGTCAGCTATTCCGTCTACCCGACTTCGACGAAGTCAAGATAGCAATATCTAAGCTTAAGTCCAACAAAGCTGCTAGAGCCGACGGGCTCGCTGCCGAGCTATTTAAAGCAGCAGGAGATGACTTGGTAAGGAATATGCACCAGCTCATCTGTAAAATATGGTCGGAGGAAGGCATGCCCGATGAATGGAATCTCAGCATTGTTTGCTCGATCCACAAGAAAGGAGACCCCCTTAACTGCGCCAGCTATAGAGGAATCAGTCTCCTTAACATCGCCTACAAGATCTTCTCTGCCGTATTATGTGAACGCCTAAAGCCGTTCGTCAACAACCTGATAAGTCCATATCAGTGTGGCTTCAGGCCAGGAAAGTCCACCATCGACCAAATATTCACACACGGCAGATCTTGGAAAAAACCAGGGAACTTCAAATCGACACTCACCACCTGTTCATCGATTTTAAGGCCGCGTGTGTGATGGAGAACGCACGCTGCTCCATCAAGGTTGGCAAAGACCTCACCGACACCTTCGATGTCAAAAAAAGGATTAAGGTAAGGTGACGAGACGCGCTGTCATGCGACTTCTTCAACATCATACTTCAAAGAATGGTGTAAAACTCTCACGTTAACACAAGAGGCACAATCTTCCAAAAGTCCATGCAATTACTTGCATACGCCGACGATATTGACATAAATGGAAGAACAAAGCGTGATGTCACTGGAGCTTTTGCAAGCATTGATAAGGAAGCGTCAAAGATGGGTTTAGCGGTGAATGAGGGCAAAACAAAGTATATGCTGTCATCTAGAAAGGACGCTCAACACGATCGTCTTGTACAGAACGTCACCATAGACAGATATAACTTTGAGGTAGTTAAGGACTTTTTCTACCTGGGCTCCGCTATATATTCAGACAATGACACCAGCGCCGAGATCAAACGAAGGATAACTCTTGCCAATCGCTGTTTCTTTGGGCTAAGAAGGCAATTGAAAAGTAAAGTCCTATCTCTAATGACTAAAGTGTCCCTGTATAAAACACTCATCATACTGGTCCTGTTGTATGGTGCAGAAGCATGGACCTTCTAAGCGGCATTTGAGTATGCTTTAGGAGTATTCGACACAAAATTCTTCGGGTGATCTTCGGTCCCGTATGCATAAACGGGGAATGGAGGAGAAGATACAACAACGAACTGTACGGGCTGTACAGCGGCATCGACCTAGTCACAAAAGTGAAAGGGCAAAGACTCAGGTGGCTGGGTCACGTAGAGCGGATTGACACCAATGCTCCGGCCCGAAAAGTCTTTGAATCCCTCCCCGAGGGACGGCGCAGTAGAGGAAGGCCGCGAAACCGGTGGCGCATGCAGGTGGAAGAGGACCTCAACCAACTTGGCGTGCAAAACTGGAAACAGCTAGCTAGGGGCAGAGCTGGCTGGAGAAGGCTTGTTGGTTGAGGCCCTGGTCCACACCGGACTGTAGCGCCAGCATAAGTAAGAAATAAGTTATATGTCATTAAATTAATCTCTGTTTAGTTATCGGTGGAAACGTAGTATAAAACTTGGAAAATTTTAGTAAAAAATGTTAAGTAATATCATATATACTGAAAACTTAAAATTATGGTGTTAAAATTGTTTTTTATTAGCTTTTACTTTTTGTCTTTAATTTTATTGTAAAAAGTGTCTTAACTTACTTAAATTGTAGCAAATTCAAGGTATTAAGGCTCTCCCAAACCAATGCGAAACATTCGTTGCGACGAAGAAACATTCGTCAGTCAAAATTAATTTATATGTTTCTCCGCCGCGTTGGTGTGGGCACTCTCATATATCACCATGTAAATTTTGACATGCGAATGTTTCTTCGCCGCAACGAATGTGTCGCAGTGGTTTGGGAGTTACGTGTATTTGTATATTGTATTACGAGTAAATGTTTGCTTTATTGGAACATTTGCTTCTCAAGATATTACGGAAAACTTTAAACCTTCCTCTTTGCAAGACCCACCGGCGACTATAAAAATGGGGATGTGGGCTTTTTACCCCCGAAAAAAGTGTTGTTTACTCATTCCGACCCCTTTTGAATATGTACCTAAACAAAAAACGTGTCTTATCCGAAATGTAAAGTTCGGCCAAAATTTTATATATTTATGTATTTTTTTTTTAATGTAAAAACTGTGGCCTACCTACTTATTAGAGCTTGTTTTCATATTATTTTTCTTTAATCTTGTCAATAAAGCCTTAAGATCAGATCTTTTTAGTTAGCTTTGAAAAAAATACAATTATATAACAACAAAAATGTCAAACTTAACTTCTAATACAAAAATCGAAAACATAAGCAATTAGAACCCACAGGTGCAATTAAGCGAGAATTACTGTACATGCCTGCACAGTTCTACAGCTTATTCACAGAACACATATCTAAGGTAGGGTTGTCAGAAATTTAAAAATGACTCCCTTTGTGATTTTGAAGTAAACAAAAACAAATTTGTGGTGATTGCTTGAAATTAAATTACTATTGATTTTGACATCATGCGCAGAATTGAACAAAAATGAAAACGCTAATGATATTACCTATAATATATGTATCTTACTAAGAACCAACCTTCTGAAGATATGCTTATCGAATTGTCACACTGGCAATCGAGACGCTACTTTTTTTAGCACAAAAATATGAATTGCATGTTCAAAAATCAAATTTTAGTTAAGGCTAAGGCTTCAGATGACAGAGGTGCAGTAAAATCAATCTAAAAAGCCCCAGTGCGAGATCATCCCAGTTTCTGGCGTAATTTAGTAGGTATTTAAAACATTGTTTTGGTATGAAAACTTTGTCCACTTTCAAAAAGTTTCTGTTTCAATTTTATAGAGAACAAACCTTTAGTGTCAGTGTACAAATATTTGTATTGCAATTAAAACATTTGAGCCATGGATTTCAGCTAATTAACTAAGGTTCAACCATGGCTAAAGTTTAGAATGGGTTATTATTAACGTCAGTTTATCTGCCGGAATGGGTGAGTTGAAACATATTCGATCAATGGTTCAAAGGCTGAACCATTTTTGTATAACTGGCCCTATAACGGCCAGTTAAAGGGCCCTGATTTTCGTCGTAATGTCTTCTATGTATTTTATTTTGACTATTTTAAAGAACTGGAAGTAAAATCAAGCGATTTTTCTATACTTATAAAAGAAAATTTTGTTAGCTCTGAATTAATAATTAATCCAGCAGTATGTGTATTGTGTACCTATGTATGTACATTGTACATACACGTTGTTTTATTTTACAATGAATTAAGAGCACTACAAATTATTTATAAAGCTATTATCCAAAAGAATCAGCATCAAGCAGAACAATGCACGGCATTACAACACCCCCCCCCCCCCCCCGACCATCCCTACCATTAAAATCATAATTGAACATTGAACCGATATCACTTAAAGATGAATAAACATAATAAAGCAGCCCATTAATAACATATTACTTCAGAGAGTTTTATTCTATTTTCTCTAAAAACAAGCACATTTCAAAATATAATGGCTTTTCTATAACCCCTACCACTTTAATTTAAATACCTATATTGGTCTTATAAATGAGAGAACGTACTTGTCTAATCAGAGTCTAAGGAAATAGTTAACTAATCAAATATTTAACTTTTTTTTAACCCAAATTTTGTATTACATAAGACGATTTACCAAAAATCTTGAAAGATAAAACTTGACAGTCCTGTTTGAAGATGGCCTGTCTCCAGCACCATGCGAAAGACCAAATAATAATGTATAACAAAAGGCCACACAAATGATCTTAAAATCATTTTCACATACCCCACCCAGTTACCTAGTTAATTTTTGCGATATTGGTCACCGGCAAATACTGACCGGTTAAACAAAAAAATATTTTATACCACACAAAGCAACATGGGCAATTACGTGCAAATGAGATGTTATCCTTGAAATTTCTCTCACCCCAGGGACAGGTTTTCGATTTTATACTTTTCATCTTCATCATAGAAAACTTGAATTTAACGTACATATATATTTGTATGTATGTATGTATGTACATATATTAAGGTAGATATGTGGCATATTTTACAATTTTGTATTTGAATTATCAATCAGCATAATTAAGACTAATTTGTTTTAAATAAAGTTAAGCAATTAAGTTGAACTCAAACGCAAAAACAAATGTCACCATGCGTTTGAAATCACCACCGCACCTGTGCTGTGCGAGGACCGTCAACTTAAGTTGACGCACGGACGAACAGTCAATTGTATATGATGGGTTTTGGAATTTAATTAGAAAATAATAAAGGTGGCTGACTTGATAGTACCTACATAACATGTTTTAGTAGCCGCTGTTTTAATAATCAATAATTATAACTAACAAAATGCCAGTCTGCTATAGCCATCCAACAAGACAGGGCAGTTTCCGGAGGAGAGGAACATGATCAATTATGGTATGTTACGAATTACGATACTTGCTCGCGATCAAGATTAGTAGGCTAGGCATCTTGAACTAAGCTTGAGGTTATGTGTTTGAGACCTTATGTCTTATGATGATAGTAAATCTATTGTTAGTAAATATTAATACATAATACGGGATTTTGTAACCAGCAATGCAGGCCGTGGAGATGGTGTATCTGTAGCATACATACATATGCACAGCACACACATAATATGTACATACATTAACATTATGATACTTAATTTAAACAATTTCTTTTATCTTTTGCAAACTCAAGATTAAAACAAAAATTAATAGCAAAATGTTACGGAAGAAATTGACAAAGATTGATTTTGTGCTGTGCACTCCCTGATTTATTCCATGATGCAAAGACAAAGTGGGCTTCAAGTAATGTCAATGAAAGAAATTTTTGTTGTAGGGTGAGTTCGGGTAAGATTTTCAAACAATAAAATCAAGATGTGCCAACTTTTGTAAGGGCAAAATCGCAATTTAGCGTTCAATTTACGATTGTTTTTCGGATACAGGCCTTAACAGGAACCCTTAACCATCATAAAATATCATTATAAAAATATTAAAAGTTCGGAAAATGATCGGAAAAACGTTTCATAAAATTATTACCCTACAAAGTAAGCAATTAACCAAGTATGTGTACAAAAATCAGCGCCAACTTAATTGTCCTGCTTTGACCACATCAATGTTGAGTTGCACTTAGTTAAAATCATGTTTCTTGCATAAACTATAAGATTGGTTTAGGTCGGATTTCAGAATTTCGTCTTGAAATTCTCTAGAGTATTTGGTACCAAATTCGTAACAGAATTGGACAATTTCTTACCTGTTTTTTGAGTGCTTCCAAATTACTGAGCTTTTAATATTTTTTTTTAGTTTATGGTTAGATAAAAACAAAAATATATCATGGATGATTTTAAAACGTATTGTGGTCACTCCTACCTAGGGTCCACCTAGTTAAAAACAAATCGCATCGCGTTATAAAAATAACAACGAAAAACAACATACCAATAAATCCACTTTTTTAAAGCCCATTTTTCGGGATGTTCCCATGGACCGATTTGTCCGATTTTGGATATGTTGTTCAGTAGTGGTTACTGATAAAAACTCAATTAAAAAAGCTTCTGTTGCAATTTTGCAAACGTTTATTCTATTTTTATCTATTTTAATAATTTGCCTATACTAACACTGAACTATTCTTCCAATGAAATTTTAGCAAGTGGTCCTCTTCGTTTTGGTATTGTCATCAAACAAACGTCACATTGACACTTAACACACACAAGAAACTGTAAGGAAAGTGAAAAATAACAAAAATAGACTCAAAAAATCTTTCGAGCTTTAAAGAACAAACGATGTGGTCCTTACCCCGTGCTTTTCGTTCATTTTACCTGTACGAACAAAATATCGGCATTGGAAAAATCCTGGCCACGTTCACGTTATGCTGAGATATGCTATCTGGAATAGTCGCGTATCCGTATATGTTTGTGAACTACCAGAACCGGATAGGTTAATTCAACATAAAATTAAACGCACAATTTAAATTTGAAGTCAGCTGTTTTTGACATTTTTATCTCAGATAGCTGAGTATACAGGGGTGGAATCGGCTAAGGCGATAGTTGATTGTTGATCATCAAAATAAATGCTTTTGCTGAACGTAAGGTGATTATCAAATTGACTATCACTTTTTTGCTATATTTTGTGAGTGACAGCTATTTACGAGTCGTTTTCATACATTTTGCTCAAGCTCCGCCATAAATCGATAGTAAAATGAAAAAAAGTGAAAAAAGTTATCAAAGTTAAAATAAAAAATAAGTGAACAGTATTGTTTGTACATATATGTATGTAGCAAAGTTTTTATGCGAACGAACGAGAAATTACAAAAAATTTCAATTGCTCAGGAAGAAACCAAGGAATAAAGGAAATATTATGGAACATCCTTACCTAATGTAGCTACCTATGATACCTCAAATAATATTTGTTAAGTAAATAAAAAGAAACTCACAAAAAACGTTTGCTTTTCTAAAGCATTTTATTCAAATACCATACGAACAATTAAAGTGTTTAAAAAGAAAACAATTTTATTGGCAATCCATTTGCATTAAAGCGCCAGCCTAATCCCCTTGATGCTTTTGGGATGTTCGCCCAGAGCTTGACAAGGCATGTACATAGTATTTCTCCAGCAAGGTTAAAAATTGTGTTTTGCTAATTTTAAACGAGTTTAGCATTGTACTATCCCCTAACATTTTACTTAAGTTAAAATCACCAACTCTTTATTTTATCTTTGAAGTATCGTACCTAATCCATATGAGAAATTTTAAGAAATTTACTCCAGGCAGGCGCGAACGCAGGGGGGGGGTTTGGGGGTTCAGCCCCCCTTCCCCGAAATGTATGAATTTAACTTCCTCGCCATATAATTTCACTCTTAATTTTGAGTTTTCAGTTTAAACCCCCCCCCCGAAATTTTTTCCTGCGTTCGCGCCTGACTCCAGGTAAAGGATGGACCCGAAGGTTCCAGGTTCGAGTCCTGCTGTTACCCAACTTTTTTTTCTTTTTTTTTTTTGTAAATAATGAAGTTAAAATGATAAAAATATAAATATCGGGTACTTATTTAAAGCTCATGATGGGTTTCCATCAACATATTAATTAAATTACAAAGCATAAAAACAATAATTGTATTCATCAAATTCAAACCCTACAAATGTTCTGTTTTTTTTAATCATCACTTTACGCAGAACAAAGAAAAGTTGATAATCAAAAAAAATCAAATCAGCGACAGTCAACTATCGCCGTAGCCGATTCCACCCCAGGATTTTTTGGGATGATCAGATGTTTTTTGTCGAAGGATAACAACAACACAACCAATCCGCATTGCTTGGAATTGGTTAGTGAACGAGGCTAATGTAAATTGGAACAGAGAAGGACATTAAGAAATTTCACAATAGAGCTTTTTGTGAATCTGTAAAACACCCGAAAGTGAAAGCTAGCACATTGCAATTCTATGCAATTGACAGTCCCCACAAAGTGCTAGCTGTCACTTTTGGCTTCGTAAAGAGCTTTATTCTCAAAATCATTGCGGAAATTGTCAAGATGATTGGAACTTATCACTATTTTGTTAAACTGGCTACACGATTTTGGTGTTCGTTTACCCCGAACATCGAAGGTAAATATGACGAGTCAGCCACTTTTGATCATCGTGAACGAAACATGTGACTGCTTGATTTTTCCTTGTGCCCTGAGCAGGTACCATGAACTTCTATAATATAATGCGAGATTTACACGAGTGACAAGTTGGCATTTTTCTGTCAGTATAATGAAAAACAAAATGAGAATTATTCATTCTTTTGTCATTATATTTAAAGAAATAATCCCAACTTTCCAATCGTGTAAATAGAGCTTAAGAATCAATGTTCATAGTGATAGGATTAAGCACTAGTGAAAATCAATATATAAATTGACAGGTGTTGCCGATAAACCCTGACCAAAAGCAAGAGCAGCGTGTGGTGTGAAGCCAGCTTTACAGAATAAGTGCGTGTTCAGAGAAATAAGATCTCAGATATTTCTATCTGTCAAAAGTCAAGCATCTTGGAAAAGCCACCATTCTAAAAAAATATATACAAAAAAATTATGTTCGTTTATATAGACATTAATTTAAAGTGTATAGTGTGCAAAAGTTAGTCTAGCCCATTTTATATTTTACAAACATTTTAATTATAAGCGAAAATTTTAACAAAAAAAAAACCCAATCCACCTCCATTCCATGAGATTGAAATGCCAACGAGTTAAAGAATTAAAAAAAAAAAAACAATCATTCTGAGCCTAACCCCATTAACATCCCGGAAATTCGGTTTTATAATAATTTTTACAAAAAGAGTCACGGTGTAGGACAATATCTGTCAACTATCCGCATATATAAGGTCTGTTCCCAACCTTGACCAAAACTATCAATTGTCAACAATTGTTGCCCAAATCCAAATCCTGTTTCACACTTCACAAATTTGGTAGTTTTGGGCAGATGAGAGCGCTTACGAGGCATTAAAACAATTTCTCTCCTGCCCAAGAAATTTCTTTGGGCAGAAATTGTTGGTCTGTCAAATGTTAGGTTGAGGTTATTTGTAAGAAAAATGTACTGTAGTAGTCGGTTTGGTTTGCTTCGCGTTGGAATGTGAGAGAAAATTTTGCCAAGAAACCGTTCCAAACTTTTTTGGCAGTTTTTCTCTCTATGGGAGAATTTCATACCCTCTCTTTAAAATTTGGCAGACTTGACAATTTCTGCGCAAACATCTTGGAAACAAACCTATGTATATACTAACCCCGGCTTGCCTTAAGCTGATGTCATTTGATGACACATAACTTTTAAGCGTTATTGAACTGTTATTAAGTAGTAATACAAGTTGGTAGGTATTTCCGTCATGAAATCAGATATTAATCTGAATGCAGTGCAGTAGCGTTAAAGACTATATAACTTTATTTATATACAACTTATTAAGGTAGGTAAATTTATAACAGTAAATAAATGCAAACTATTCGTTGTATCGGAATTTGTTATACTGAAAGCCACAATACACAAATCAAACGATGTTCGTTGCTAAGAGCATCATTTGAGAATGATTGAATCCATTTTATGGAACATTTTTGTATTTTAAATGTTTGTAAACGTCAGAAATAGCCGGGAAAGGTGGCTCTACAGTCCAGGTACTGTGGCAACTCGAAACACTATGCATCAAAATGCATCACTTCACTAATTACTTTTTTTAATTCATTCATTATACATCTACATATATTTCTCAATTTGTTTTGAATCGAATTGATCTTGAATTTCGTTGAATTGATTCATAAAATATATACATACATACGAACGTCCCTATGCACAGTACATAATATGTATGTACATATGTACATAATTGTTTTAATAATAATTTTAATATGTCAAAAAAGAAAATGACAAAATCTGGACAAGATACATATTGGGGCATATTCATAGTCGCAGTTCGCAGATAGACCCAGGTTTATCTAAACTACAATTTAAGACAATTTTGGCTCAATGAATACAGACCGATTTTAATTACAAATTGTTAGATTTATATTTTTATAAGATAATTGACTTGGTAAACTACACAAATAGCGTAAAATATTTTGAAATGATAACCTTAAAAAAATAGAATCAACGTACGAAAATTCAACCAAAGCTATGTTTAACTTAGACCCAGGTCTAAAATGACTATGAATATACCCCATTATGTTGCGCTGAGGTCAAGCTGTATAAACAAATTCTATTTGCATGGAAGCATTTAAAAATGTCACTCATAGTAACTATTATAGTAGGTACAAATAATTTATTTTAAATTAAATAATATACAACCATTAACGATGGAAATATGAATAGTAGTCAAACCAAAAATAATGATATATGTACATATGTATGCATGTACTTGTACATACATATGTATACAAAATTAGAATTGAATTAAATTGAACTCTAGATATGATTTTATAGAACTAAGTTTTTATACAAAAAACAAGTTATATCTAACGCATACTATAACAGTAACAATATGTTGGTTTAGTGCCAACAAATAAAATTATCCAATCTGGATCAGTTAGAAGAGCTATATTTTATCTGTATGGTTCAAAATTAATGTTAGTTAAGTTTAATGCAATTTTAACAATGAATTTATTCAAGAATCGCCACAACACAAAATTGTTCATGTTGGTTTTGTCTCCGAGTTGTGATTTTGAAATGATAAAATGAAAAAAGTTAAATATTTTGTACAACACCTTCCCATTCAAACAAAGCTTAATGCCCGGGATGGAGAACACTCTGAAAAGCGTCCTGTATAGTCCAGTAAGTTTGTATGGAAGGCCCCGTTTGCGTCAAATTGTATTTCTGATTTTTTGCTCAGTTCAGGATATAATAAAATCCTAAGTTTTCGACTTGAGCAGCTACCGCTTCATGGTCAGAATCAAAAAAAAAAAACGCGATTTTTTCCCGCTTTTTTCAGTTATTGGCGATTTTAGTCCTAAAGAAGTAATTTTAAATAAAAACATATTGTTGTGGTAATACCGAAAAGATTCTCCTATAGCTTATCTTAAGCCCAGAAACTTATTCTTTTATTTTTTTTTATAAATAAAGTTATTTTAACCGATAGTTTTTGAGAAATTAATTTCCAAACTAAAAATATTGAAAAAGCAATTTGCTCCAAAGATCCTGTCTCTACTAATAGCCCAGTCAAGGAAGACTCAAAATTATAAAATAAATGCAAAAAAGAGTGCTCTTTGGATTATTTTTTATATGGAAGGGGATACCCCCAGGTATAACATAACCAAAATCCCCAGCCCAGGGCCGCTGGAAATTATAACTACACTCTCAGCCTCGCGACATGTTCAAATAACAGTGAATGAATATGTACTTACCCCTTTTTGTTTTTCCAGGTAAATGGTCAGCAAAAATTCAATATCTAAGATAATAACAGTTTTTTTTCAGATTTGTTGACTTTTCTACGCCCCCCCCCCCCCTGCACGCATCTTCCTTATTTTGGCCCTAGCAAAAGTATGAACACAACTTATTTTATAGAAAATTTATTTTTCTATAATTCTTTAGTATATGCTTTTCCACTAACATGCTAGGTTGTGCAAATATTCACGAATATCTAAAAAGGGATAACTTTAACCCCCCATCCTGAGTTTAGCTCACGGCCCTGGGCTGGGGACTTTGGGTATGTTATACCTGGGGGTATCACCTACCATATAAAAAATTTATCTAGAGAGCACTATTTTTTGCAAGCAAAATTCCTTCGTTGACTGTACTATAAGTAAATAGTAGAACATTCTTTTTTCAAAATGTTGAGTTTGGAAATTAATGAAGTGAAGCGAAACGAAACAAATATTGACTCATCCAAATCATAGACGAACATTTTTGATGTCGTTTTGTTCTGCAATACCTGGGCAGTTCGATAGTGAAAATAGAAATAGAGAAGGCAGTAGTCAAGTCTCCAATCAAGTCTTTTTTCCGCAAACAATTTATCGACCGGAACATTATTGATGGTAAAAATATGACGTTTGATGTCTTTTTGCTGCTGTTGAAGAAAGTCTTTCGATTTTATGCTTTTTTTTTATTTTTGGAGACCACAGATATTTTTGTTTTGGGTTCAGCTGCGTACTAGGCTAAGTGATGGTTTTTCAGTTTTTTAAACAAGTTTTATTTCCTTTTTTTTCATTTTATCAACACAAAATTATTCTCTCACAATTGACGGCAAAACGATATGGTTCACTCGGGCGTATACGCAATTTTTCTTTATTTCTTTTTTTTACGAAATGTAATTTTTGTTTTTATGATTACAAATCGATGAGTTTTTCTACTAGACGACATCATCGTCAACTATCAAAATTAATTTTTAAACTCCTCTTAAAATTTCCAATTTAAAGTCGGATCAGTGTTTGAAGTGACATCCGGCTTGCAATCAATTGATAAACAAAGTCATCGAAGCACATTATTGGAAAAGGATCACAAATTTTCCGACCGACCAACATGATCTTCGCAATTACAATAAACAAATCTGAGGGTCAATCATTTGTCTACGCCCCAGACAAAAACAAACGAAAAATGTGGTGTACCATAAAGTAACGCAATGAAAAAATGATAATGTTCCAGAAAACAACCAATTAAAGCAAATGTTTTCTGTAAATTAGTTTGATATGAAATCGAATGCAAGTTTATTTGAAGAAGATAAATTATTTTATTGGTGCACATTTCCAATTCTACACAAATTCACAAAAACCGTGACAAGCAAAATAGTTGAAACATCTGTCGGGTCAGCTAGTACAAGTACTTTAATCATATAATAAAATCCACAAACTTTTTAAGGTGTATAAAAACAGGAGGGGCAAAAACTATATTTTGTTGGAACAGTTAACCCCCATAGTTTTGCAGACAAAAAACTCATGTAGCCGTTAAAGCAGGTGACGACAGTTTGAATATTTTGAGTTTTTTTTTTTAATTTTTGTTTTATATTTAGAAGTCTGAAGTATGACAAAATGATGCATGTTACTTTTTTTAAATGATTGATAACAAATTGTTCTAATTTTTCAATAGATTAAGCCTCTCTCTTTTTCGTGTTAAGCAACTCGTGCTATTTTTACCTCTGTTAGTTCTAAATACTTCTTTCCAAAACTCTTTAGATTTATTTAGCTGATGATATTTTGTCCTAAAATTTGTATATTTCTTCAGTTTATTGAAAAGATCACTATCTTCTGCACTAACCGGATTTAATTGAAATCATACGAACATTTTGAATGTCGATTTGATATCTAATTTTGTAGACTTTGTTTTTTTAGAGAAAAATGATATCTTATTAGTATTCTATGCATTGATTAACTACTCAAACTTCTTTATATGTCTTTGTCAAAAGTACCTACTACCTACCTTTCTTTTATGTCTAAGACGCATTTATTTTCCAATCCAGTTATTGAACTATTTTATAACACTTTTATTGAGCATTTTTAACTCTTTCCCATCGCTCATCAAGTGCTTTGTTATGCACAAAGTAGTTGTTAAAATCCATCAAGACGTATTTAAATTTAGAATTCATTACACGTTTCAGTCTAAGTTTAGGTATAATATCAGATAATTTTAATGCACAATTCGTCAAATTGTGCACGTCTCTTTGGATTAAAAAGCCATCAATAAGAAGAACCTGTCTATGCATGTCCCACATACTGAATTCAAAGAAACTCAAACTACAATCGCGATGGTCGATTACGTGATGTTGTAATTTATTTGATCTGCAGTAAAGAAAACAAATTATAATACTTCCAAATCCTTCTGGGGAACCAAGTCTAAATCACTGTATGTGGTCTGAGGTAAGGAGGAAGAATTTTTGCTCTTAGATTCCTCGAGAGTCCGAATGAATTCATCATAGCCATGATTCCATTCTTTAAAACCTCCTGAATTTTTTGCTTGTTCACAGTGATAAGTACGATCAAATGGTACTCCTAAGGTTTTGTTCAAGAGCTGTCGCCGCTCTCTGCATCGAGCTATGATAGTGTCATATGGTATAGTTGGAATTTGAGGAGTTTCATCAAGAAAGTTTTTTGCCTCCAATTCTACATCATTATAACTTGGAGCTACTGCGAAAATATTCTTGACAGAAGCTGCAACAGTATCGGAGAGTTGGATGTCTTCTTTTTCGACTGGCAGAAGTCTTGCTCTTATTGCAGCAATTTCTTCACTTACTTTTGCTATGGCTTCATTGATAGACGCTTTCTTTCGTTCTTCATAGCGAAGACGATCTTTTTCTAGAGCCGTTTCGCGGTCAAGTTTTTCCGGGTCCACCATTTTTCGAGCCATTAAATTACGTATTAGTCGTTTAAGATTTAGTTCATCCCATTTTTTATCAAGTTTTTCTTCAAAGTCATAATGAATACCGCTTTTTGTTACGCATGATGGTTCCCTAATACAGAAATTATATATGCATACAAATTTAAAAAGGGTTTTCACAATAATACTCTTACTTTTTGTCTCCGGGGGTTTGACTTAGTTTTTTAGCATATTCAGCCTCCAAACGTAACCGCTCTAGATCTTTTGCAGCAGCGTCTTTTGATTTTTTCTTCTCTTCTATTATATCTGCATTTTTAGTGTACCAGTTTTGCTGCCAGTTTTGAATTGATTTCTTACGAGATACTTCCTTTTCGACAAAGTTCCGAAGAAGCTAAAAACATTGAATTTTATTACCATTTTTCAACGGTTCAGGTTTAAAAGCAAGTTCTTGCAAATTATTGTTCGTATTATTTATACAGGCTGGGGTAAAAGTAATGTCATAATTTGAAATGGCTGGAATACCAAGATTTCGGTCAAATTGAAAATGAAAAGAAATATTATACAGACATTTTTACCCCTAATGATTGGGATCGTGTAATCATCACGGCAACAAAAAAAAACGTGTATTGCATTTAAAAGACATGAGGTCTAACAGGCATATAGTTAAAATTATTATTATTATTAATCTAGTAAAGATAACATCAGATGACATTTAAAACATAATACTTAAATTAGTTATTAACAGAAAAAAATTCTTTGGATAAGACTTTGAAAGTTATTGTCAATGTAAATATTCAAATAATGAAGAAGTTGAAATTACAAAGAGGAACTCCCTCAAATTCGTAGATGTAGAATTGGAGTCACTTTATCCTGGAAGAAGATTCATTGGAGCAGCAAAGTTTAAGGACTTACAGGAACTCAAAGAATTCAAACCTCCTATAAGCCATATAGTCTAAGAGCCGACAGCAAATTTTGGGAGTGGATGTATAACCAAAACCTGAGTAGGTATATTTTGTGATATCGAAATCAAAAGTCTGGCAGGTTTTTTTCTCAGCCTTTAGCGGGGCCGGGATGTTGAAAATAGTGATTTTACAGATTTCTGATCGGGGGTATTATCCTTTCAATTATTTTTTTAAAAATACATTATAATGCTCTGTCATTTTCCCTAAGTCCAAAGACCTTAATCTTTGTGATCCGACCAATAGAACTCAAGATATAAGGTTTTTAATCGAACCTCATCCGTTTTTTCTTGGAGATTTATGAAACGCAAAAAATCAACAAAACAAAGTCTCCAAGAAAAGACGATTAAGGTTCACTTTAAATGCTTATATCTTAAGTTCTATTATATTAATCGGACCACCAAGATTAAGGTCTTTGCACTTAAGGAAAATGACAGAGCATCATGGTGTGTTTTAAAAAAAATAATTGCAGTGATAAAACCCTTGAAAAGAAATTTATAAAATCTCTATTTTCAATACGCCGCCCCCGCCACAGACTTTTGATTTCGATATCACAAAATATGCTCCTTTAAACCCTCATACTTAGATTTTGGTTATACATCCACTCCCAAAATTTGCTGTCGGCTCTCGTACTAATACATTTTACGACAATTGAAAAACGAATTTCAGAGCTGAAGACATTCAGGAAGTTGAATAAAGATTTCCAATCAATTTATATTATTGAAAAGCTAATATTAATATTATTTCTATCGACGACGATTTAATCAAAATGGAGCCAAAATGGCCTAATCCTCAGTTTCTATCGATACAATTTTTTCTCATTGATTCCAAAATGGCCTAAGCCACTTTTTTCTTATTTATTATTTAAAATAGTCTTTCTGTTGCTTAATAATGATCTTATATTAACCTGTAATAAAGATCTTATATTAACCTGAAACAAAAACTACAAATGATAATTAATATTTTAAAAACATGTTTTCTTTAAACCCCATTTTGCAAAAAAACAATTTTTGTTGGCATAGGCCATTTTGGCGCTGAGCGCCTCATTTATAACATACAATTTGTGTATTCTTTCAATTTCTAGTTGAAAATAAATAATTTCCTACAGAATTTCCTTCTACACAACTGGTGTCAGTTTGACAGTTAATTCTAACTCACCCCTCGAAAAAAAATCTTGATCTTCTTTATGGCCCAGGGTATCATGGGTACGGTTTTTTTTTTTTTTCTTAAAAAAACGCATTGGGTGTCTTTCAGGGCCAACAAAAAAACCTACACCAAACCTATACCTGCGCTTTTTAGAAAAATTCGAATGACATATTTGACATTACTTTTGCCTCTCCTTGATATTAGGGGTATTCATGCAACGACGTAAAACCCAGATAAGTAAACCAGATAATTTTATATAAAAATGGCTTAGCAGGTTTATCTGGGTTTTACGCCGCCGCCGTTGCATGAATACCCCTACTACTTTTGCCCCACCTTGTTGAAGTGCAACTAAAAGTTTTAAAGATTCCAGCAGAACAAAACAGCAGGTACACACTCACCTCCAACTCGTTAGGAACTGGCTTATAAAACCCCTCGGGCAAAGCTACCATCCGAAAACTACTATCGTAATCACCGATGCTTATGACTTTTTTCGGAACTGCAGCCCGATGTTCCGATAAAGCTGTTATTATACCGCCACCTAATACTTCAACTAAACATGCGTCATCATCTCTAGCTGAAAGTATATCATGATTTGAGCATACGGGAGTAAAAGTACATTCATATTTATTTTTAACTCACCTAATAAATCCCAAGCTTCAAAACATCCATCACTACGAGTTAAATACAATACAGCTGGTCTATCCGTGCTCCATTCGACAGCAGTTAAAACTTTTGGTCGAACGCGCCATAAAATTGGAGTAAAAGGGAAATCTTCGCGCCAGATGGCCATGACAGTCCTTCCAACTGATACAAATATCTCCGGATAAAAAGGATTTTTCTTCAATGAAATAATAGGTCCATCATGAACCCTGGCAAAGCTGTATGTCGGAGATGATATTTTTTCCTTATTGATCTCCGAACCAGATTCACTGCCTTCAAAGGTTAAACTCTCGATTCGACCAAAAAATGATCCCACAATAAAGTTGTTACGAAATAAGCTCTGATCGACTTCTTTAACATCAACAGGAAAAGTTTTGCCCTCACAATCGTTAGGCTGATTTTCATCACCTATCTGAGGAGTATGTGAGTAGATGGCTTCATCACAAACAATTGACATTAGGGGCTCTGGAAATGTCACCACAAAAATAGGTTTTATGTGTTTGTCCAGTTTTTTGTAGACCGATTCGTTTTGTGTTAACGCTGGAGGTAGGTTTCTTTTACTTGCAGCCTTAGAAATATTTCCTACATCATAATCTAGATTCCAATAAGCCACGGAACCATCGACAGAGAGAGTTAAAAAGTATCGACTTTTAGTTTTTAAATAATTCTCATGAATTCTGCCATTTGAAGAAATATAATGATTGCGACTGAGCCATCTAATTTCAGTCACAGCATCAGTTTGTGATCCATACAGAGCACTTATTGCAGCAGGAAATACCCATGTTCCTTCGTCATACTGGATCGTCCAAGCTAGAAATTCACTGATAAGCTCACGATTGCTTGCTTCTCCAATAGTGAGACGCTCTTCTATTTCAAGATTCCTTATACGGTCTTGAAGATCCCAAATTATAATTTGTCCATTAATTGTTCCACCGATAAGTATATTTTGATCGTAAGGGCAAAACGATAAAGCAGTTACTTCACGAGGTGACTCAAATTCTAACTTGAAGTTCAAGCTGTCTTTAAAGCTCCAGATTAAAATTGGATTGGGCTGAAGAATTGCCCTTTGAATAGCATCGATTTTCTCTTTGGATTGTACTAATATGAAAATAATTGTAATTTTTAGCTGCAAAGGGTTTTAATATCTCACCTTTGTTTTGTGTAACTTTAGTGGTGAAAGTATAAGCAGCAACTACTATTCCAGTTAAATGGGGATACCAATCAACAGCAGACACATAACGTTGATGGCTTTTTGAAATATTGGCAAAGCAAAATATCTCTTCAAGGTAGGGGTTTGTAAAAATTTGAATTTGAGCTGTAGATATTTTTGGATAGTCATTTCTGAAAAAGAGTGAAGTATGAAGCCAGTTTCGATAAGCTACTAAAACTGTAATCTTTATGTTTGTTAGTGTATCTGAACACGAAAACAGCTGTCTAGTAGGACCTGATTTTAATATATGGCGCCCAACGTCCAAATTTGATGTTCAAACTAGGACTCTTTAACAGTCTAGACACTGCTGCAAAAAAAGGGACTCAAGACTTTTTGCTTTACGACTTTGAACGAAATGATTGCGTAAAGGAAAAAATGAGAAGGAATAAAAAGATTTCTTAAGGAAAATAGTGGTTTAACTGTGTGAATAATTAAATTTACGCCTGGAATGGGTTAAGTAACGTTCTATTTCCACGAGCTATATAGGAAACAAATCAGTTAATCGTAAATAGTTTTAGAAAATGGCGCCCAACCTAAAAACTTACATGTGAACTCAAGCCGACACTATACTCTGTCCGACAAAAATAGTCAGTACAGGGAAGATAGGATGTTTGCCTTTCACTCTGACTGTAGTGAATGTCAATAAGTTTGTACTGTTTTAAAGCTCTTACAGGGTTTCCGTAGTAAGCTTACTAAATTAATACAAACTTAAGTTCAATTATTTGTTCTCAAAAGCTATAAAAAAGCATAAATCCGCAAAGCTCCTTAACAAAAACAAAAGAATAAGCCTCAGCGATATGTATAAACGTAGCAATGGTAACTCTGATTCAATGTGTTTATTTTTAATGCACACAAGAAAAACAAGGGATGATTGCAGAAGAAGGCACACAAGCGGCAGCAGCACTGTGCACTTGGATGTGCAGTAGGTAGGTTATGGCGGGATATACGGGTTTTAAAAAGATTACAAAAACAAATTGTATGGAACACAGTGGTTATTTTCAGTGGGAATTTCAGCAAACAGGAACCAGTGTATTTCGAAAAGCTCTCCCATAAAGCCCGTACTGACTATTTTTGTTGGACAGAGTATTGAGACTAGTAAATACCGATGGCAGCGCTAGTGTCCATGGCCGCTACCACGGACATTGACCATAGGTCAATCATTAGATAGATAGATAGATAGATTCTTTATTGTTTTTTCTTTCATCAGATTTATACATTTTTACTTAAGAATACCGACATGGCTTCTGTCGTCTGCTGGATATGACACTTGAAATAAAAATTAAATAAAGATTAAAAAAAATAAGGAAAATGTAATTAAGGTTACAAAATGGTTAACAAATTGAAAAATAATTACTAAAAATAAAGTTTAATTTTAAACTACTTTAGATGGAAAGCGAGTAATATTTTTTTCAATTTTAATGATTTGCTACATAAAAATAACAATTTTAAATGATTTGAAACATAAAAAATAACAATTTAGATTATTTTAATATAAAAATAAGACCCCAAACGGCAATAACTGATAGAGCTTTAAAAGTTATTACGATATGTTAAAGCATGATTGCAGAATTTATACAATACATGCCAGCCCCTACTGCCCTTTAAAATTTCATACAGAGTATTATCGGGCAAGACACTTTCATAGAAATACAAACGTCGTAGTTCTTGTAAGATTGGACATACTGCAACATAATGGTAAATATCTTCCAATTCTCTTCTGTTGCACAGGTTACATATTTGCGGAAGATCGGAAGGCTCGGAAAATTGTGCTTATGACCTCCGATGAATATTTTATATTGAAATAGCTTTCTTTAGTAAACATATGATGATAGGGTTCCTGTATACATTTCTTGAGGTCGATGAAGATGCTCCGGTAAGGTGTTGATCAAATAGCTTATCATCTATTCTTGCAATGATTGTATCAAAAATACTCCCCCACTCGTTAACATTGCTTTCTGTTAAAGACAGTGCGACGTCGTGTGATAAAGCCAACTGGTACCATTCTCTGAAAGGAGAAGCATGCATCTGCAGTAATCTTACCAAGATCAATTTATGGAGATTGGTGTCACTTCTCCTCATCACTCTTATCAAGTAATCTGAGCTAGCTTTAAGGTTTCGTATATAGATAGGTGGTAATCCAGATTCCACATGTATCGCATACGTTGGCGTTGAATTTGGTAGTCGGAAAACACGTTTGAAAAAAATTCGTTGGACTGCTTCAAATTCTTCGAAATTTTTAACTCCGAAAGCTTGTACTCCATAGCACATGCATATGTTGACAGTTGCATTGAACACTTGATACTTGGACGAATGGTCAATATTTTGCTTCACAATAGGACTGTAGCCTGTTGATTTGGAGTTGAAGTGAAAACGGATGTTCTGCAAGCAAGACCAGGTCATCAGCGTAGAGTAGCACCTTAATAAAATTTCCCGCAAAGATTATGCCTCCAGGAAGAATATCACAGATATCATCAATGAACAATGCAAACAATAAAGGACTCAAGATGCATCCTTGAGGGACACCTGCAGAAGTTGAAAACCCCTTAGGACAAATTGGACCTGTCCCAAACTGTTGCACTAGATGTCGCCAAAAAATTGAGATAGAACATCGAAAACTTACGATATACTCCAAGTGTAGCCAATTTGTAAATCAAAGCTTGTCTGTTCAAACGCAGCTTTAAAATCAACAAAGCATACGTATAGTTTCTTCTTTTGTTCCATTCGATATCTTGCAATGTTTATCAGGGCAAAAATGTGATCTACTCTGGCAAATCCAGAACGAAAACCAGCTTGAAAAATGCTGAATCGATTAGTACTTTCAATCCAGTTAGAAAGTCTTCCATAGAGGATCCCAGCAAATATCTTCCTTAGTGAATTGAGAATAGAAATTCCCTTATAGTTCTCAGCTTGATTAGGATCTCCTTTTTTGTATATTGCAAAGATAGGGGTTTCGTGAAACTAGACGGAACACAGACACTATCGTTAACCCGGTTAAAAAAAACTCAAAAGGTAGACTTTGAGTTGGTCATTGCAGTTTTTGAAAAATTCAACTGGGATACCGTCATTTCCTGAGGCTTTGTTGTTTTTCATTTGCTTGATAGTTTCTTCCATTTCTCTTAAAGATATGGGTGCATCCAGTTCCGAAACCTTCGTGTCCTGTAGTGCGAATCTGATATGAATATTCTCTTGAGCCGACAATAGAGTTTTAAAATGAGCTGCTAGAGTCTGAGATTCAAGAGAAAACTTCATATCTCGTTGCCATCCTCCAAGTTCGCGTACGTTGGCCCAGAAATCCTTTGAATTTTTACTGAGATGTAACTGCACAGCAAGATTTTTAAGGTAATCCGTTTTTTTTGATGGAACAAAGTTGTTTAAAATCCTTGTTAGCACGCAGGTACAGGTTTTTAAATGCAGTAGCATTTGTGGATCTAAATAGTTTTAAATACTTGAACGAAAGCTTGCGGAGCTTGCTACAGTCCTTATCAAACCATTTGCATTTAGGAATGATAGACGAATATGTACTGTTAACTGCTGGTGCCGAAGCGAAAATTACTCTCGAAATGTTTTCCTCTATTTCTTCCATTGTGCATGTTGATTGGTGAGGGAGTCGATTACAGTGGTGCTCCAGGATTGCTCTGTAACGAAGAGCATTGTTCTCAATCCATTTAAGTTTACGGAAATTGTCTGGGTTCCTTGGCTGCACTCTATCATCAAAATGCGCATTCACTGAAAGGGGTAAGTGGGCTAAAAAATTAGCCAAGAGAACCATCGTTTATAACGTTCAACCATGCGCCAGATACTGCACAAAAGTCAATACACGATTGTTCTTGGCCGCTAATAAAGGTTAGTTCGCCATATTTGTCGCCTTTTGTCACCCCATTTAACAAAAACAAACCGAAATCTTCGAAAAACTCTGTTAGCAATCTGCCATTTCTATTTATTATTTCATCTTTGGAGTTTCTGTTTTGTTCAAAATTCAGTTGGGTTTGTAAGAAATGAACAGAAGAATTTTGATAATTACCAATTCAAACATTGAGGTCACCAATAATCATTGTATTATCCAAGGGGGAATCGCACATAAAGCTAGACAAATCATCAAAGTCATTCTGCCAGTTATTGCGATTAAGGTATATTGGGATAATATAAAAATTTAGGTTATTATTTGATATATGAATAACAAGTCTATTATAAATATTTTTAAATTGAACAAAGTTTGAAACTTTAGATTTTATGCCACACAAAATACCCCCACTCGCTCTCCCATTTACACTTGTTCTGATCGCTGGAGTAAAATTTAGTTTATAATCTTTAAAGTATTTAAAATATTCGTTTTGAAATTTTTCTTCTAAAAATGTTTCTAATAAAATAAATATATCAAAATTTAAAATACACTTAAAAAAATCAGGTTGCATAATTTTACTTTTAAGGCCTGTAATATAATACGCTAAAATTGTTAAATTGAAAAAGTTTTTAAAATTTTGGGAGACGACAGTTTTAAATCATTATATAGATGAGAATTCTTGGACCCTGACCATAGCAACATCATTATAAAGATACATTGACCATATATAAATCATTATAAAGATGAGAATCCTCGGTTTATCCGTGGAAGCGGCCATTTTGTGTAGTTCATGAAATGTTTACCAGGGTCGCATGCTCATTTACTGGTGCTAATAGAAACCGATTCCATTAGAAAATCGCACAATATATTTTTGTAAGATTTTGAAAGATAACATGAAAGATTATAGCACAACATGCTACAGCTCTAGTTCTCTCTATTAGGGGATTAACTATTTAGGATACAATTCTTATGTTCGTAAATTTGCATTTATTTACCTGTACATATCGATTTGATTGAATTCAAGAATACTCAAGAGATACTTTATCTGCTCAGATACTTCCGGTGGGGGCTTAGGTTGTTTTTCAGCATCTGTAGATGGAGTGACAGTTTTGCTGGTTGCAGCTGATTTCCCTTTTTCTTGCTCTTCTTCAGACGACTCGTCTAACCCGTCTTGTTCTAATTTGAAAAAAAAAAAAATTAAGGTAGGTATTTCGTTTATCACTGCTCTGTTGTATGACTTAGGGCCAGTTTGTTCACAGCTAATCATCTTTAATCCATGATTAGTGGAGCTGGGAAATCTTCAAATGTGTTTTTTTTTTTATTCAAAGTATGAGTTTCTCATCATGGATATCACTAATCAGCCAATTTTGGTTGATTAGCGTTAGTTAATTAAAACCTATGAAAGTCACATTCTAAACAAACTGGCCCTTATTAGGCGAGAGCTTTTTTGAGGAAACATAACGAATGTTGAACAAAGACCGGATGCGGCAAAAAGCACCGAAACAAAAGGGAATATAATAACTTTTATTAATAATCCGAGTCTGTGCCTCACTTAATGATTTGAAATATGCATATGCATATAGATGTATGTATGTATACATATGAATCTGAATTAAAAAGTGTTTCTTTAAAAACTCACTCTAGGGAATATCTACATGCATATCAAACTACATTACCTTCTTTGATTTCATACAAATATTGTGACCATGCATTGGACGGAAATGTTGGATCCGTTTGTTGTTCCAATGTCACAGTTGCTGGAGCTGACTGAATACCAACATTTACCATTTGCTGTGTTACATTATGAAATTTGGCATCCCCAGCAATTAATTCGGAATAGCCATCACGGACATCCGACGTTCGACGCATTTCAAATTTAACTCTCGACTGTCTCATTGGATAGACAGTTTGAATTTCCACATCTGCAACTTCAGATTTTTCCGGTGCTATACCCAAATTAACTTCATATTCACTGCCTTTGCTAATCCATTTACGAGGACGTTTGATTAATTTTTTATTCAACATAAATCGTTCATAAGTTTCTATATTTTTAATAATTGCTGCAGCTGAACGTGCATCATCTTCTGTGACGTAGATAACGAAGGGATCCTCATCGACTGTCGTTGTAGTAGTTTCTTCTTGTTGATCAAGTGAAGGAGCATAGCCAAGGAGAACTTTATCATCTGGCTTGTAATTAATAAAGAATTCTTGAAGCATTTCACCGTTGTCGATTTCGTCAAAAAGATGTTGACTTAGGAGGCTAAATTTGACACGCTTCCACGGAAATTCTTGACTCACATTTATGCCTACCTCGACACCTATTTGTTTTTGGACTTTCATTCTTCAAAATAACAAAGTAGAAAAAGATATCAAATGATTAGTTGGCATACCTTCAAATCCATAATTAAAGAAAAGAAAATATCGTAGTAAGCTACTACGTTATCCGTATAAAGTACAATACTTGTTCATATCTTAAATGATATTGGGCCCTACCAATAATCAAATTTAATAACGACTTAAATATTTAAGGAAAGACGACCATAATGGTATGGACTGTAACGAATGAAACATACATGTTATGTGTCATATTTTAGACTCCATACCATGTAATATTCATTATTTAGGGTCCACCTAAATATTAAAGTCATACCATGGTTGGTTTATTATTTAGAGCCCATACAATTATGGTCCATTTTACTTAAATATTTAAGTCGTTACTAAATTTGATTATTGGTAGGGCCCATTGTAATTACTATAAGCTGTAAGTTAAGGAATGTATAACTGAAGGTAATTTATTTCATAAACGAAAAAAAAATTACCTATGTAGGTACATACTTTCCTACATTTCAGATGTTTTTTTTTGTTGTTGCAAAAGTAAAGCCTTAACCACATAGACCTACTTTTGTACAAAAGTCCAAAAGTGAGAAATTAAAATGCTCGCTACAGAAACATGCTTACAAATAACCAAACAAAAATTGTTCTGACACATAAATTAAACCACCATGCACAGTTTCTATTGTTTTTTTTTTTGCACTTTTGTAATTTTGTACAAAAGTAGGCCTTTGTAGTTGAAGCCTTAACTACATAGACCTACTTTTGTACAAAAGTACAAAAGTGTGAAATTAAAATGCTCGCTAAGGAAACATGCTTGCAAAAAAACAAACGAAAATGGTTCTGACTAGGGCTGGCCACGAGACGAGAAAAGTGTCGATCTCGATCTCGGTCTCGCATGATGAGGCCGAGGCGAGACGAGACTGCCTTTTAAGCAACCGAGACCGAGACGAGACTGTATATTTGGACCGAAATTTACACAGAGTCTAATAAATTAAAAAATCCAATTTCAGTTAAATATTAACTTTCTTCTCACATATTAAAACTATAATCGAAAATATTTCGTTCCAATAATCAACAAGTTGTCCGGAAATCGTATTTTTCGGAGACGAGACCGGAACGAGACTTAATTAAACGAGACCGACATGAGACCGAGACGAGACTGAACATTTTTGATTTTAACGAGACCGAGACGAGAGTTACAAAAGTCTCGCTGAGTCTCGCCTCGTGGCCAGCCCTAGTTCTGACACATAAATTAAACCACCATGCACAATTTCCATTGTTTTTTTTTTTTGCAAGCAGGTATCTTCAGAATAGATATTTATTTCTCACTTTTGTACTTTTGTACAAAAGTAGGCTTGTAGTGTAGTTAAGCCTTTATAGTCTAAGAGCTGGCAGCAATTTTTGGGAGTAGAGTGATAACCATAATTTATATATGTACATGTACCTATGTGTAGATATACGCAGCAGTGGCGTGGCGTGAATTATTTGAATTGGGAAGACGAAGCAAAATCAAGCAAATTAGTCGCAATTTTAAGAGCCTTAATTTTCTTGCCATGTTCTTATGCGTTTATTTTCAATACTAATTTTGTAAAGTTCAAATCATCACATTAAATAAATATATTCTTGTGCACCATCCGAAATTTTGTTGAATATATGGAAATATCAATAGTTTGATATGCGTTCTAATTTCAAACATAAAATTTTTCTCTTAAAAACTTTTTCAATAAATTTGTTTTAGGTATAAAATTCGAATTAAAATTTTTTTCTCTGAATTATGTTAACATATATTTGTAAATTATTCTTTTACTGAGATTTTAAGATCCTAATGTTGAAGATCCGACAATTAGAACTCAAGTTATACTCTTTTTACTCGAGCCATATCACTCTTTTCCAACATTTTGAAAAAAGTTAGATAAATAAGCCGAGAAAAAGCGTCTTGTTCCTTTCATAATTATTAAACCCCTTTCACACAGGGAAGCTGAGTTGCCGGCAACTGGGAGTTTGTGGGCGAGAAGGGCGTAAGAGGAAGAAAAAAAATCTCCCCTCTCACACTTCTTTCTTACAAACTAGCTAATTTCTGGCAACTCAGTTTCCTTGTGTGAAAGCCGTCTTAGGGGCCAGTTATAGCTATCATTGGAAACCATCATTGAAAAAGTTAATTGTTGATTTTGAGACCCTTCGAAAGTTTAATCATTGAATATTTTAATGCTGAAATATAGCTTAGGACTTCAAAATTATTTCTCCTCCAAAAAAAAATTCATTTTGGCCCATATCTTCTCCATAACGTAACTTTGATTTTTTCAATGATCATTGGTAAGGTAGTTCTTCATTGAAAAATTTAATGTCATTTTATGAGAAAAATTGTGCAAAATTGAATTTTGTTTTACCTAGAAATAAATACTAAGTCAATTAGCTTTACTTTGGCATCAAAATAATCACATATTTTCTCTTCCAAATGTCTCAAAATTGACAATTAATATTTTCAATGATGGTTTTCAATGATAGCTATAACTGGCCCCTTAGATACATAAAAATCAACATGCTACACTTCTTGCAAAATGACCTTGCCATATACATATATTGTGTGTGTGTATCTCTTGGTCTTGTTTTCGACGGTCGACCGCGCTCCAGCGCGGCTGGCATCGAAAGCGGTTGTCGCTATTCCTCTTTGTCTTCGTCACCCATAGGTACAAAAATTCTTTTCGAACGACACGAATAACACGTTTTCTACCGTTTTATACTGGATTGGAACTAAATTGTTTTGCATCCCTTTTTGCATTAGTGTTGTATTATTCCTCTCTTTGTTTAACTACCGCAAACAAAAATAAGACGGAATAACACGGTGGTCGCCGTGTTATTTTAGGTAGTTTGTTAAAATACTGTGAAAAAGGTGATATGGGTCGGGTAAAAAGTAGTAGGCTACATTCCTGTTAAAATTGAAGCAGTTTTATGGCGTTTGACGGACATTTTGAAAGGGAAGACGGTAGGAATCGTGTTATATGGACGCCACGCCACTGATACGCAGTATTATGCTAAATTCGACCGTCTGGCAAGTTCCTTTTTCAGCCGGGGTCGGGGCTGTGAGTTCGAAAACCACTTAAATTAATATATAAGCCATAGAGGATGGTGTACTGATGTAAAAAAAATCGGTGCAAGACGTTTTTACTTTCAACCTTCCCCTTGCCAGACGCCCACCACAATACCAAAAAATCAACTTTTGGGGTGGAGGTGATAACCACAAGCTACACCAAAGCAACAGAAATATCCCCCTGATTATAAAAATGTGTGTCCAAGACGTTTTGTTTTCAGCCTTTGGCTTGCCAGACGCCCCCAAAATGCGCGAAAATCAACTTTTGGGGTCGAAGTGATAACCACAAGAGTGATATATCAAAAAATCAGAAAAATCCTACTGATTATTAAAAGGTGTGTCCAAGATGTTTTGGTTTCAGCCTTGTGCTTGCCAGACGCACTTGAACTTTTCTCAAATGCATTTTTGAACTTAAAACCTTACTAACTTTTTTCCTATGAGGTAGGTATAACCAAAAGAATGGTACGCCAAAATATCAGAAACACTCTCCTAATTATAAAAATGTGTGTCCTGTGTGGTTTCAGCCTTGTGCTTGCTAGACGCACGTTTTTTAAAATCCTCAAGTACAACCATTATAAAGGTCACATTCTACCACTATGAAGAAAGAAAAAAGTTATTAAGGTTTTAAGTTCCAAAATGCATTTGAGAAAAGTAAACGTACCAAGTACTTTGAAGACACGTTTTGACATTAATAGAATCAAAAAAACCTCTGAAAACTATGAAAATCTTGACC
The DNA here is from genome assembly GCA_949320155.1 of Melangyna quadrimaculata. Lineage (NCBI taxonomy): Eukaryota > Metazoa > Arthropoda > Insecta > Diptera > Syrphidae > Melangyna > Melangyna quadrimaculata. The sequence continues at coordinate 23,190,239 of OX439484.1, read as the reverse complement.
TTTTATTTATACATACAAATGAACCAAATTGTTTCAGGGAATTAGGGTGATATTTGGAATACAATATTTTAAGAAAGTTACAACATAGGTACTTCATGTTTCAAAAAAAAATTAAGTATACTGGCTAGGTAAATTATTAGTGTAGCTTTAGCAGAAGGTCCTTCTCTACGATTCTTCCATTGATAATTAGCTTGCGGTCTTCAATGAAAACCACCTTACAGTTAGCCCTCTGTTAGGTGGTTTTCAACCATTCCTGCTTATTTTCACAAAGCCTTAAAAGCTTTATCAACAAATTTATTGCGTACTTTAAGGACATATTAACATATAGATTAAACGCTTAGAAGCCAAAGACATACTTATGTATGTACCTACCTTTTTTTAACAATAGTTTTCACTAAAATAAAAAAAAATAAAAGAATTTTTTTTCAATGTAAGGCTTTATTGGGTTTGTATGTACATAGGCGTCGTGACCCCCCCCCCCCCTGACTGAAATTATGGATCTGCCCTTGATACCATGTACATATGTATATAAATTTTGGTTATCACTCCACTCCCAAAATTTGCCGCCGGCTCTTGGTTATAAGCCTTAATATTTAACAACGGAAAGATAGTTCAATGTTCAATCATTGAAATGATTTTTTTTTTTTCTTTGAAGGTTGGGTCAAATGAAATTTAACTATACTCTGTTCAACAAAAATTGTCAGTACAGGGGCGCCTCCCGACACTGAATTGAGAAAACTACCAATAAAAAAGATCCTAACCCACTGGCCAACGTACAGGAATTGTTGTTGTAATGCCCTGCAAAATATCGTAAACTCCACCATGACCGTCCTCATTGCATTCCCAAAGCACATAGCACACTGATCATCATCAGTGTTGTCACTTCAAAATTTAAAAACGTGGTAGATTGAGCTACGAAAAAGTGGTAGATTCAGATTTTTCGGGTTAGATTTTAATTTCTGCAGCTTTTAACATACTTAAGGAAACAAAAATAAGATATTTTTTTAATGTTTGTTTAAAAAACTCTTTTGAAGTATTATAAAAGTTTATAATTTAAGCTTAAAATGCGCCAGCTCATGCTTAGCTAGATTTGACAAGACCTCATAAACGTTTTGAATATTATTAATTTTATTCCAAAATTGCGCAACTTCTTACAGCTAAGTTGTTCTTTTATTTTTCCAGAAAGTTAAATTCGTTTGTCCTATGCTCTTGCAAAAGTGCATATTGAATATTATATCTTAGGAAAGTTTCTCGGACAGAAGCTTAAAAAGGAACTCAGTTCTGTCCCCATCCCCATTAATACAACCTAAGGATTCAAAAAACCAAACTGAAAATATTTGAATTCTTACTACGTAGTCTTTGTTGAAACTCTTTTAAGTAATAATATTATAAGTATAAGTATTAAAATTCCAGGATAAGTGATTAAAAAAAAACTATAATAAAATTCTGAAAATCTCTACGCTTTCATTGAAAATTCTGATATTTCAAAAATCTGTCCCTTTTCCCCTACGGTATCTTTTTTAAGACAAAAATCTTAGGGAGTTTTCCCTACGTGTACCATCACTAGCTTGAAACAAATTGTGATAATTTTGTGCAAATCCAGAACGCCATGTTGTGGGCTGATGTGTTCTTCTGAACGATTGAAGAATGAAAAATCTATAAGTGGAATACTAAGACGGGTGGAGGAAAGAAGTGCAAGTAGATCAAACTATGAATTTATGCAAACTACAAAACAAATATAGTTTAAAGGTAAGACCGCACTAGGCGGAACTGCACTGCAGCGGAACTGCGATTCAAAATAATTTGTATGAAATTGTATGAAGTTCAGTTGCCGCTTAGTGCGATATAGTTCATACAATTTCATACAAATAATGTTTTGCCGCGTCGTGAAGTGTAGTTCCACTGCGGTTGTGTGCGGTCTAACCTTAAGAGGACATAAATACTACGTTTTCATTAGAGCCGAAATAAGGAAAGTTCGAAATAAGCTGATTTGGAACGTCAAATTTGTATAGGAAATGAGCTAATTTCGAAATTACCTCATTTCGGCTCTAATGAAAACGTAGTATAAAGCCTGATCCTCATCTGTGTCGTGTGTTGTGTTGTGTTGTGGAGTCGTGTGTCGCTGTCATTCCATGTATTTTATGCGCCACACTGCAACACAACACACGAGCCAAATATGGTTCTACGCATATGAAATACATTGTAACGATAGCGACACACAACACTACACACGACACAGATTTGGATCAGACTTAAGGTACAATAGTGACAAAAAAAACTCAATTCAATTCAGCTGATTTCTGTGATATTTAGCTAGGATTTTAGCCAATGTTTGGGGAGAATAGTGCTAGCTCAAACTTAGCGCGATCTGCATACTTGCCTTAAAGAAAAAGGTGTTATAAGATTTTTCGAAAAATAAAATGTTTTTTTTTTTTTAATTTCCTCAGAAATTTGTATGCATTTAAACCAATTCCTTGATTTTTATAGGGCTGATAAAAAGTGGTAGAATTTTGGATTACCGTGGTAGAAGTGGTAGATTTGAAAATTGCTCAAAAAAAAAGTGGTAGATCTATCACAATTGTGGTAAAGTGACAACACTGATCATCATATAATCGTTATCGTTTCTACTCTGGCTGTGTGAGCTAACAAAAATATATTTTCCAACAGAGTTAAAGGGCTTCCACACTAGCCTACTGTGTATTAATACATGTCAAAAAAGTGGGAATAAATCCTGTAGAATAGTGTGGAAACAAAATATGAAAGCCCAGCCTACACAACCCGACATTCTATCCTACACGATTTGACATGTGTTAATACATGAATAATTTTAGGAATTGTTCTAATTCTATCCCACATTCTATCACAATTTTTTTTTAGGTTAAGGTAATGTATTTATACAAGCAAGTTTGGAAGCAAAATATGAAAAGTCATTTCTTTCACACAAATTTGGCAGTCGCGTGGAATTCTTTCCCACTTTCAATTTGACTTGAATTAATACACAGTGGGGTAGTGTGGAAGGGCTATTTCCCTTACTTATTGAAAGCAATACAAAAGAGCTCTTTCAGTCGTTTTTATGAAATAGCTTTCTGTTTTTGTATAGAACTGCATGAGTCTGGCAACTCTGCAGTCGATGTTTTCTATATAGAAGGAAAGATAAATAAGAGAGTACAGAGGCAAATTTATATAAGAATGTAAAGAGGAAAGACAGAGCTTGGTTAGACTTCGACCGACAAGGTTGATTTTAAATAAATTGGAAAGAATAGTAGTTTTTAATTTAATTTTGCACTTTAAATTAACCTTTTTTTATTTTAACATAGAAGATCGTTTTGGATTGAGCTCTCCACTGAGCCATCGATACAGTTTTCAAGCTTTTGAGAACAGAATTAATTAAGGTGAGATATAATGCTAAATACGGAAACCCTATGAGAGCTTTTACTTGTAAGCCAATGCGACCAGACAGAGATACAAACGTCCTATCTTCCCTGTACTGACAACTTTTGTTGAACAGAGTATAGAAATAGTAATGCAGTCATATAAACTTCACTTTGACATGAAAATATTCCTTCAGAAAATATTCCTTCATTGAGATTCTTCCCCAGAGCGGGGCTCCATTGGCAATATTTGAAGCAATAAATTGCCACTTTCATTTACGTTTCCTTGAATTCCGCTATTCCACCAATGGTTTGGGATGGGCAAAATTGCACAATACATTTTGAATTTTTGCCTTTTTGGGCAAATTGAGAGGAAATGTATTGCCTCAAATATTGCCAATGGAGCCGTTGGGTTAAACACCTGAAAATTGACAATACGAAACTCCAATGCCAAATCACAGTTGCTTTTATATAAATTATTACCCACTTTAGCATTATCTTATGGCATCCTTGTAATGCATAAATATCAGTTCTAGCTGCTTCCATACTAAAAGTATTGAGTTCTTCCAGTTCATCATCCGTTGATTCAACATCAGAAAGAGTTGGTAATATTTCATTTTTTATTTCAGTAGTTCTATAAAAAGTAAAAACAAAAAAAGAAGTTAAAGTTAAGGTTGTTAAGTTTATATTTAATTGTCAATCAGCCTTATCACAAAATTCCATTGCAATCATAATATTGATGGTTGGAATCCCGAAAAAAAAACTATCACAAGACTTTATCGTCGTGGAAAATCACATACGAATTGCCACTACGAACGGATTCGCTGATAGATTTTTAGGGATTCGTAACAAGTTTCCGATTACGATGAAATTTGTGGTAGGGCTGATGAATATCTATGGATTAACCAGTGTTCAAAACCTGGTCTTATTTTTATAAACCAGTGTTTTGATTTATTTTTTGTTCAAATCATGAGCAGGTAAAAAATTCAAGAAACGAAGTTTGAACTTGAAAAAATGAGTGATAGCTTTTGTGTAAATCTTTACAGTACTTTCAAATCATACAACTTTCGCTATTTAAAAGAGCACTCTTCAGAATACGTTCATTCACATGTCTAGTAGATTGAAGAATTTTTACACTTCTGACTTTTGCTTGTTGAAATTGAGACATGATTTATCCAGTCAGCAATGAAAAATCGGACAATGTACGAGCTTTGTTCAGCTCTGAACAATAATATAAAACTTTGTTGTAAATACATGATTTGGAATTGCTCTACTTAACGGTCATTTTAACAATAATCTACTAATAACTGGTACTTTGATTCCTTACACAACTCGATTTTCTTCTTCAATTCTAGTTGTCACGTCCATAACTCATTTATTTTTTTCAACAGATTTCTTTCTTGCAATTTCTTTTTGATTATAAAAATTCACAAATTTTTCTAAATAAACAAATTCATAATTTCTATGCCAACCAAATATATTTCTAATTTTACACACTACCTTACCATTTAGAATTCTACTGAATGCATTCATTTTTGTGATGTCAAAAAAAATCATCAAAATCCCTACCAGATGGCGAAAGATGAAACAAAGAGAAATGTCTTATTAGAAATTTTTGCGTTGTGCTGTTGGTAGTGGTTCGATTACTGTGTTTCTCAAAAAAATGTTAAATTAATTTAATGAAAATTGTAGAAATTGTTTAAAAAATTGCAACAAATCGTACATTAAGGTATTAAATTTGTATTTATGCATAAAATATGTTTTTAAGTACGTTATTTAAGGTTGTAAATGAATTTTACTCATCGTCTTATGATAACTTGCAAGTTTTCTCCTCCATTATTGATTATTTTTTTGTTCGGATTTTGCATGAAATGATGAATATTCTTGCATTTTCTTTGAATATTCAGTACTGTCTTCTAGTATACGAAAATATTCTTTTATATTGATGTAAAATAAAGTTAAGGTAAAAGATTATTAAATAGTCATCCACTCATCGGTGACATCATCATCATCACCTTCCTAACTTGGCCCATTGCATATTAATTTGTTTCTTATTGGGATGAACCTTTTATCGAAGGGGAGCTGCGACGAAAAGCCAACACTACATGATTCTTTTTTTATTACCCTCCCGGATTTTTCTTTGTTTTCATTCAGTGTGGGATATCGATTTTTTGTTCCAAAGAGGGTTGAGATTTTGATGCATTTTTTTTCCTACAACTTGGGTCGGGTCTGGGCTAGTCAAGTCTCAAGTGTTGTTAAGATTTGAGACTTGAAGGAGTTAAATAGTTTTGCGCTTATCATGTATGTATGTAGATGATTTGTGAAATAAATAGAACCAAAGTACCTTTGTGGTTTAAAATTCGTGGATTCCAGAAGACAAGGTTGCATAAATCATTAGTTATTTTTCTATTTCTGCTTTGACATGGGTGGGTTAATCGGAATATATTTTTAACATTAAAGGACATAGAGGAAAAGCAGGGGGGTTTTAATTTGTATTTGGCGACAAATGGTTAGTGAAGGAGAGCCAATTTATTTTCTCTAAAAGTGTCATTTTGATTTTTTTACTACATATTTGGTCCAATCACCTCAGATTAAGCCGACTTGTAACAGTCTTATATGTTGTTTGTCTTTGTAAAGTAAAACAAAATTATTTGCATTGTTATTTACTATTCCAGTTCAAAAACACCGGATAATCTAAACTAAAACTTAACTCTTGAATCGTTTACTAAAGAAGACCCGAAAAAATATACCTACGTTATGGATCGAAAAGCTGAATTAGAACGCAAAAAAGCCAAACTGGCGGCTTTGCGTGAAGAAAAGGATCGCAGACGCCGTGAAAAGGAAATGAAAGACATCGAAGAAGCAACTGGACGAATAGGAGGTGGAGTTGGCATTGACAAGGATCAAAGAAAGTAAGTTTTTATTTATTTGGGTTCCCTAAATTTTTTTGACAAAATAATAATATTTTTTTTTCTACTCAGGGACTTGGATGAAATGTTGTCATCTTTGGGTGTTGCTCCAGTATCAGAGGTTTTGTCTTCGCTTTCATCTGTTAACTCTGTGCAATCAGACAACTCCAATAACATAACACCAGATGCAAGTTTGCAGCCAAGTGTAAATGGCCAAGGGTATGATAAAAAAAAGTCTTCCCTTAATTCTTTTGAACATTTTTGCTTATTTCATTATGATTTTTTGTTTGATTTGAACAGTGTTGGTCGTAAAAAACCCTTGAACTTGAGTGTCGTCACTGTTCAGGCAACAAACATTCCACCAAAGGAAACTCTGGTCTATACAAAGCAAACCCAAACGAACAGCTCTGGTGGACACGAACGTGATGGTGGGTAGTTTCTTGTGTGGTTTTCTTATTATTAATATGTTATGTTGGTTTTGTTTAAAAAATTACTTTTAGCTTTCATGTTTTGGTCCCTGTATATATACAACAACACATATATACATTTACATACTTATCATGATGAAATGCTTGTATTTAACTTTTAGAGTGAGCTTTCATTCTAGAAATTGAAGTTTTAATTTTTTTTTTAAGTTCAAACTAATTTAGCTTTACATCCCAATTTTAAGCGCCCAATTTTTTAAAAATCCCAATCCCATACATAATATTAAATTAAAATAATTGAACATAATCAAAAATCATAATTAGTTAATTAGTACCTAACATTAGTTCTTTCTGTTATAATACCATTTCACTTCTAGTAACACATACCACTTAAGTTAAGGTTAAACGATTATATTATAATATAAGTACTATTTTATTGTAAGACTTTTTAATAGAATTTTGTCATTCCACGCAATATGGAATTAAGAGGTAGTTTTATAACAAATTCATAGTCTAATACGCAATACAAAATAATTCTGACTGTATCCATGTGCATTTATTTCTACAAAATTATATTTATTTTTTTTTTTTTTCTTAAACGAAATATTTTCAAAGTTTAAAATTTTAACGAAAATTTTATTGACAAAGTAATTTGTAATCACTTTTTGACCGCAGAAATAGTCTAAGAGCCGACAACAAATTTTTTTGGAGTGGATGTATAACGAAAATCTGAGTACGAGGGTTTATACGTGCATATTTTTTGATATCAAAAACCAAAGTCTGGCAGGTATTCTTTTCAGTTATTGGCGGGTGTAAGGGGTTGACTTCCACTTAGTTTTTGAAAACAAATCATGATGCTCTGTCATTTTCCATAAGTCCAAACACCTTTAAATTGGTGATCCGACTAGGAGAACTCAAGATATAAGCTTTTCAAACGGACCTTAACCAACTTTCTTCCGATTTATAAATCTCCAAGAAAAAAACGAAAAGGTTCTTTGATTTCTTGAGTTCTATTAGTCGGATTACCAAGATTAAGTGTGAAGACCAAGGGACAATGACAGAGCATCATAATTTTCAAAAAATTAGTGGAAGTTATAAGACCCCTGATGAGCAATTTATAAAATCTATATTTTCAACCCCCCGCCAAAGGCTGAACAAAATACCTGCCCAACTTTTGATTTCGATATCACAAAATAAACCTATAAACCCTCATACTCTGCCTTGTACTATAACGCTTGATTTAATTTTCATTTTTAAATGGCAAAAGCCCATCTAGTTCTCAAGTCGGATTCTAATTTACGACGTCCAAAATCGTTAGCCCTCTGAGAGGTTTAAACTCCAAGATGAGTTTTTGTCAACCATTGAATTCTAGACATGAATTAAGTGCCACGAAGTTGAAATGTTGACTTATTTTAATTTAAATTACTCGGAAAACTATTAACTATTTTTTTAATTAACCAGCTCACAAAATAAAAATTCTTAAAATTACATGCACATTTCATTTTGTTCGATTTTAAAGAGGATATGTGGGTGTTATTAAATAAAATTTTTATTTGTTTAATTAGTCCTTCCATAAGTTCTGATACAAAACTTAAAGCAAGCGTTGCTCGAAACAACAATTGAAATAAAAATGTTTGCTCATTTTTCAAAACATACATATGTACATTATGTAATTATGTATTAATAAGCAAATGAATACATTTTGATAGCTGTTGTCACTTGACATGGCACGTTAAAGAATCGCTATACAAAAGTGCGGTAAAAACCTGGTGAAATTTTCTTGTAGCTAGAATCTTCAAGAGTGAAGAACATGCCAAGAATGGGTCATCCACGTATCACCTGTAGTGCGGTAGTTCAAGCAGTGCGTCAACGAATTCGGTGAAATCCCCTTCGGAATAAGTCATACCATAAAACCTTAAGTATGTGGTTGTCCAAGCTACGTTAAGCTGGAACCGCCACACCTTAAAACACAAAATTTCAAAAAAAAAAAAACTAATGAGGGAATTTAGTTCCATTTTTGGGCTCGTGATTCCAATCAAAATTATTCCAAATTAAATACTCCATAGTTTTACCTTCAAATACACACATTCATACTCGACATTTAAAAAAACATAATCGAGGTATCCGTCGGAGCGGAACATTCTCCGCAACGCATACTCCGTCGGAGACTTAAATTACATTCGAGGTGTTCGATTCGGAAAGGAAAACTACAAAATGCGACGACGCATTGATTTGACATTTTTATTATAACTAGTACCGCCCAGTGGTCGAAATTCGACCATTCTCTATATAATAGGTACTTTAATAAAAAGATTCTAACCCACTGAACAACGTACATGAATTGTTGTTGTAATGCCCTGCAAAATATCGTACGCTCCACCATGACCGTCCTCATTGCATGCTCAAAGCTAGGGTTGCTTAAACATCGTTAGTCTATCGTATAGTAAAATCGATAGTAAAAAACTGTCGAATGTATTGATAGTTTTAAAAATACTATCGATAGTTTTTCACCTCACAAGTTTATTAGTGGTGAAACCCATTATAAGCAACATAAGTTTATCATTTCAAAATATTTGAAGCTATATTTGTGTAGTATACCAAGTTATTATCTTATCAAGATATAAAACCAACAATTTGTAATTAAAATCGGTCTGTATTCATTGAGCCAAAATTATCTTTAACTCTAGTTTAGTAAAACCTGGGTCTAATTGTCATTAACTAACAATTATTGTGATTCTCTGTTTCTCCTATCTCTTATAACTCATATTTTGTGTTATTGTTTCTGTTTGGGTTCGGTTCGGTGTTCTTGTTCCTATTCTGTTTTTATTTTTTGTTTTAATTACAAAATAGATCTTTCTTTCGGTATTGTTTATTTTTAGTTCTCTAACAAATTTGAAGTACCTAAATCAAAATCAGATCCAGAATTGTATTCGTATGGATAAATTCCACACCATACGGCTAGGGCTCTTAAAATGAAAAATACTATCGAAAGCGCCGACTATCGATGTTTAATAGCCCTTCCACACTACCCCACTGTGTATTAATACACGTCAAATTGAAAGTGGGAAAGAATTCCACGCGACTGCCATATTTGTGGGAAAGAAATGACTTTTCATATTTTGCTTCCACACTTGCTTGTATTAATACATTACCTTAACCCAAAAAAAAAGTGTGATAGAATGTGGGATAGAATTAGAACCATTCCTAAAATTATTCATGTATTAACACATGTCAAATCGTGTGGGATAGAATGTCGGGTTGTGTAGGCTGGGCTTTCATATTTTGTTTCCACACTATTCTACATGATTTGTTCCCACTTTTTTTGACATGTATTAATACACAGTGGGTTAGTGTGGAAGGCCTTTTACCACTGCACTGACGTCTCGTCTATTGGAAGGTTGGAATATTGGATTCGCTGCACAAACGAAAAGTGATGGTAACGGGTTGAGTTTGCAAGCGCGGTCAGGGGGTGTAGAAGCGAAAAACTATATAAACAATAATTTAACTGCCTTAACGGCAAAACATAAACAAAATAATACGTTTGCCGTAGAGTGACTGCCCATATCTTTGAAAAAAAGCCAACAAAAATATAATATGTTGCCATTAAGACATTCAAAAAAGTGCGGGTAGAAATCACCTTTACGTATTAATATAATGATATTTTTTATTTTTTTACATTTTTCTTACAATTCACTGAAAATCGGAAACAAATTCCGCGAACAATTTCTGTCGGAGGATTTCGGAACAATTCTTTTAAAATTTTCATCAAAAAAAGCATTACATCGCGTGTCAACGGAGAACGCCGGGTTCCATCAAAGAATGTCGGCAAAATGTTCCGAACAGCTGTTCGGAAGGATTCCTCCAAGCAAAAAGCCTCCGATTCGGAGGAAATCGGAGAATTTTCCGTTCCGACGGATACCTCGCTAGGGCCGAATGATTAGATACATACCTAGAACTTGGTAATTGGAAAATATCAAGATTTATAATAAGGTATCTCTCTTAAAAATTGATATAGAAAGAAAGAATTATTTATGAACTAGGCTATATTTCAACATTGTCCACTATATTTGTTGATGAGTTATTTGACCAAGTAGTTGAATAATAATAGATGTCTGAGAATTTGAAACTGTTCTCAATCGGCTGTTTTGGTCGTAATGGTAATTAATGAAAATACATTTTCATCTCTTTTCCCTACGTTTTGACGGTTGTTGCCATCTTCTTCAGGGGATCTTTTATTTACAAAAATTAAATAAACATTTCAAACATACGAACATTTAAAGCAGAACCAGGTAATATTACGCGGAGCTTCTTACTACGGCAAAAACACAAAGTTCCTGCTGATAGAAGCTTGTCTGTAATCGTTGTGAAGTGTAGGAAAAATGTCAAGATGGACTGAAGAAAAGCGATAAGATTTTATATTCAGCCCAATTAACGAAAACATCACAAGAATTTAGTTCCCTTTTACTTATTCTAAATATAATCTACTTCGAATATGAGAAAAAATATTTTTGGAAAAAAGGAGTCTTTCTAACTGACTACAAAAGAGAAGGTAAAATCATCATACCATGATTCGCATTTTACTCGCAGTAATTTTCCCGGCCCAAATCTGAGCTGAAATCGTTATTTTTTTACATCTACCATGTTTTGTTTATCTTGTTTTGTAATTAAATTTCTATAGGAAAAGTGTTTTTATGTCATTTAGCTTTGAAATTTGGGATTATGTGTTTTTCGTGGCAAAAAAACACAAAATAGGATTATTGTTTTTATTTTGCAATTATGTGAGTGAAATTGAAAAATTTATACAACTCCAACACCATCTTATCGAACGAAACAACAATTCGAAATGCCTAATTCAAACTAATACGTTTAAATAAATCATGTAAGTTATGCGTGTAAATCCTTTTAAAAATCAAAATTCATGTTTTGATCCCAAACCATTTTAATAATTTTAAGTAAACTACTTGAAAGAAGATATACTACGTTTTCATTGGAGCCGAAATGAGGTAATTCGAAATTAGCTCATTTGGAACGTCAAATTTGTATAGGAAATGACGTTCCAAATGAGCTAATTTCGAAGTTACCTCATTTCGGCTCCAATGAAAACGTAGTATTAAACTGAAAATTTTAATATTTTGATTTATAACAGTTGAACTTTAAAGCGAAGAAACATACTTATAATAGAGCAAAATCTCCGATATCTCGTTTTCCCGAACTTGCCAAATGTATCATACTTTGTGTCAAAATTTAAAACAAAATAGTACAATTTAAGGTAAACCTAAAAAACAAAAAAAAAAATATTTATAAAAAAACTGCATTTTCACGTTAAATCACGGCAAATTTTTTCACTAGCGGGGTGATTCATAGAATCAAAAGCTATTCACTGCAGTGTTCTTTAAGAAAGGAATTTAAGGCTATTAATGTTAGACATTTCTCAATTGGCTAGTTCAAGAAAATGAGAGCACAGAGGTCTCACTGTCAAAATAAATGAGGTAACAGAATTTTGACGACTGATTAAACGTGTGGTGTAAATAAAACGGATTATTTGCTCAAAACTCTACTTTTCCGATTCGGTACTCCATTTTGTATTAACACAAATCTTAAACACATGGATTTTGATAAGCACCTGCATTGATTTATTATGGAGGAGTTACTCTGAGGGTAAGATCCGTTTTATTCATACCACCCAATATAACGCGATATAGTAAATATTTAATATGGTGAATATTCCAATTTCTGTATTTCATTGATGTTCCAGGGTTTGAAGTAAAAAATTGTATTTTATTTAATTTTGAACAAAACGCCACCTTGTCCCACAGGGTAGAACACAATTAAAAAAAAAAAACAATTTTCACTGCTCAAGGATTGCTGTCGTACAATTTCTTTCTTCGACGCTACATATTATTAGAATAAAATTGATAATCTTTTTTCACATAATGTAATTTTTTTTATATGAAAAGCTTTCTCAAGACAATACAAAATTATATTTTCACTTTATATTAATAGTATTTAACTTATATAAAATCACACAAAATCTATCAACAGCAGTATATTAATTAGTACAAATATTATGTAGTCTTAAAAATCAAACACAAACTTGATGCACGTTTCCTTAACACACGATTCGCTTATTTCAAAATGCAAGTATCCACAGTAATTTATTAATTTCTTAAAGCTCAAAATATTACTATTAACTCGCTGTCATGCAAAAAATCAAAAAAAAAAAGCTAAATTCTTTCTACAAATACATATCTTTGCATTTAATTAATAAATAACAAAAATCCTTGTTACAAATTATATATGTATTTAAAACAAATCCCAAATAGCAATTCGTAGTGAAATTAAATAACAAATACAGTTCTTTCTTGCCATTCCTCACCTTTGTCAGGATATATGGAGGATTGGTGGAGACCACGTAAAGGTATTTTCTTTATATAAAATTTCATTTATTCTCATTAAATCACATTTAACAAAAGAAAAACTATTTATTTTTATATTTAATTACTAATAACAATTTATCTCGGTTGTTGGAATTACTGTATTGCTTAATATGATTTATTTTTAGTGTTTTTTTATTAATTTTAGAAATGCACACGAGTGTGGTTGATTAGGTATTAGAAAACAAATATATTTATAGTATAACAACCGAGGTTCATTTCTCACAAGTATAAATTAACTATATTAATCTTACTTATAATTAATGTAAAAAAATGCCAATGTTGAATTTTTATTTAGAAAGCTAATGTTTGTTTTTTTAATTTTTTTATTTTAATTTTAGCTCACGCATCGGATTATTACGGTGAGTTGAGTTGTTAAATGTATTGTTTTCTTTTTTTGTTTTTCTTTTTAATAATTTCTTTAATGTAAAGGTAAAATAGTAAATAGTTATAGTATAATTTGAAATTTGGATACACAAAATGTATGGAGTTTCTTTATTTTATGTTTTTTTTTTGTTTTGTATTTGTTAGTAGACATAAGAAATTGTATGTTTTGTAGAGTAAATTATTTTTAATTTTACAGGAGTTATTCGATTTGACAATTTTATTTCTCCACCCATGTTTTTTTTTTTCTGTTATTACTATATAATTTATCCGTAAACAAAAATGAATAGTTTATTTTTATTAATTGTCGTCTTTGTAAAAGACAATATTATTTTATATTTATACGAAAATTACAATATGACAAAGTTATTGATATTTTTAGGGACTTATTTTGGAACTTAGTATTTTTTTCTTTGTTTCAAAGAAATAAAAACTAGATGGGTATGTCTAGCACTGGTAATTTCCCTTTGGTGCAATTGTGATTTTGTTATGAAAAAATTGCGAATTCAATATCTTTGAAACTCCTTTTAGCTGATCAATATGCAATTTGAAAGAAAGTGAAAAAGAAAAAAGTGCTATTTTCGAGACCATCATTGTTTGTTCTCAAGATATTCGAGCCAGAAAGCTAATTTTTAACATATTTAGTAGTTTATTTTTGTTTATTTTTCAGTTAGGGCATTCTGAGTGCAATTAAATAAAAAAAAGTCAATATCATTGTTTGTTCTCAAAACATTCTAATAATATATGTAGTCTAGGAAAGATAGGAAAATTTAATATGAGCAACCGGAGACAAATTAATTCATGAAATTTTATTGCTGGTATCGACGCAAAATTTTATCGTCAACAACATATCCAAAGTCCTCCAAAATACCTGAATTGACTTTTTGTGTAGACGCATTTTAAGACGAGGAGAGGGGAGGGAGGCGGGAGTTTGTCAAGCTAAAAAAATTGTTGTAATACAATCTAATCATATGACACATGTTTTAGGGTGCTTTTCAACGCTTATTCTAAAGAGACCAAATCTGAAAAGATACATGTATCCTGTGAAAAGTAAATGCTATTTTTATGGAATGATCTCTATTTTTAAAGTACAACAAGTAATATATTACCCAAAACCATTTTAAAATAATGGGATATTAATGAAATTTAGTACAAATGTTTCATTTGGCATGCTTACCAAGAATCAAAAGAGTCCCCAAAAATATCTTTGGTTAAAGGGTGTTTTTTTGACGGAGAGATGCAACTAGTGATTATTACTATATGTGTACTGTGAGCTAAATGGGCTTCAGGTCAAATAAAACAATTAATTATGTCACAACGTTTCGTCCATGTACATATATGGAAATCATCAGATGCGAGCAATGAAGGTTTAGTTGTTACATTTATATTGAACTTAAATTAAACAATTTTTGTTTACATGAACAGGGATCAAACCACAGTACATATATGAGCAGGTTGTCAAAAATTTTTCACATGTGACAAGATGAAAAATTACAACTGAAAGATAAACAAAGAAAACTATAAGGCGCGTGAAGTTGCAATGCTTTGATTGGTTGATATTTCACAACATGATAATTGGAACGCCGATTTTCAATTGAAATACATGCGTGGAATTCTTGGCAGATCTAGTGAATTCAAAAGTTATGTGGGGTATCTGCTTTATCTGATTTTACAACAGTGTCGACGGGCTTTTATATGACGCCTTATACGCCTTGACTGTTTGACTGAATAATATTGTTTGGATTGATAGACTTTTTTGTTGTTGGCAGCAAGAACAACTCGTTCACTAAGCCAATCGCGATTCGTATAATTTGTTTTAATATTGTGAAATACCTTTTCAACCAATTCTTCTTTAGACGTCACTAAATTTCAGAAGTTTTAAGGCAGTGAAATTCTTCCTGGATCAACCAGCAACTTTTCGTTCCCAATTTCCTGCAGTTCATTTAAGAATATCCCAGCGGATAGATAATTTTGCAGCTGAACACTTATATTTGTATTTAATTCTAGTTAAAAATAACCTAATGGTATTTTCCTGAATTATGCTGTCCCTACAGTTTTATTCACAATAGATGCCCCTTACTGGAACTAAAACCAAAAGGTGAATTTATAAATTTACCAAAGCGCTACACGCTCTGATAGTAAAAAAAAAATTGTTTCTATTAAAAAGGAGCGGAGTGACATGTATATAGATGACATTGACATTCTCTTCAAAAAAATAAATAATTTTGACTCATATCTTCCCCTTGAAGTGACTTTTAATTATTTCAAAGATCATTGCTAGGGTAGTTTATCTTTGAAAAAACTGATTGGCCAAATTGAATTTTGTTTTGCTTGTAAATACATTATAGTTAATTCATACGCTTTATGTTGCCATCAAAATAATCATTAACAGTCGAGTTTTTTTCGTACTAATTTATAACTCACTTTTTTATTTTGAAAGCAAAACAAAAACTGGCACCTATGCTAGGTTATATTTTGTCGTTTTGATGAATGATGTACCGAAAATGTATACCCTTCGCTTTGATGAAGTTAATAAACGATGAAAGTTATAAATAATTCTTAATTTTAAGGAAAAGAACGCATTTTTGAATCTCGCTTCATCTTTTATCAATGGAAAAAACACTGATAGAAAGATAGCACTTTGTTCATGTCAAGTAATATTTGTATGTTATGGTATGCTTTTCCTGTACATTTTACATTTAGCTTATGCTAAAATTGCGTTCAGGACTCGATATGTACATATTGTATATTAGTCGATTTTACTTTTTTAGGGTCATATTTATATAGTCAATTTGTGTTGAAAGTGGTTGTGGGGTTGTTTTAATTTCTTTCACGCTCCATCTTGAAATTTTGTTGGGCCTACCTTAGATTCAGGTTCAGAACTCCAAAAATTAAAGAGTGAAATAAATCAAAATTACCTTAAGCGTTTAGAACACAATTATTATAATAATTGTCATTTTAAAGACAAGAGTATAACGCCAGTAAAAAAAATACAAATTCAATAAAAACTCCCTACTTAGTTCCATTATTAAGTCCCTAATTCAGATATAACTTTAGAAGAAAGTTTCATTAAAGTATTGGTTCATACATGGCTGCATTTGTCCCATATTCATTTTATTTCTTAAGTAGGATTTCAATAGATTTAAATTTTAATTTTACTTATTTTGTTTTAATTTATCTCGAGAGGTTAACACGATTTTTTTTTAAATAATGTTTTTGTTGTGCAACTAATTTTTGCTACTTAACAAGAACAGAAAAGAAGAATCGAGAGTTTTATCAAATTCCATTCCATTTTTTTTGTTTTTGTGTATGCATGAACTCGATTCTTAAGCTTGGTTATTTTTATGCCCCAAGAGCAATTCAAATTCACCTATAAATGATCTCGTCTAGTGATTTTTTTTTGTTTTATTTTTTTTTTTTTAATTTGCTGTTTTTTTTTTTATTTTTTCAACTCTTACAAATTGGCCAACATAAATAAAATATTTAAATATAAATCAAAATAAGAATTTGTAACTTAAATCGATATTATTTTTTTTATTGTATGAAAAAACCGTGAACAAAAAAAAAAAAAACATTCTTTTTTACTTCAAGATGAATACAATCTTAATCCAGGTTTAGAGTGGGAGGATGAGTTCACAGGTAGGTATCTGTGAGTTATATCGACAGTGAATAGGATCGACATGAAGCAAAATAGGAACTTATATTTAAAAACGCGTTTTTTTTGTCAAACGACTATTTGAAAATTCTACAGATATACAAAAGCTTTATAAGAAAAATTATAAAATCGGTAACAATAAGAGTGTTGTCTTTGTTCGTAGATCTATTTTATTATATTTAACGTGTTGCCTGATTTGTGTTCTCCATTTCTTAGATTTATAGCAAATATGTATTTAAAATCTATCTTAATACATATACATAATATAAAAACAAAATTGTAATTGTATTCTCTTGCATGCTTCTCTCTCTCTCTCTGTATTTGCTAACATAAATTAAGTAAAAAAATATTTAAATTAATTCATACCTGGCTTTAGATCATTTAAATTATGCCTTTACAAAAATTACTCACGCAGTCATTTAAAAAATTTAAAGTTTATGGAAAAGGAAGTCGATACATACATATGTTGGTTGGTAAAATATTTGTATAAACTTTTTAGTTGAAAATATAAAAACATATATATACAGAAAAAAAAGCACAACATTGTCAATTTATTGTATAAATCATTCATTTCGTTTGGTAAAAGGTGATTTCATTTTTTTTCAATAAAACGTAATTTTAATCAAAAACCCTTTTTCAAGTGCCAATAACATAAATTTACTAAAAATCAACTTTCATGGTGTTACTATATGGTTACTTTTACTTAGTGTTTTTCTCATAAGACGATCAAGCTAATGAAATTGGAAAAAAAAGAAGATTTTTCAAATGAGAGGTTCTTTTTGTATTGCTTCCAACAAGACTAGGGATTCCACGAATTCATAAAAATGTTTTTCAGCAAAGATATAACAATTCATTGAAAAAAAATGTGTGCTTAGATTTTATTTTAATCAAACAAATTAAAAATACATTTTTATAAAGCAACAAGAAATTGGAGTCCCAAAGAATTAATTTCATTAAAATTATGCGTGTGTGAACGACCTTCGCGGGGTTACCGAAGTATGCCCACCAGCGAAGGGCCCTTGCCCTGCATACCCGCAAAAATCAAAGCTGTTATGAATTGGAATTTCTTTGCTCCTTAAACACATGAGTGCAGCTATAGCGTGCAGCAAGAGTTGAAATTTATTCAACTTCTGCTACACCATAAAATGCTTGCTACATTTGAAGCTTTTATTGATGATTACTATTTAAGTACCTTTCTACTTTGAAAGTGCTACAAGCTGCATGTCTCTTACAATTTTAATGGCGAACAAATGTTATCATTTCTCAATTCTTCTAAAATTTAACATTAATTCCAACTTAAACCTTAGATAACACTTATTCATCGAATAAAACTAAATTTTTTTCCTGTACCTATAGTATTTATTCCTTTGATAGTTTAACTGAAATCGGCTCTTAGTGAACTAATATCGTTTTGCCCGTCATTAAACGATTTTTACTTGCGATGTAGGATTGGACTGATTCAAACAAATTAAAATGACTTAAATTTTCATTTCGAATAGGAACTTTTATTTGTTTATTAAAGGTAAAAAAGTAAAATTCATGGTTGTTCCAGTTCCTCGTCCTACAGCTGCGTCAGATATCGTTTGCAAATATTACATGTCGCGTTACGTGTTTGCCTAAAATATAAGACACTCTCCAGTTATGGACAATAATACCAAAAATATCACGTCTTCCCATGTGGATCTGGAAGGGATGGCAACTTGAAAGTTTTTTTTGTGTCGAAATGGAACTGAGGGAGGGTGTAGTCAATTAAACTTGGAAAAGATCTGAATGAGTTCAGAATAGCTCAGTTGCCTATATCATTGTTGACCCACTGGGAATAGGCTTTAAAAAGGATAGTGTTGCTGTTTGCTTACTAAATATATCGAGGGGTGTCAGATGAAAGAATGGTATCTAGTTCAGCGGAGAGAGTCGAGCGAAGAGCTCCAGTTATGCACTTGCAAGCTGATCTTTGAAATTTACTTAGTTTGTCGCGGTTAATCGCTTTATCCAAAGCAGTCCACCATACTACTTCACCCCGTACGTAAGAATCGGTCTAATAGCCCCGTCAACGAAGACTCAAGACTATCCGGAACTATACGAAAAAATTGACGTATACTAAATTAGGTAAAATTTATTTAGCAAATGTTGTTTTCATTTGGCGCCAAAAAATGGTAACGTTTTTTTTAAAGGAACACAATACAAAATTTGTTTGCCATAAAGGGGGGTTCTTTCTCCCACCCTTTAGAGAGGAGGAGCATTTTTCAAAAAATAATATTAAAAAACAACGACAACACTTAAAACAACAAAATGTACCTTTTTTTCAAAGCCAGAACTCCGTTCTTTTATTTTATTTTTAAATCAAGTAAAAATTATACAAAAAAAAAACATCAAAAAAATTGTCGTCGCAACTTTCTTCTCAAAAACTAGGAGAAATAGAACCATTTAGTTTTCAGTTTTCAATAAAGAGTTATTAGAGGTAGTGAATAATAATAGTCAACTCAGAATCTTATTTCCCAATTTAAAAAAAATTAAAAACTAAATATTCAATTTTTTGTTTTTTTTTTTTAATTTTGAGTTTGAAAGTTATTTTTACAAAAACCATGGACATCAATAACTTGATTTAAAAATCAAATAAAAGAACGGAGTCTGGCTTTCAAAAAAGGTACATTTTGTTGTTGTAAGTGTTGCCGTTGTTTTTTAATATTATTTTTTTTTTAAATGCCCCTCCTCTCTAAAGGGGGGGGGGGGAGAACCCCCCTTTATGGCAAACAAATTTTGTATTGTGTTCCTTTAAAAAAAAACGTTACCATTTTTTGGCGCCATATGAAATCAACTCTTGCTAATTAAATTTGCCTAATTTTATTTTTCATTCAAAGTGAGTACTAAAAATTTTCAATCTGAGGACTGAAATTTCACGTGGATAATTAATTATGGTTTCACAATCGTTTTTTACGTGAATTTCAAACCGATTTTATTTATCATTTCACTCAGAGGTGAGTACTAGGCTTAACATGCTAGGTTGTGAAAATATTCACCAAAATCTAAAAAGGGGAATCTTTAACCCCCCCTCCAGAGTTCAGCTCGCGCCCCCTGGGCTGGGGATATTGGGCATGTTATACCTGGGGGTATCCCCTACCATATACAAAAATAATCCAGAGAGCACTATTTTTTGAAAGCAAAATTCCTTCGTTGACTGTACTACGAGTATAATTACCGAAATATATAACCAATGAGTAAAGCCTAGTACTCAGCTGGAGCGAAACGAAAAATGTCTGTGTTTTCCACATCAACAGCGAAAACATAAAAGAAAAGGCAAAATTTTCACCAGCATTAATGTTCTGGACAATAAATTGTGTGCGGAAAACAGTGAAGACTGGACTCTAATAGTCTACTACGATTTTCAATTTTCGTTATCAAAAGCCTAGTACGCTTCTGAAGCGAAACAAATTTTTCTTTGGTCTTCAACACGACAGCGATATGCTTACGGAAACCACAGCGAAAAAAATTCTCTTTAAAAGTGTCACCAATTACGAACAAAAAAAAAACAAACAAAGCGAAAACAATCACAAAAAGCCATGCTGTAATAAAAGAAAAAACAAATACAAACACGAATGCCACTCAAATGTCATTTTTCCGCGCACAATGAATGGTCTGATCAATTAATTGTGTGCGAAAAAAGGGTGTAGACTTCTCCAAATAATCTGCTACAATAATGGATTTCGCTCATTGAACAGCGTACTGCAAAACGAAAAGCAGAACGAAATTTTTCGTTTATGATTTCGTTGTATCAATTTATGTATGAAAATTTTCGTTTCGCTTCATCTGCGTACTATGCTTAATAACGGGTTGGAGACAACATTTATTGCCAATAACTTTTTTGCAAGAGAAAATTGCCACTGTAGCATTTTTGAGTCTTTCTCATGTATTAGGTTTCCAGCTTAGCTTTTTATCTAAAATAAAATTCGGATATTTAGCTTCGTCAGAGAATGTTAATGGAATACCTTTAATGGTAGAAGGATCTATGCGGCCAATTTTATATTTCGTGGAAAAGAGGACAGGTTCAGTTTTCTAAGGGTTGACACCCAATCCACACTGCTCTGTCCTGTTTGTTTGTTTAGAGCATTCTGTATGAGTTCTTTCAATACAATAGGATGCTTTCCTGATACGGCGATAGCAACATCGACCTCATAGGCAATCACTCTGTACCTCTCCACTTCCAAGCATGTCAGCGGCTCGTTTACTAGCAAGTTTAAAGAGAAGCGAGGATAGAAGACCTCCTTGTGGCGTACCTCTACATCAGACAATTGCGATTGCGGATGTGTCGACATCGTTTAAAGCCCCTTCTATGTCTAGGAAAGCAAGAATAATCAATTCTTAATGTTGGAGGTAATATTCGATGCTACGCACTAACATGTGGAGAGCGGTTGTTGCTTGTACGTAAATGGATATCAATCAGTATTTCAAAAGTTTTGAGAAGAAATGATGATAGACTAATAGATCTGATATAACGTTCGGATTATAACGTGGGAGCATTTGCTGCTTTGGGTATAAAAACAACTTTTACTTCTCTCCATGACCGTGGAATATTAACCAAGTACAAACTGCTATTGAAGAGTATTTCCAGAATAGGCACAATTGTAACTGAGTTAATTTTGGAGTTGCAAATTTCTCCCTTGTTATAAAACCGTGTGGTTTAGTTAATTTTAATTTCATTTTATTGTACGCTTATTACAAGCCAAAACAAACTTAAAAACTATAAACATTATAATTTGTGTTTTTTGTGTGATAACACACTCGCAATTAGGCTGCATAGCTTTAGCTCCGTAATTTATATTATTGAATGTTTGAATTTTCAACAACCACTTGAGTGGGCTACCCCATTGTATTTGGCTGGAATTATTGCAATTTCATGGCTGCCACACCAATCATCAGATTCCTTTCAGTTGTGCTTAGTCTTTATGTTCAATTTTAATTTATAAATTAGTGCCGTCAATTGGAATCGAACCTAGACCAGCTACCTCTGAGGCCTATGCACTACGCATTGCGCCACCGAGGTCACCTGATCATGCCCATCCAATGTAAGGTTTTGTCTTTATAAATTGCATATTGAGACAACTAGCATTTTTACTAGCCGCACACAAGTTGGTTGTTGATCATTCGGTTTCTTTCTCTTTTCTCCGTACACTGTTTACAAACCAACAATTCGTTGAACAATTGTAAGGTAGGAGATTGTATGGTATCTAGGTTCGATTCTAATTGACGGCACTAATTTATAAATTAAAATTGAACATAAAGACTAAGCACCACTGAAAGGAATCTGATGATTGGTGTGGCAGCCATGAAATTGCAATAATTCCAGCCAAATACAATGGTGGTAGCCCACTCAAGTGGTTGTTGAAAATTCAAACATTCTATAAACATTATATTTAAATAAAAATAAAATGTGACTTTACTTTGTACAATAATAATTAAATTATTATTAGGCAGCGTCCACATTATGTGGATTTGTGTTTATCAACAGTGCTGATCAACAATGTTGAGTTAATTCGGACGTGTAAATCAATTGATTCGATCAACTTTTCATGACCCGAACGTAACCCGATTCAAATGGGTAGAAATCAACAATGTTGAGTCGAATGAACAATAATTTTCAAGTCTGGACGTGTTGATCAACCCAGATGTCATTTTTACTGTGGTTGTGATGTCTGTGTGCATTATAATGAATTTGATTTGTGTAATAAGATACTGTTTTGTTTTCGTTTGTAGTCTTATTTGTATTGTTATTTGAAATGAATTGGTCAGACCAAACAACGCAGCTATTTTTTAATGGACGTGCAAAATTGAGTAGGTACAAAATTAATGTTTCCATAGACGTATGTACCCACTGGGCTTGGAGAAGCCCGACATGAAAGACACAAAACAATCAGCAAACTGATTTGTATAGACACCGCGTGGGGTTTTGTTACTCTATTGGTAGGCACATGACAAATATGTCACATAACACATAACACATGACAGTACCCTTCATCACGAACACACTAACAGGCAGTGTGTGGACAGGCTAAAATGTTGAGCGTGTTTATCGATAATGCAACAATGTTGATTGGCGTAATGTGGACGCTGCTTTAGAACTCATGTGATCAGTATTGTGTACAGTTTGGGAACGAACCTGGAAACTGAGTATCTAGAAGCAGATTGGTCCAAGAGCAATCAGCATTTTTAAAACATCTGAGCATTAGCTAAGAGGTTTACACCACAGAAGGACCTCCAAGATTTAATCAATTCCTTTTTATGTAATTTTAGTAATTCTTTATATGATTTCCAATCGGAGATGCTCATGTACTTTTCGCACGGTTAAAAAGTTTTCTACAGTCTTTTCTGAGGGGCTAAAGTCTTGAGACCCACCAATGTGGTTAACTTTTTCCCCTTGCTTGAATAAGTGCTCAGGAAATGGCCATTGATTTGTTCAATGCTTAGCGGATTTGTATTTTATATTTTCAAAAGCGATTCTTGTGGCAAAAATATGAATAGCTTAGCTTTATTTTTAAACGGAAAAAACTGGATCTATTAATTTCGCTTTCAGGAATAGTCCAAATCGAAGCTGGATAAAACTGAGAGATATCGCTTTCAATACGAACCGCCGCGACGCGGCTGTAGCCAAGTTACATATATTTATTACCGGTAATATCATGTTGGTGCGCATGTTGTCAAAATGAACAGTAAAAAAACTGAATTTAAAACAACCACCAAAAATTTGTTTTTGTTTACTTTGTACTTACACAAAGGGCAGCCATCTTAAAATTTGAGAAGCTGCGCCTGATAATACCTTAGATATGTGTACTGTGGGCTGTAGCCGAGTAGGGTGTAGCAGACTGCTACACGTATGCCCTATCATCGTAATTTCAACTTCGTTAAAATCTCAATTTCGGTTTTTTGCCTTACCTTTGTATACAATATACATATACGTACATACATGTGTATCGCAAGCAAAAACTTTCGTTCTAACGGCTCGGCTTTTCATTAATAAACACCTTTAATCTGCCTCTCCTATGGCTAAGGATACTTATTTCTGGGTCTTTAACTCATTTAATTATATTCCTTATTTCTTGTTTTAAATTGTGAAGCTTAGTTAAAAACATTAAACTTTTGTTTTCTTGAATGTTTTATTTATGTTTGTTTTTTTTTCACAATAAGATTAAAAAATAATAAACTTAATTACATTTTAATATTATTACCTATTTTGAGTTCATGTTATTTAATAATGTCGGTGGTGCTTATGTATGACCAATCATATAAATGAAAAATATTTGCAGTCATAATATTCTACTTGAATTTGAAATAAAAATCAATTTCATAAAATTTATATTTAAAAAAAAAGCAAAGGATTTTTACATAATATTCAATAAATAAAATTTAAACTCTAATGAAATTGGGTGGAGAAATATACAAATACAATAATAATTGACATATACACGTTCTTGTTTTTTTAATTTAAGATAATGTTTATATTAATGTATAATTTTTGTTTACTATTTTAATGTTTAATTTTATGTTTCTTTTATTATTTTTTATTAATTTGTATTCTTCTTCTTTTGTTTTGTAAAAAAAAAAGAAAAAAAAAACAACTACGCTTCTCACATTTAATTTTTTTTTTAATTTCTTACACGGTAATGAAATATATTTAAACAAAAACAAAACAAAGTTTAATGTATAAACCATTAATATTTTCTTTCATAATGACATTTTCGCCTACAAGTGATAACTGAATTAAAATGTACCTACAACAAGCTCACCAATCAATTTTGAATCATTTTTGTGTGCGTGGGTATATTTTTTAAAGTAATAATTTTAATATTAATATTTTTTTTTTTTTGTTGTGTTTAAGAATTATTGAACAAAATGATTTTTTATTTCTAAAAATGAAATGTATCTATTTTATACAAAGCTAAAAAGCAAAATACACCGCTTTTATAGCAAAAAACAAAAATTATACCAAAAATAATCTGCACATAATGCTCTAAGGTAACTAACTTTTAATTCACCATAAAGTTCATTAAAATGCATTTTTTTAACATTTTCACTTTTTGCTAATTCGTTTTGCGTGTCATTTTTGCTGATACATATTTGTTTGTTCTAAAGATATTTTTTTTTTAACTATTGAAATTATTTTTGTTGTTGTACAGATTATAAATTTATTTAAATTCTTTTGCATGACATTATTGAAGAGTTCCATTTATCAACGAAACTGTTTTGTGAGATCTTAAAAATATAAAAGATTTTTAATTACATACATATTTACAAACATGCATACTTTGGCTTAGTATTTTTTTATATTTTTAGTTTCAAAGTAGAAGAAGCCTTGTAAGTCCGGCTTTGAAGAAAGTTTGTAAGTGTTACTGGTTGAAGCGCATTGTGGATATTCTAGTCCGATTTGTACTCAAATAGACTTCACTTCTTCGACGTCGTCGGTAAATTTTTTTTCCTCGAAATTCTTTTTTTTTTTTTTTTTTTAATTTTGGGAATAAATAATATTAATCAGAAGGGGCTAGATCTGGGCTATAAGAAGGTGATTCAATATTTCGTGGCAACATTGGTGTTGTGAACTGGAGCGTTTTCGTGCAAAAGCAGCTCACCTTTTTTCCATTGTCTTCCTCTTTTTTCTTTGATGGCTTTTTTCAATCTATGCAGTAAATTTGCGTAGTATCCACCGGTAATATTGACACCTTTTTCGTTATAGTCGATTAGCAAAATCTCCTCCGGAGGCCAACAAATTGAAGCCATGATTTTTCCAGCCTATTGTGAGAATTTCTTAGGTGGTGTTTCGCCTTTTTTGAGCCATTGCATTGACTCCTGCTTTAACTCAGGTTCAAAATGATGAACCCAAGTTTAATCTCCAGTCACAATTCGGCCATCATTTCATCACTGCACTCGCTGTCGCTTATGAACAGCTAAAAGCATTTTCGGCACTCATCTTGCGCTGAACTTAGACATGCCAAGGTGATCATGTTGAATATTCAAAATGGTTGTAGGTGATACTCCAACCATTTCTGCAAGTTGTTTTTTTTTTCTTTAACCGAGAATCTTCCAGAACAAGTTTCTCGATTTTTCGACGTTGTCTGAGGAAGTCGCCTCAATTAATCGGCCGGCCCGAGCGGAGATCTTCTTTGATTAACTCTCTGCGTTGTTTAAATCGACAATACAACTTATAAATCACAATTTTTCCAGGACAAGATTTCTTGTAAACCGATGACATCTCTTCCAAAATCATTTGCGGTGTTTTTCCCTGCTTGGTCAAGAACTACATCACTGCACGAAACTCAATTTCTTCCATAATTAATATTTTTTTCCGATTGATTGCGATTGACAGCGAAAGCACAGATACTAATGTGCCGATTTAAACCAAAATTGGTATATATTTCCCTAATGAATGCTCAAATAATACGAAGTTATGTTTTATCCATAACTCCTCTCCATTTCACAAACTTTTTGACCCTGTCTCGTATTGTTTTGATTGAGGTTTTTTTGGAAAAATTGTTTTTTTTTTTTAGATCTGTCCTCCAATTAATTTACATAGTACATACATACATGCCTCATTGAATACAAGCATATAACTTTTTTCATCGAAAAAATTAGAAAGTTATTTTTAAAATAAAAAAATGGTCTGATTGAATGAACCGGAGTGTAAGACTTGCGTTTTTCGTATTTTATTGCCATACATCTTTCTACTGTATGACCAAAGTTTCATCTTTTCTGCAATGAGATAAGTTAATCCATTGTAAGCTCTTGGCCAATTACTGTCTCAACCAATTTTGCAGACAGGTACTTGCAGGTACAAATACTATTGGAGTTTTTGTATAAACAAAACATTCAGAGAATAATTTATTGTTAGTTCTATTTGTCATATTTCACATTTCCCCTAAACAATGCAATAATTGTATTTTAATAAAATAATACTTTATGAATTATGAGTCTTTAACGCTTAGCTGTCTTATATTAATACTAAAATAAAATAAATAAATTGGGTGGCACAACGGCTCGTGAAGAACCAGGGCCTAGTGACTAACAACTCGCAACCATTTCTGTGTGCGCCTGTCGACAGGAATGGAAGGGACCCACAATTGTATGCCGAATCCGAACGGCTAGACGAGAAGCACTTATTCGTGACAAGTGATACTCTTGGGGGATTTTTCAATTCCTCGCAAGAGGCAGTAGCCCTGAAAAAAAAACTTCTTAGGTGGAGGAGGCTGGGAAGCGAACCCACATCTCCAGCGTGACAGTCGAACGCACTAACCATTAAGCTACGGGCTACCACAATATGTTAACACTAAATAATAATAATAAACAATAATAAATCATGCAATTCTTTGCTAAGTTAAAATATTTGTATTTCCAAGTTATGTATCAATACGGGAAATGAATCGTGGAAGCTTAGGCGAGAGATATAATAATTTGTTAAAACATCACGTTATACAAAAATATTGAAACTACTTTTTTCTTACGATTTATTTGTTTTTATAATAATAATAATAATTTAACTAAATGCCCGTAAGACCTAAGGTCTTTTAAATGCAATGATCGGCATTTGTTACAAGAAAAGGAAAGATTTTTTGGTGGCACAGTAGATGGAGATTAAGATATTAATATTATCTCATAAAATTCCACGGGTGACATCGAGTTGAAACTTGGGAAATATAGAAAAGAATGCTGCCTAGAGTGGGAATCCACAACTCCAGTTTAGCAGTCAAACAATATATCAAATGCACAGTATTCAGTTCATTCAAACCGTTGTATACCTACCAGCTTGATTGCATGCGCTGTGTATGAAAAAAAAACAGTGCAGCTCTTGCCGGTTTGTACATTTTTCGTCATAGTACATATTACATTCTATATTAAGTGCACAACAAATCAGAAGATAAAAAAGTTCCCGAAATTAGTATACACCAAGCATTAATAAAAACAATGAACATTCCATGTTAAAGAAATTAACAAATACATGTTTGATTTTTAAAAAAAGTGATGCAATTTTCGATTCTTTGAACCAAATAAATTTATTTTGTTAATAAACAAAATAAAAAGAAAGAAAATTTATTTGTGTGTTAATAAAACAATAATGCTTTTTCCGCGTTATTATCGTGAACCCCATGATCTACAACTTGGCAGCTATATTAAATAAAAGGCACGACTGGATCGCACAAACTTGCTCTCGTAGCTAACAACTTAAACGTGGCTAGAAATTGATGATGTACAAGTACATATGTATTGGTTCCAAAATATTATGATATCAATTTAATATAAATTTGTTATTTTAGATAGATAGATATGAATCTTTATTGATGATTCAAAAATAATAATACATTCAAATGTATACATTTTTATATAAAGATATCAGCCGTCTGCCGTCATGGCTATAAGCCGCCTTTGATATTTTAATGGCTTCTAAATTAAGAGCTGAAAACAAAGTATGCCATCTGATTTGTTTGATAAATATGAATCTATGATAAATATGAATCTAAAAGAATAAATTTTGTATATATAAAACCTGTTGCTCATTTTCAAAAATAAAATCTGGTAAAATCTATTAGTATTTAATAAAATACAATTTTACACAAAATAAAAAAAAATATTCATGAGCGTCTGTTTTCAAGATATTGAGTTTTAAAAAAAAATCAATATTTTTTTAAAAATCCAAAAATTAGTTTTTGGAAAATGTGTATATGTAAAATTGTTTGAATTGTGAAGGAGCTCTTGTATACAAATTTTGGTTGAAATCGGTGTAGCCGAAAAACCAAAAAATCGGTTCTATGACAGGTCCCGTTAGAAACCGTTATAAAAAAATTAATAATATTAATAATATTGCCTCGTGTTTTTTTTTTTGTTTTTCAAAATCTTTAGATGAAATGCCGTATAAACTCGAAAAAGTTATTTTTTTTTTTCACAGATGTCGAAACAAACATGAATGGCTTTGGCCAAAAATTAATAATGTGCGACTATTTCAATAAGTTTATAAAAAGCTTTCTAGCACTTTTGTAAAATGTAGTCCACTATAGAAAAGTTCCGTCTAAAAGATGGATTTTATTTTCATTACATTAATTATTCAATAGACTTGGCAGGATTTTTTGAGCAGATATTTTTTACGCGATATCCACAACTTCAAACATGACTACTGCATTTTTCTATTTCTACTAAATTTTTTTTTTTTTTTTTTTTTTTTTTGTACATCATTATTTACATTTTAATGCAAAAATGAATTACCCTCTATCGGTTAGATGCAATTTAAGCGCGTACTTAAATCAATTTTTTTCTTTGATAATAATTCAAATACAAATCAAAAGAAGAATAATTGTTTCTGTATCCATGTGATTTGTTAAACTATAATAATTTTAAAAAAATATTTGAAACAAAAGCTAAACAAAGTGAGAAAAAAATCGTAGAATTGTTCCTGTTTTGTCGATTGTCATGTTCCTCTAGCTGTGTTAGTTTTATACCTTAAACAGTGCTTACCTATGATGCCCAAGGAGATGACGAAGAGAGCTCGCTGCCACATATCGATCATGGTTTTCATTCCAAGTTACCGCCAGGAATTCTACCACATGGTCTGCCCACTGTGAAGGAAGTAGCACCAGCCTTAACACCATTGGAACACAAAAAAGAACATGAAGAGAAGAAAGAGAGTAAGTTAAAATATTATTATAGGCAATTTTTTAGGTAACTTACAACATGTGTATGTATACATTTTTCAGTTAAGGAACTGTCGGAAGAACAAAAACAGATGATCATTTTGTCGGAGGACTTTCAGAGGTTTGTACTACGCGCTGGACGTGTCATCGAGAGGGCCTTATCTGAGAATGTTGACATCTATACCGACTACATTGGAGGTGGTGACAATGAAGAGTCAAACGATGAGAGGACACATGCTAGGTTGTCATTGAATCGAGCTTTCTACGAAGATCGATGGTCTAAGAATCGATGCATCACTTCTATGGATTGGTCAACACATTTCCCTGAACTGGTTGTGGCTTCATATCACAATAATGAGGTTTGCATTGTTTTTTGTTCGTTCGATCAATAGACGATCAAAAAAATTTGTATCTCTAGGAAAGCCCTAATGAACCGGATGGTGTTGTTATGGTGTGGAATACAAAATACAAAAAACAAACACCCGAAGACGTATTCCATTGTCAGAGTGCCGTAATGTCAACATGCTTTGCTAAATTTAATCAGAATCTTATCCTCGGAGGAACTTATTCTGGCCAGATTGTTTTATGGGACAATCGAGTGCAAAAGCGCACGCCCATCCAGAGGACACCGCTCAGTGCTACTGCACATACGCATCCAGTGTACTGTTTGCAAATGGTTGGCACACAGAATGCACACAATGTGATATCGATCTCATCCGATGGCAAGCTTTGCTCTTGGAGTCTGGATATGCTGTCGATGCCGCAAGATACACTGGAATTGCAGCAGCGACAATCGAAGCCAATAGCTATCACTTGCATGTCATTTCCATCGAATGAGATCAATAATCTGGTTATGGGCAGTGAAGACGGCAATGTATACTCTGGTAGTTTTTATAAAATAATTTCATATTTTCTTAAATTTCTCATGCTTTTTTTAATTTTGTATTGTAAGCTTATCGCCATGGAATACGTTCGGGTGTGTCTGAGGTCTATGAGAAGCATTTGGGTCCAGTGACGGGAATATCAACTCATCCAAATCAATCTACACCAGATTTTGGTGATTTGTTCCTTACATCGTCCATTGATTGGACAATCAAACTATGGAGTCTTAAGGTAATTAGAAAATCAATGTTTCATTATTGTAAAATAAAATGAATGTATTAATGTTTTTTTTCATTTAATTAAGGATACCAAACCTTTGTACTCTTTTGAGGACAATTCTGATTACGTTATGGATGTTGCATGGTCTCCAATTCATCCCGCTTTGTTTGCTTCTGTCGACGGCAGTGGTCGCCTTGATTTATGGAATTTAAATCAGGATACCGAAGTGCCCTCGGCATCGGTGATTGTTGATGGTGCTCCAGCACTGAATCGTGTTTCATGGACCCCATCTGGGCTCCATTTAACAATTGGTGATGATTCAGGTAAACTTTATGTTTACGATGTTGCTGAACACGTGGCACAACCGACACGGGATGAATGGTCGAGATTTAGTGGAACATTGAATGAGCTCAAAATGAATCACAATGATTAGATTTCTAGAGTCTTGATAAATTTAGGAAAACAAATAATTATGAGGAAGTAAAAGCGTTAAACAGATATATGTATAAGTAAGGTCTTTGGATTTTTTATATGCGCTTGAAATAGCAACCGCAACTACAACAAAACACTCAAAATCTTTTTACCAAGACTTAAATTAATTTACTTATTGCTTTTATGTTTTTTTTTTTAATAATAATAATCAATTCAAAATCAAAACATTTTGGATGTATTATTTTTTTATTAATATTATTGCTTTAATTAATTCAATGAAAATTAAAAACAATTTAATTAAACTATTTTATTTTCTTAGTTTTTTAATATATCGTCCATGTTTTTTTTTAGACATTCAGTTGTTTAGCACCTCTATCACAGAACAGAAAATAAAACTGTGCTATGTATTCGAAGAATACAAATCACACGTCCTTAATGAGTTAATTTGTGCAAGCTTTCTAGAATTCTGTGATAGAAGTTAATTTAATAGCCTTATCCACAAAATCATATTTGATTTTTTTTTTTTAGTTTATTTTTCAGCATTTTTTTAAAAGATATTGAAAATAAAAAAAAATAAAGCTTATATTCAGTATAATTTTATAAATATTTTTTATAAGTTAATGTTATGTAAATGTACCATTTTTAATTTATTTAAAAAAATGTAGTAACAAAGCAGTAAAATAGAAAAAAAACATTAAATTTTTCTGAATATTAATGAATTAACGTTATGGCAGTGGAATCAACACACAATAAAACTTTTAAGGAAGAATTTTTTGTATTCACCTAGTGCGAATTAAGTTTTTGGTACTGAATACTAAATTGGATTTTGAGGATTTATAAACAAAAATAAAGAAGAAATGTGTAAACAAAATTATTAAAAAAAAAATATTTATTAATGTATTAAAATCAGATAATTGAAGTAATGATATTAAAAAACATTTAAATGGAAATTACTGGTTTATATTTTATTTTAACTGGTGAATTAAAACTTACTCTTAATAAAGGGGTTTAGAGTCCCCTTGCAAAGTTTAGGGCATTTTATTAAGACGTGACAAAGCTAGGTTAAGTAGAAGCTTGCTTCTATTTTAAAGTGTTTGCTTGTTCTATTAATTTTAAACTGCTTTGATTACCTTCATATATTACTGTTTGTTCTTCTGTCATGGCTTGTATTTCCGTCTACAAACGAAGAACCCACTAAGCTTCCTTACATGCTTCCGATAAAGTAATGAATTCCGTTTCTGTTGAAGAAAGTGACACACAAGTTTGTTTCCGACAAGACCAACTGACAACTCCGCCGTTTAATTTGAGACATACCATTTTAATTCACTATTTGACTTTCAATTTATTCTGTCTTCAGCTCCATTGGCATCAGCTTAGGAAAAAAGGTCTCACTGTCGTCATGTGTACATAATAGAAGTCTTAACTTCGAGGTTCCCTTCAAGTATCAACTCATTTCCGACATTTTGTGTCATGTTTGAAACACTTGCGGATTTATCAGGACAGGTATTTACTGATATACATATGTATATAGTAAACATCCTTTAAGCTTTTTATATTTGGAATATATCAATCAAATTTTCTGATTCATATGTGTTTAAATACGAAGTGTAAATATCGATTTCAACATATGTAAGTATCTTGTTAGAAAATAGCATTTTTATAAAGCTTATGTTTGAAGTTTTATCACAGTACATTTTTGATTATTCTTTTGGTTTAAAATTAACGCTATCAGTCGATTTGTAAACATTAAGTGAAAAAATATTTGCATTTTGAAATGGTTTAGTCCAACCAATTAAAAAGCGGAGCTGGATTTTACTATAGGGCTATAAGGGCTAACCCCCCGCCCCATCAACTGATTCCTAAAATTAATTTAAATATAGAAAGCTATACATTACAACGTGTAGAGTTTTATATGCGTCTCATATATTTTTAAACTGTTAAATTTGATGGAAATCAGACAAAATGGGGCTTAACAATTTATGTACCTACATATACAATACATATTCAGCCCTAAAATTACATTCCACTGTTCCCTTATACATTTTTTTTGGCGTTTTTTTATATCGTTTATTTTGGATACAGTAGATTGAGCCAATCGAATACAAAAATCATTTCCCACACTTAACTGACATGATGCTTGGGCACAGAGTCGTAACGCGGTACACAATTTAAGGATGTTGGGAACCGATGATTTTCTTATTCCCAGCTTAAGTTTTCCATCAATTTCAGAAAGTATATCCATAAAGGCTGGCTTAGATAATCAAAAATAGTTAACAAAGCTACAAAAGACAAATAAATGAAAAGAAAAAAAAACTAAAGAATCAAGTCAATTCGTACAATTTCAAGGGGTTAGATGGATCTCTTATATTTCGCCGTTTTCTGATGGCCTCTTAAGTTCCATTTCTTGTATTTTCTTCTGAATCTAATTCATTTCATCACGCTTTAATTGTATTCATTCTTTATTTTAAGTTATGCTTTAATAAAAATAAACTATTTTATTGCAAACTTCACGAATCGAAATAAATAAACAATCCAGTCTGAAAAAATCAACGTCAAGGTATGAATTCACAATTTATAGTTTTTCATTCACAATGTATACTTTTTCATTCACAATAACTCATATACTAATACTAGTCGATCAAGTTACGCAATACCGATTGAGAAATCAGTCGATGTTGATGATCGTTGAAAGTGCGACCGTTGATCGATAACCGCAATAGGGCCCTTTGTAAAATGGAGAGTGAAACTCACAATAGCTTTCTAAAATCCGGGCGAACAAAACATTTTCGGGCGAAAAGATTTCCGGGTGAAACTCACAATAGGGCTGATTATGTAATTTTTGTTTCTAAGTCCCAAAAAAATTTGGTTGGGGCTAAGGCCTTAGGGAAATTGGAGAAAAAGCAAGTTCAAGGCTACGAATAATGGACATGTTTAATGCAATGACAATAACTATTGCCTACAAACAAAGCTCAAAATATTGGGATGAAATAACTAGCTCTGGAATAAGGCCTGACATGAATTGGACAAAAAACATGGTCGGGGTTAAAGAACCAATTCACTAAGAACTTAACTTATTCAATATTTGGGGCTTTTCTTTAGGGACTTCAAAGTCCGAAGTTGGGGCTTAAGCTTGAACAGATAATTGAAAAAAGCGTGAGTTTTTTCTGTGCTATCAGAAAATCATGCAAGCAAATAAATATCCCACTTGGTCTTGGTGGTGACGTGAAATTTTTCGACATATTTTTTGAGCAGGAATATAAAGTGTATGCAGCGAAAAACATGGAACCTACTCTACTAATTGATTTGGTTGCTTCACGAAAATGAGATCTCCAGAGGGCTCTTACTGTCAAAACACTTATGAGCTTTTGCCCCTTAGATTTCATTTTTGTCTCAAATTTGATCTCCAAGGAAAAAACTCACCTCAATTTAGTTGGAGAATTTAAAAAATTGAAGCATATTACTAACTATTCTTGAAGGTTTTAATATTTAACTTGCTCTAAAGGACAAGTTTCGAATATTACGTTTACTGAGAAGGCCATCGGTGGTATTGGTATTTGTGGCTGTACGTCAACTCTACAATAAGCTAGAGTTTAGTTTACCCGTAAACGGGTTGGAGGATAAATTGGTTTTGTTTTAGCCGATCTACATTTCGTTTTTGCCGCTTTAATCTTTTAAGACATTTTGGAACAAATAACACTTAACACTTTTAACACTTTCGGGTTATTCGCCCTCATAAAGTAACACAGTTTTTCACAGAGAGAGAACAAATATATTACAATAACAAAATAGAGAAAAAATGCTTTTTTTTAAACTTTGGACTATTTTTATGCGTTTCCACTACACAAAAATTGAATTTATGATGCAAAATAGGTCTTTATCACCACAAAATAGTTCAAATATTTAATTTTATTTCAGAAAATAATTTACAAACATTGACAGATAAATAATTTCAGAATATAAATTTTCTCAGAGTATTTCGAAACTGATTCGAAATAATTTCCGGGGGAGATTGACGATAGGAGAATTCGACTCCTGGGAAAAATGAAAATCCGGGGGAGAACAATCTCCCCCGGAATTGCCGATAAGGCTGATTATATTCGATCAACTCTCTATCGAATAAAGAAACAAAATTTGGGGGTGGTTCAAACTGCTGGGTCAGATTATAATTGCACTGGACTATATTATATTATATATATAATTGGTTAGCACTTTGATCCTTTTTCTATTCTCAAAAAAATATTTTGCAAGTTAGAAAAGAAATAACCATGGCAGTATTTGACAATTAAGCCGATTTATTGGTCCAAATCGAGAGGTATGTAGCTTTTAATATAAAAAAAAAAAAATTGGGTGCCGCAACGGCTCATGAAGAACCATGGGCTAGTGACCAACAACTCGCAACCATTCCTGTGTGCGCGTGTTGACAGGAATGGATGGGACCTACAATTTTATGCCGAATCCGAAAGGCTAAACGAGAAGCACTTATTCATGACAAGTGAAACTCTTGGAGGATTTGTCAATTCCTCGCAAAAGGCAGTAGACATTTTGTTTTAAATTTTTTAGTTAGACGAGGCTGGGAAGTGAACACAGACATCCAGCGTGACAGTCCATCGCACTAACCATTACGCTTCGGGCTACTACTTTTAATATAAGATAGGCTAAAATTAGCCGTTATTACTCTTAGGACCTTATTATGTACATAACAATCGAATTTTAGCTTGAAGTCGAATGGTTTAGAAAATAATGTGCAATTACGTATAAGGTGAGATAGGATCTACAACGAAACTGACGAACGATGCGGCATTATTCCAAATCGGAAATTTGTTTTGAATCTCGACATTGATAGTGAAAATGTACTAAAAGCCAAGCTTCATAAATCTTTTGAAGCATTTGACAAAAATAAATGCAACGATTGAAATCATAATGTGGTATTCGGGAATAGCTACGTCCAAGACAACTGGGTTTTTTAGTGAGTTTCAACTGTATAGTTATTTGTGTGTATATATAAAACAAAGTTTAACATCAATCTATCGATGACCAAAGGCGGTATTTAAAAAAAAAATTTAATTTAATTAAAAGTACATACAGAAGTAACAAAATGAATATTTAATTATAATAAAACCAAACTCAGTTCTTTTATCCTAGACGTTGTGTAGCCGTTTTGACGGCAAAGGCAAACTCTTTTTTCAAATTTAGAAACTGTAATTAATTTTGCATTGCAACTTTGACATCGCTGCACTTCTTCTGAAACTGCTGCAGTACTTCGCGAAATTGCTTCAAATGTGCATCGTTGGTTGTAAAATATTCCTCAAAACGTTCACTCACCAACTTCATCATAGCTTGATTTTCCTCTGTTGTCTTCAGAATCTCATTTCGATTCATCTCTAAGGAATCTTTCAGAGAATTCAAAGCAACTTCCAACTGCTTCAACCTTTGCCCGAATTCAGTTAACTGATTGGTTGTCGAATTTTTCACAGCAATGATCTCCTGGTCCAATTCATCGACTTGCTTTTGCTTCTCCTTTATGGCTTCAATTGTGTCTTGAGACTTGGGCTCTATCCAGTCGCATATTTCATAAGAAATTAACTTGATTTGTTTTTCGAAAGCCTGATTACGTTCCGAAATATCCTCCATTCGGTTGGATATGTGTAGCTGAAGTTTTTTGAGAAATTTTTCGACTCTTTGTATTTGAGCCTCTAGCTCAGGATTCTGATGCAAGCAAAGCGACTCAATGTCTACGTCCAGATTTTTGAAATCTGCCATTGTCTCTCGGATGTAGCTATTGAACTGTGCTATTTTTTCTGTCAGCTGTTTGATGTGCCTAGAAAGCTGCATTTGTAACAGATTATCCTTCTCTTGGAGATCGCACACAGTTTGTTTCTTTGTCTGCAATTGAAACTGCTTTTGGTTGACTTCTTCTATGAGCCTATTTCGGCCTTCCACCGATATCTTTTGGGTGCTTAATACCGCACGCCTCTCTTCAACACTTGACTTAAGTTTTTCGCTTAGTTCCTGCTTACCGCTGACCTGATATTTTAGTTTATCAATTATTTTCTGATTTTCCATCATGAATTTTTGTAGTTTCTCAATTTTTCTCTGGTTGGTCTTAACTTCTTTGTCCAAGCGATTGTATTCATCTTCTGCTTCGATAACTTCAGTTTTAGCAGCGATGCTATCGAGTTCAGTATTGAGAAGCTTGATATCCTCGTCGACAGCATCTGAAGTTGGGAAAGATATTTTTTTGCAAATCAACTCGTTAACTGCGGACTTTTGAAGCTTGTCGAATTCTTCGTTCTTCTGATTGTTCCATAGCGAAAAGCCATCTTCAGCCATATCGGACAACTTGATTGCGAATTCTATATCGGGGAACTCCTCGCTAGCTATCAGATAGTCCTTTTTAAAGACTTCGATGTTATCCGAGGGCGGAATGAAGTCCATGAAGAAGGAGAACAACATCACAGCATTGCCAAAAGCGTGTGGAGCTGTCGGAGTCTTCAGCCAGGACTTGTTCACTGTGTATGGGAATTCGATTTGATTCAGAATTTTCGATATGGACTCAACGTGATTCGCACCAACTTTAAACTTGTTTCCAGCAATGAATTTTAAAAAATAATCGACCAAACCAATGAACTGCTTTATGGACATGGTTTTGAGGCCACCACGGTGCAGAAATTCAGTATTTATGCCACAATCGACGCTCTTGAGGTATTCGGTGATTCGCACAACCTGATCTTGAATCCAGCGCTTGTCATTGATTGCGGCGCGTTGTTTTTCCCCAGTAAATTGGGATGCTTTTGATGGTGTGATGTGAGTTGGAGTTCTTTGTGGAGTGCGGGCATTGCTAACGCTGCTGCTTCTTTGGCGTTTGGTTGATGTCGGTACGGCAAGGTGATTTCCCGTGCCAGCGGGTAGGACATTAAGCGGTTCAGCTGAAGAACTTCTGGTAAGTGAACCATCCCGTATCGATGGACGACGTATGGGCTGTTGCAGACGACTTGTTCTGAAATTCGTGTAATTGATTTTGTATAATTCGTTAACTCTGGGTTATTTTATTGTACCTTGATTGACGGGCTTTTTCAGATGGAGTTTCATATTCGGTAGTCCGCCGTGGCCTTTGCATAGTATTTAATTAGCTATTTCAAATAATTTAAGGTTGTTTTCGTCTTTTGAATTTTGAATTGAATTTTATTAGCGTGTTAGTGCCCGATTACACGATTCGTTTTTTCGGTTGTTTCGTCTTTCGGCTTTTTGACAGCTTGGGTAAGGGTCCCTTTAAGCAAATTCACGGCCCGAGTTTCTCTGTTCACTCTGGAATCACTTGCGAATCCAAAAAAACTGAGTGTCTCACACACATTAACAAATTTTCTGTGTACGCATGTAAAAAGAAGAATGAGATAATCGAGTTTTTTTTTGTATGTACGCAGAAATAGAGAAACAGAGAGTATAATCATTTTGGTTTAATTTCCACCAACCACTTTTTTTTTAGTTCAGTTTTGTAGGTAGCGTGGCGAAGACAATTGCTTTTTTATCTTTTTTTTCTTGTGAAAACTTTAAGAAATTTCCAATTAAAAATACAAGTGTTAGAGTGAAATAAAATGAGACGACACTACTCTCATAAGATAGATTGTAAAACAGATCGAATATGCAGGCAGTCGATGTTAAAAAGCCTTATTTGGCATTTTCACTGGGCCAAATGAGGTAATTTCGTTGCAAATTTCCAAATGAGATCCGAAATTACCTAATTTCCCATACAAAATCACATTTCGAAATGAGGTAATTTCAACCTCATTTGCACGAAATTAGGTTCGAAATAAGGTGAATGCATCCAGCGGGAATCAGTTTCAAAAGCTCTTAAAAGCTTTTGCATGAAAATATCAATACACTATACTCAACAACATAAAACAGAAAGAGAAAACAACAAAAAATAAAAGGCTAACTGCCATTCCAAATTCAAAATGAAATGAGATGTCAAATGAGCTAATTTGATAATGAAAACACTTTCTTACCAAATTTCGAAATTACCTCATTTCGGCTCTAATGAAAACGTTGTATTAATACTACGTTTTTATTAGAGCCCAAATGAGTTAAATTCGAAATTTGGCAAAAAAGTGTTTTCAGTATCAAATTAGCTAATTTCATTTGACATCTCATTTCATTTTGAATTTGGAATGGCAGTTAGCCGTTTATTTTTGTTGTTTTTTCTTTCTGTTTTATGTTGTGGAGTATAGGTATTAATATTTTCATGCAAAAGCTTTTAACCCTTTCGGTACTGATGTGGTACAAGACAAAGAACATTTATATGGACTTGTACCACATCCGTACCGAAAGGGTTAAGGGCTCTTGAAACTGATTCCCGCTGGATGCATTCACCTAATTTCCAACCTAATTTAGTGCAAATGAGGTTGAAATTACCTCATTTCGAAATGTGATTTTGTATGGAAAATTAGGTAATTTCGGATCGCATTTGGAAATTTGCAACGAAATTACCTCATTTGGCCCAGTGAAAACGCCATATTAGCGAGTAGATGCGTGAACGTTCCAATAAAGACTTTGATTTATTATAAAATTAGCATTTAGTGTTTTATTTGAATTGACTGTAAAATTCGCTAATAATTCAGAAGTGGGATTTGCCACCATTTATTAATTAAGTTTTGCTTAAAGGTTAGACCGCACTAGGCGGAACTGCACTGCAGCGGAACTGCAATTCAAAATAATTTGTATGAAATTGTATGAAGTTCAGTTGCCGCTTAGTGCGACATAGCTCATACAATTTCATACAAATAATGTTTTGCCGCGTTGTGAAGTGTAGTTCCGTTGCGCTTGTGTGCGGTCTAACCTTAATAGAAAAGTGTTTCCAAAATTCTTGTCGCGTAAATTTTTTTTAATATAAATTCTTGTCGTATATTCGTTACCATGGTGATGCCAGGGATGAAAGAGCAGATGAACGGGAGCGAAGGAGAGAAGAGCTTGAACGGGCTGAAGCTGATCGTCTCAGAGAAGAAGCGAGACGAGGACAGGTAAACCAAAATGTTACCGGGGAAAATGATGTTGTTGTTGATGGTGGTGTTGGTGAGGCTGCTGCAGCTGTTGTCGTTGAAGGCGAAGGTGAGATGGATATAGAAGGACGAGAAGAACAAGGAGTACGTGACCACTGTCAAAATGAAAGAGGAGCAGAACAAAACGTTCAAGAAAATAGACACAGAGAAAACAAAAACCCTCAATTTCGTGAAATGAGACAAGAACAGGAACAAAATTTTCAAAACGGTGATGGCTTTGGAATTCCAGGAAATTTGGGAGGCGTTGAACAAATGGAGTGGATGATGCAATACATGGTGAGTGAGAATCGGATCCGTAATGAACAGATCCAGAGACGTGATCAAACCATCGATATTTTGGTAGAACAAATCCAAGGCTTAACTCAAAGTATTCTACCAAATGCCAGAAGTACTCCGAGGACTCACGAGGATACACTTGTTGCTTGCCACATGATGCCAGATTTAACTAAAAATATCGAAAAATTTGATGGCGAGGGAGTTATGTTATCTGCTCAAAGTTGGCTCAAAAACATTGAAAGTATGTC
Organism: Melangyna quadrimaculata; assembly: GCA_949320155.1. NCBI lineage: Eukaryota > Metazoa > Arthropoda > Insecta > Diptera > Syrphidae > Melangyna > Melangyna quadrimaculata. The sequence goes on along the minus strand of OX439484.1, from coordinate 23,149,292 downwards.
CCATTTATATCGGTGGTGTGATGGGTATGCTTTGGACGTGGCGAAGATGAGTCTGGTTGGTGGTGCAAAGCGTTGGCTCAATGCAAGGGCAGATGAGATTCAAAGTTGGAGTCAGTTCAAGCAATCATTTGAAAGAACATTTTATTTCAAAGAAAACATATCTATGAAATGGCAAAGGATGGCAAGTCGCTTACAGCGCAGAGATGAAACCACCAACACTTACTTTCATGAAAAATATGAACTTTGCCGACAGCTGAAGCTGAGTTTTGATGAAAGTAAAGAAATGATATTGACTGGACTATGGGCTCGAGATGCAGCAAATGCCTTAATGGGTTGTCGACACCTAGACGCGGATGATCTGCTCCACGACATTCTTAAATTCGAAAGAATGAGCGAAATTCAAGTCAAACGAGTCTCATCAGCCTACAATTCTACCAAGGAGCAACGAATATCAAGACGCCAGCATACGTTCACGTGTAGAAGGGAATTAGTATGCTACAATTGCAGGAAAGGTGGCCATCTATCCAGAAATTGCCCTGAAGCTCGATCTTCTCCAACATGTTATCAGTGTGGTCAAAAAGGACACATTTCAAGAACATGTCCAAATCAGCAAGGTGCAGTACGGCAAGTAGATGGTTTTCCACAAAATGGAATCGGAAAATATCTAAAGAGTGTTGTCGTTGGGGATTGTGAATTGTCAGTCTTCGTTGATATGGGTAGTTCAGAGTGTACAATCAGAGCCATAACAGCATTGCTAAATGGGTTTAGTATTCAACACGGCTTGAAGGAACTAAAGTCGTTTGGCCCAGCCGAATTTAAAGTCACCTCACCTGCGTGGATCGTTTCCTCACTCAATGTTGATGGTGCATTAGCTGAAAACATCAAATTTCGTGTGGTTCCTGATGAAGTACAAAAATGGGATGTGTTAGTTGGACGCACATATACCGAACTGCCCTTCATAGCATACTCCAAGGTCAATAACTCATTACAGTTCACGAGAAAAGTTGAAGAACAACCGTTTGTGGAGTTTTCGTCGGCAGATCGTCAGGTATGGAGTCATGGAAAGCTAAAGAGACTACAATACCAACTGGTTCGGTTTCATTTATCACCGCTGTGCAAGGAGAAAGTAAAATCTTGGTGCCAATCACCAATGTAAGTTAAGAAGACGTTACTATCGGAGCTGTTTACGCTGCCTCATCACAACAAGCAATATCCAATACAGTAAATGATCATGAGCCGAACAATTTACGACAAGTATTGTAACAAAGCAACAAAAGGAACATATGCAGGAGAAGATGCATGAACAAATGTCTGGTTATAAACGAATGCGTCGTGAACATCAAGCTGCCATTGTTAATCTGAAAGAAAAATGTAAAGTAGAAATGGAAGCACACAAAGCGGTCCTAGATAATGAAATGACATGCTGTTACATAACTTTACACGAGAACTGGAAAGATTGGAGGTAAAACACCGGCAGGGATAGGAGCGACGTACTAAACAAAATACTGTTGCTGAGAGGGGGCTTCACAAAGATCGAAGCAGGAGGGTGATCGCAAAGCATTTGACTTGAATCGAAAGAAAGAGTACAAAGCAATTAAAGAGAGTTGGAAAAGGGAGCTATCCATGGATGAGTCGACACCAGAGCGCCAACGTGAATTGACTCTACAATCGCAGAAAGATGACTTTAAAAAAGCTGAAGCCCAAGAGGAACAGCGGCTTTTGCGGGTACAGAAGCAGTATATAGATATAGAAATGAGGAAATTTAAACGAAAGCGAATGATAATGCTTCATGAGTTAGAGTATCGATTGCTGCGAGATGAACTGAGCAAAAAGCGATTCCAGTTAGATCAAGCCCATTTAATGCTGTTAAAGCATCACGAGAAAACTCAAGAACTAGAATATAGGCAACAGAAGACCTAACTAACAAAATTGCTTCCGATTTCAGACATTAAAGGGTACTTTGTTTCTTTAGTGACCCAGAAATCTTTCTGACGGGAAGCCAAATCGTTATAGGAGTCAAAGGTCCACCAGACTATCAATTAGCAATTACATCAGCATCACAATGCGATGAACTGATGTTTCTTTAATCATATCCAATAGAGATCCAAAGAAATATTAATGCAATCCTTAAAGTAAGTATCTTGCTCGGGTCGCTATAATGTTTATATAAGCAAATATGGAAAGTCTTATATTCCAAACGCCATGACTCCATTTTTCCACCATTTGCAATTCAAGTAAAACGTGTTTTGTGATTGTAATAATTAATTTGTAATAATGCGAATGAGCGCACGCCTTTTTAGCTTTGCTAAAATGTGGGCATCTTTATTATTTATATAAATAATTATGTGCAATGAAAACATTAGGCTCTTATAATAATTCACGTGCGGCAGGCGAAAACGCTTTCAATAGATTTTTTTTTAGATCAATTGTGAGTTTATGAAATTCTTTGAAGGAGAAAGTCAATCGGTTTTAATGCTCATTATTTCATATAAGAGATTGGCCGAGTGGCCTCGACAATTAGTGCGAGGTATCCTGAGTTCGATCCCTAGGCTTTCCTAAATGTTTTTTTTTTAATTTTTCTTCACACTCTATACCTTACTCCTTTAGCACTTCTTTCGAACTCTCTTAGAATGTTCTCCATAGTAACTGAATTTCCTTCGTTAAGGTGCTATAGGAGTTAAAAAGTTCTCCTTTTTAACTCTATGGAGTACTAAAGAGAGATTAAATGAGTGCAATAAACGATATGGATGAGTATAGGAGTAAAATTGTTAGTTGGGGAATGTACATAATTTAAGGGAAGATCAAATCAATAAACAACATGATACAGAACTACAAAATCAAAAGGGACTATATGGAAAGAGTCCGAAAGGAATCGTAGAGAAAGCATGCCCTCGAAAACAAGTAAAGTCGCAAGATTTTGAATATTATTAATTCAAGTTTAATTATTTTTTAGTTGATTGCAAAGAACAAGATTTGAATCCTTTTACTTTCGTTTATTTTTTTTTATATTCTGACAAGTTGATAATTTCAAATTAATTTTAAAGTAAATGAAACTTTGATTTTAAAATTTGAATTTTGTTTATATAGTTCATTTAACATTTAGTGTTTTATTTGGATTGACTGTAAAACTCGCTGATACAAGTTTACTGTTTATTATATGTATGTATATGTATAGTTGTGGAAATATATAATGTACCTTTTATAATAGATAAATAAAAAAGTCTTCAAATAAAAAAAGTTCTGTTTTTTTTGTTTGTAGGCCAAATGGGGAAGTTTCTTTTTAATACAATACATTTGGGTATGCCTCGATTCTTTAATTTTTATGGAACCGTTTTGGATTCCATTTAGGTTCCGTTTTCGCTGAGTATGGTGAATTGGAATACTCTCTCTCTCTCGCTCACAATACATTCACATAATGGCTCCGTGGTGATTATCCATTGCAAACTATTGACACTTGGTACTACGGCACCTAGCAGTCAAAGTGTGAACCCTGTATGTGATATAATTTTTTTTTTCAATTTCGCATTCAATGTATTTCCCATAAGAGAAAACGAAAAAGGGTCCTCAATAACATTACTTTTCCTAATTACTTTTTTATGAAAGGGTATTAATATTACAATTGCAACAGAATAATTAAACATGTGAGTTTGTAAATCAAGCATGAAATATATCGAAACTGATAAATAAAATGCTTTACTTTGTAGATGAAAAATGTAAGCAAACTACTTTCACAACGAAAAACAACAACAATAATGCTTGGGTAGACAAGACAGAGGCGTGGTTAGGATTATTAATAATTTATATGAATTGTTTGTTTCATACATATTTTTTAGTTTTATGTTATGTATGTATTTGAATAAATGAAATTTTTTTTTAACCGCATTTTTTGCGTGTTGACTGTTTGGAATTACTCCTTCTACTCCAGATTTTTAATATTCGAAAAGAATGCAACAGAAACAATTAAAAAACGAGTAGCTTTGGACCACTAAATGAAAACGAAATAAATACATAATTTAATTTTTTGTTCATGTCAAGTTTTAAATTTATTAATTTTAAAATTTTTACATTTCTACATTAAAAATATTAAAGACTTTTAGTGCAAATTTGCGTATTTTCTTTTGGATTTAGAACGCATCGGTTTTTTGACTTTTCGCCATAATCTTGGGGTTTTCTCGTTTTTTTTTATATCTTGCCCCTAACTAACAACTGTCAAAGTGTCGAGTGGGATTTTGATTTCCACTGCGCTAAGAGTGCTGGCCGTGACAGTTTATTTATTTTAAGAATAAGGAGCAGGCTAAACTTAAAAAAATATAAAGCATTTAAAAACCTTGTTGAAACATAGTTCCTTTTATTTAATTTTAAATTCTAAGCTTTTTTCGTTAACAGTTTTAAAATTGAAAAATCCATGCATATTCATGTACTCAAATGAACTCATTGAATCAAAAAGCTGTATTCTTCGTAATTTTGTTTTAATCTTTTACCCCCATATTGATAAACGTGGATTAGGAGTTAGATTTCTGCCACTTACGAGATAGCTAAACTAACAAGGAAGGTGGTTTAGCGAAGGGTTAACTAAGAAAAGTAAATATACGTTTTAATTCACGTTATCTTTTAATCCATGCCTACACGAGATCTAGAAAGTTAGACGGCTTTAACACAAGGAAACTGAGTTGCCAGAAACTAGCTAAAAATCGCCTACAAACTAAAAATCGCCGGCAACTCAATTTCCTTGTGTGAAAGGGGTCTTACAGATGAGTTAAGTGCTGTTTTATTAATATGGCTATTATTGTTTAATACAAAAAATATTAACAAATTTCCTTTTTTAATTGCTATACTGCCATATTTTTTTAGAAAGTACTGCAAGATCCAAAAGTGAAACGACAGCCCTGATAAAACTTGACCCTTTCCTTCACTAACATGAAAAGTAAGGACAAGATATATTTATATATACTTATAATTCATGTGTTAAAGCGAGTACGCTCTAATACCTGTGACACACTGGTGGTACGGATACTATGGTATTCCCTTATACCCCTACCCCCATATTAATAAAACGAAGCCAGCGGCGAGTTATCTTTAACTCGCGGATTAGGAGTAAGATTTCTGCCACTTACGAGCTAGCTAAACCACCAAGGAAGGTAGTTTAGCGAAGGATTAACTATGACAAATAAATAAACCTTCCTTGGTGGTTTAACTAGCTCGTAAGTGGCAGAAATCTTACTCCTAATCCACGAGTTAAAGATAGCTTCGTTTATTAATATGGGGGCTAGTGTGTCATGTTATACTATCCTTATACCATGAGAGCAAAGACCCCTTTCACACAAGGAAACTGAGTTGCCGGCAACTGGGAGTTTCCTAGTAAATGTAGAACTACATAAATAACCGGTGAAACATGTACATAATAGAAGTACTTCTTTTCCACTGAAAAAAGATAGGGGCTCGGGAAAAAACTCAGTTATAGACCTCCTATACATGAGAATGCATGAAGCAGCTATCTCTTTCTAGCATGCGAAATGTAGTGAATTTCCCCTCCATTAAAGTACTGACAAAGGAACTTCAAATGTATATCAGCAAAGCACTACTGGAAGTACTTCTACCCCCATATTAATAAACGAAGCCAGCGGCGAGTTATCTTTAACTCGCGGATTAGGAGTAAGATTTCTGCCACTTACGAGCTAGGTTGTATAAACAACAACCAAAAAACAACCATATATAACTCGCGCACGTCGATAAAATAAATGTTTTTGTTTGTCATGTTCTGCACATACGAAATGAGACAAAACTTTGTGCATCATATACATCGCACTCTTTCTTCCCTTTTACGATAGAAGAGTTTTAGTTTTTTATAGGAGAAACAAAACTTTTTTTGAGGGGAGAGTTTTTGGTAAATAAGGAAACACATACATTTATAGAAAGCGTTTTGTTTGTGGTTGTTTTTAAAGGCAAACTACTGAGTTTTGGTTTGCAGGGTTGTAGGCGAGAAGGGCGTTAAAGGAAGACAACAAATCTCCCCTCACACCCTTCTCGCCTACAAACTAGCCAGTTTCTGGCAGCTCAGTTTCCTTGTGTGAAAGCCGTCAAACTAGTATGAGCATGGTATCAAAACTTGGGTTTTTACCGTAGTATACGTTGCCTTTTAACGATACTAGCGCGTTTCTCCAAAAGTGACGAGTTCGTGAACTACAATTTTGACAAGGAAAATAATTTTTGTTTGTGTTTTATAAATTTTAAAATCGAATTCAATATGTAAAGGTCAGAACTTTGAAAAAAAATGAAACAAAACCAACATGAATAACAAAAATGAAATATATTCAGTCCTTCAGAAATAATTCTCAATTATTTCATTTTATTATTTTGTAAGTATAATTAATTATTGACAGCAAACATGTTGACAAATATCAAAAATGTAGATCTGCCAATTGAGACTACACAAGGATGTGTGTCACCCATCGTGGTATCGTCAATACCATAGTATCTGAACTATAGTATGTAAACCTCATGTGTGTCTTTAGTATAAGATAAGATCATTCATATTTTAATGAACAGAATCACAGAATTGAATTGAAATTGAATATTTTCACAAAATGGATATTTTTCGTACAAAAATAATTTATGTTTTGGCATTACACATAGAACAATAGTCAGATCAGTTATTTTTCAATTATACAAATCACTTTTTTTTAATTACTTTTAAATGACATTTGATGTTAGGCGTGTTTTTTTGTGCCCTCTATGTTAGCTTAAGAAACAATGCCACAAAAAAACGTTCATCATTGCTTCAGAAAAGAATTTGGCAGCACTGATACAAAAATGACATTTTGGCTGTCAAATGTTTGTCAACAAAAAAACTTTAAACTAAATTTCGTTAAAATTTTTATAAATTAAAAGAAACGTCTCCTTCCTATACCAGGTCTTGCTTTTATTTATTGGAAAATAACGTTTTTTTTTTAATTAATTATAATTATTATATAATAATTATATTTTAACAAATAAAAAAATGTTGGGTTTACGCCTTTTTTTCTGTCATCCTTTTCTCGATCATTCGACTCGTGCTTCAAGTTCCATCTGCCAAATTAATGAATTTTTGGATGAATTTTTGACATTTGTTGAGAATTCATCGGAAAAACGTAGAAAATAGTGTTTGTAATGAGCCCATTGAGTTTGAAATTTTGCATTAGTTGTATGGAATTAATTGTAAGCAAAAGATATCTGAAGAGAAAAAAGTGTAATAATTGATTTATTAAATAAAAACAAATCACTTGCTTTCCTTAAAACAAAAAGACAATAAACATTTTATTTAAATTACAAAAAAATAGTTAATTATTCGAAAACTTGCAGAATAAACATACATTTCTAGACAAATATCTCAAAATGTTTGTTTTTAAATCTAGGAGAGTTTAGCTATTGTTATTTTCAAGTTGTAAATCTTCATACCCTACAATAAAAATATGAAACCGTAGAAAATGTTGAGTGTTGCATTTAATTTTTGTTTAATATTATTAATTAATATGTTTACTGCAACTGATCTTCTAAACATAAAAAAGTTTCAACATATTTTTTCTGGAGAATATTAACATCTACAAAATACGTTCAAAATATTTTCCGTTAAGTTCGTCATTTAAAAGTAAAACATGTTATTCTCGACTTTCGGTGATTTTTTGAAATAATGATATCATAAAAATTATGACTTCTAGAAAAAAAAAGTTTATTCTAGCTTATATATGTTACATAATGTTGGATTTTTTGGAGTTAAGGCCTAGTACGCTGATCGCGCTTATTTTAAGCTCCCATACCCATACAAAATTCTTTACCCAAGCTAAATTGTTGAGAGAATTTTGTATGGGAGCTACAATTTAGCGCGATCTGCGTACTAGGCTTAAAACTACAATTTTCCTGGGCTATTTTTGGATGTATGCAGGCGGCATTTAAAATAAAATTTTGTTTTGACTATTTGTTTCTTTAATACATACTAATTCAATAGAAAGATTAAAAGGGAATGTAACAGAAGAAGCGACATACATTTATCACGAACAGCAATTTAATTATTTTATGAAACTCATATTTCGTACCTATTATTTAAAAATTCGACTCTTGACGAAATTCAAACTTGCAGTTTGAGTATTTATTGTATTTTTTCTTTTAGAAAAGGAAATCAATTTGTTTAATAAAACAACATTTCCATTTGAAAATGTATTGGGGCGTATTCATAGTCATTTAAGAGCTGTGTCTAAGTAACATAGCTTTAGTTGAATTTTTGGACGTTGATTCTATTTTTTAAGTTTATCATTTCAATTTCAAGCTATTTGTGTAGTATACCAAGTTAATTTTCTTATAAAAATATAAAACCAACAATTTTTAATTAAAATCGGTCTGTATTCATTGAGCTTTGTCTTAAACTGTAGTTTAGTTAAACCAGGGTCTATCTGCGACTATGAATATGCCCCATTGAATCTTGTTTTTGGCGTTGATTTTTTAGAGCGTTTTTGTTGCACTCAAACACCGAACAAACTACCTTTTTATGTTATTTTAATTTAAGTATTTAATTTTACAGAATAAAATAATCAGTCAATTAAATATTTATAAATTAATTCTGCGATCAACATTAACAATTAACATAACATCAACAAATGGCTCGAAATATCATAATTATCAAATTCTACAGGGTGATTTGCATAAGGTGTCAGAAAAAGCTAGGGCGTGTAGGTTGGACTTAATCAAGAAAAAAATCTTTTGGGAGAGGGGGTCTATTTCCCCTCGTTTAGGCGGGAGAGGCAATTTTCAAAAAAAAAAACACTTAAAACAGAAATTATATTTTGAAAAGCTAAATGTCTATTCTTTAATATTATTTTTAAATTAAGTTGCTCGAGTGAATAGTTTTTGCAAAATTAATTTTCAAAGTAAAAAAAAAAATGCAAGCTATTTTTTTCAAAATTTATGTAATTAAGCATAGTTTTTGTTTTCAAAACTTAGTGCTCTTGTCAATTTTTAGTCCAACACTGAAAACCGTATGGATCTAGGACTTTTACTTTTCAAGATATGAAAAAATAAATGAAGGAACTTTCTTATAAAACTAAGAAGAGTCCGGCTGAATGATCATTTCAGCAACCATTAATTTATCATCAACCTCGTTTTTTATTGTTTTAACTAAGATGCTGGTTTCTTAATTTTTTAATATCTTGAAAGTCAAAGTCCTAGAACCATGCGGTTTTCAGTGTTTGACTGAAAATTTACAGGAGCATTAAGTTTTGAAAACAAAAATTATGCTTAATTACATAAAATTTTGAAAAAAATTAGCTTGACTTTTTTATTTAATTTTTTTTTTTTTTCAAAATTTCGAGTTTGAAAATTAATTTTTCAAATACTATTCAATCCAACAACTTAATTTAAAAATAATATTAAAGAATACACTTTTGGCTTTTCAAAAACACCCCCCCTCCTATATTTTTCTTATCTAATTCCTTTTATGACACCTTATGCAAATCACCCTGTATAGTGGGCTCTTGTGACGTCACGTAATTTTGACAACCGAACCCCAATATGCGCAAATCCATTAGTCGTGTTTCTTAGTGCCTTTATCTCCGTTTCCATATCTGCTTGATAATGTTTCCCATGTAAAATACAACAATTCTGGAATAGTCAAAATTGTTGTTGTATTTTATATGGAAATTATTTGTTAAGCAGAATTGGAAGCGGAGATAAAGGCACTATAAAACACGGCTATTATCATGTTTTGTTGTATCATGATTGTAGTGGTTCACGTTGATTTTTTCTTTCAATCTTGTTCCTGTTTCAGCCGAAACCATGTGGTCCGGCTGTACCTTTGCCCAGCATAGTCTGACGGGGCTTCCCATGTGGGTTGTAGCTCTGTTTGGCGTCTGCATTAGAGCGGTAACGACGCACGGTGCAGGTGGTGTGTCTTTTGTGAAAGACCGTTATCAGTCCAATTAAGGGGCTGAAGCTGTTGCTAGGCAGAACAGGATTCTACCTGGATTCCGTTTTAACGGGAAACGGCAATAACGATGTCCAAATTAGTTCAAAAACTAAACATTTGCTGGACAAGGACTCCGGGTTACCAAGAAGGAGTCTCCCCCTCCGAAGAGATTCCATCCGGGATTTTGTAAAATAAATCATTTTTAAAATAAATTTACTATTATACTGTTTTATGTTTAAAACTGTGTAGGCACGGCTGTACAAGCAAGCACAACCGGCCATGTTGCGATATCCGCTACCAAACTCTTTCGTCTTTTGAATTGAGAATTCAACTTATTTTTGACAGAAAGTGGATCTGTTTGATTGAGTTATTTTTCGGGTGCCAAACAGAAAGGGTTCGGAAAGTACAGAGACCAGTGGGAAGTACTGTATTTATAAGTACTAAGTTATTGCGCACACTTGTAGTTAAATAATCGTTTTACTGAAAGGCTTTTCTGCGTGTTTTTACATTACCCAGGGGCTCAGTGGGCAATATTCGGGGCAATAAATAACCACTTTCATTTAATTTTTTGAATTCCACCAATTGAGACGCCTTCCATTCCATGCGACTGCCAAATTTGTGGGAAAGAAATGACTTTTCATATTTGGCTTCCGCACTTGCTTGTATTAATACATTATACTACGTATTCACCAGACACTAAACCGAGATTTAGCAAGATTATCACAAATCTCCCTGAAATCTCGATGAATAACCATACAAATTTTAATCTCCTCAAATTAAGATCTCAAATAAAACTCATTCAAATCTTCTTGAAAACATTGGCCTCGTTCACGTTGTATTGAGATATGTTATCTCGAATATTCGAGTATCTGTATAAGTTTGTGAACGACATGAACCGGATAGGTTAACTTCAACGTTCAACGTTAAATTTAAATTTGAAGTCAGCTGTCGTTAACATTTCTCTTCAGATAGCTGAGTTATACGAGAAAGAAACCTATGGCTATTCCTCCTTTCATTAAGAAAAGTGCGTGCTTGCGTTTCTTTGCAGAAGGTGGGTATCAGACAGGAGTGGGAAAAGACCATGAGGTCGGGCTGGCTCATCTTCCTTTTCAAAAGCCCTTTCAAATGTATTAGATTTGAGAACAAATTTTGCCCGTTATGGGTCAAGTGTCAAATGAACCAAAAGTAGAAGCATTTGGAAATCCTTGCTCTGAATCGCCCATTGCACAAATCCTAACGATGGTTTCTTCCAATGAGCTGAACTTATATACTCTTTGCAAGGGCCTCCGCCAGTCGCCTTTTTGTTTCTTAAAGTTTCTGACATTTTTTTTCCTTACACTTTTTTTTGTCATCAAGTTAAAACTTACATTATTTTTTTTTTATAAAAACAAAATAATTAACCACCATTTAAATAATTAACCACTTTCTACGTGGCAACTGATTTCAGAGAGATTCCATAACAGATTGTGGCATGCTGAATACCAAAAATGCGGTTCGTAAAAGATTTGTTGAGAGTTTCGAACTTTTGGCAGCACTCATAGCAGATTTCTTAACAGATTTCATTACCAAATTCATACCAAAATTTTATTTCATAAAAGATTTTTTGACAGCTCAAACTTTTGAAGAATTTTAGGAATGGTTCTAATTCTATCCCACATTCTATCATACTTTTTTTTAGGTAAAGGTAATGTATTAATACAAGCAAGTGTGGAAGCAAAATATGAAAAGCCATTTCTTTCCCACAAATTTGGCAGTTGCGTGGAATTCTTTCCCACTTTCAATTTGACATGTATTAATACACAGGGGGTAGTGTGGAAGGGCTATTATCTCGTTCAAAAATTTGGTCCCGAAAGACAAGATGCAGGTCGCAAAACTGTAAGTATAGTTAGTTAGTTATATTATATGCAATAGACAAGAACATATTTGTTTATGTTTGCAATTGAAATTATCAATTCAGAGGAAGAAGTAAATGTAGGGTGTCCATATGGGTACTTTACAAAAACAGGACATTTTCTTCTAAAAGCTATAAAAAAGAGAACATTTAGAGACAAAGTAGAGAACATAACAAAATAAAAATATGGGTTTAAATGCAAAATATGTATGTACATTCATGCACCCTGCCCAGTCAAGCGTCCTAATTTCCAAGAATCATATAAAACGTTGGTAGATGTACCCATTGCTAAACAAAATAGAACTAAAATGTAAAATACAATATAGGGTTCAGTGGGCAAGAAATGTGCTCTACTCGTTTTGATAAGGGGCTAGAATTGCCTTTATCATCCTTAATATCGTCTTGATATTTTTCTTTTGTACTTTTTCTTATATAACTTTATCGTTAAAAAATTCTACAGAAGTTCTGACACCGTATTCACACCGTGAATTTTATTAAAAAATAAGAGAACAAAGAAGATCCCTAAAGAAAAAGATGGTGTAAAAAAGATCGGGGTGAAAAAAGAGAACATGTTCTCTTTTAAAGAGATAAGATGGACACCCTAATGTAAATGCAACTGGGGGAGGCCCAAACCACTTGCAAGCTTTAATTCACTAGAAGAAGCTGTAGCAAATTTTCTAAATTACAAAAGCGGCGATAGATAAAACAAGAACCTATTTGTTTATGTTTGCAGTTGAAATTAACAATTCAAAGGAAGAAGTAAATGCAACTGGCGAAGGCCCAAACCACTTGCAAGCTTTATCTCACTAGAAGAAGCTGTAGCAAATTTTCTAAATTACAAAAAGTGAAATTACAAAAAGAAGAAATCCAATTGGTGTATACCAGACCAATTTGCTTCTAAGCCCCTTGCCAACTGCATCCGGGCCTGCAACAACACCAAACTCAGGCTGATGCAGACATTTCACTTCAGTATTTAGAAACAATCGCTTTAAAAACGAAAAATGGTTTGGCCGAATTTAAGGCTATCCCAAACCAACGCCAAACTTTCGACGTGGTGCTAAAATATTCACCATTGGTTCGGGCACTCTCATTTATCACCATGTAAATAAATTTGGATAGGCGAACGTTTTTCCGCCGCGTTGGTGTGGGCACTAGCATTTATCTCCATGTAAATAAATTTTGACTGGTGCATGTTTCTCCGCCACTCCGAATGTTTCGCGTTGGTTTCGGAGAGCCTTTAAAGATGAAGTTTCCGAGCAACATATCAGACACAACTTCAAGAACACCAACATGAAACTAAAGAGCCAGCAGGAAAAAAACGCCACGCTTTCGCTTTTTAAACAAGAAACATTTCCGCATTTCTCCATCATCATTCTCTCCACTATCGCTACTTGTGTTGTAAAACAATTCAACACATCATTTTTATTGCAAATAATTTAATTTTAAATTGTAAATAAATTACAAGTAAATAAAAAAAAAACACATTTGTTCTTTAATTGTGCATCGAGCAATATTTTTGTATGCCGACTTAAGACTTTCTCTTGATTTTGACAGAATGTTTGTTGCTTTTTCATAGTTTAAAAATCTGTTACAAATTTTTCACGTCGAAAAAGTTATGGAATGCCATTTCAAAAACGACACAACACAAAAAACGGGAGACGTCGAAAAAACGAGACGAAATCGGTGGTTGGGTGATTGTCAATAATCGATGAAAAAGCCATTTTGTGGTATTGATCGTTAGTAGGGTCTTCAATGTTATTGTCAATGTTTTCATCAATTTAAGTGTCAATGTCACGAGGTTTTTTAGCAGCGTCAAGCTATTTGTCGATGTTTAAAGGGCCCTACACACGATCAATTTTTATTGACAATAATTATTGAAGATATTTAGGCCTATTGGGCGCAATCTTTTATTCTGTTATTCTTTTATCAATTTCCATACAAATTTTCGAACTGTCAAAAAATCTTTTACTCTTTTATTAATTGGTATTCTGCAGTTCGAATTCTGTTATGAAATCTGTTATAAACCATAACAGAATAAAAGACAGTTTTTGTTGACTTTTATCATAAAAGATTTCAATTTATGAGGTAAAAACTTTTATTTTGTTAATAAATTGTTATTAAAAGGTGATGAATATACTAAAATAATATTAAAATACATAACTACAAACACAAATACGTAATTTCAAGCAAAATTATTTTTACACAGAAATGCACAGAACACTTATGATGGATGAAAGGTAAAAAATAAGTCGCCTTAATATTGCCAGTGTGTGTTTCGTACAACTTTTTAAATTGGATATTAAATTCAGAAACGATAATAGACAAATTCCATAGAACACCAATTTATCTACGCAAACAAAACACGAAAATTCCGCAAGTTAACTTTATTTTGGTCACTCGTCAATGCCGAGTTTTTTTTTTATTTACTACAGCTGATAATTTGATAGTAGATTTTAGGTCTGTTCATATAAATGTTTCTATTTCGAAGTTCCATGACAGACTTTTATAAAAGATCGAACTCCTGAATACCAGTTATAAAATATCTTTTATGGTGGAAAATTCATAGCAAAATAACCACTGATCTCTATAATACACTGGATAGTGAATTCATATAAAAATCTTGAAGCAAATTGAAGGAAAATTATAAAAGTGCAAGGATACAACTGTTGACAGTTGTCAATTTTTTTTTAGTTTATAACAGTTTAAATTGTATTAAAATGGTGGTTTTTGTTTACATTTTTTTATTTGCTGATGTTTTTCGCGAGTGAGTAAGTAAGTTATTTATAATAGATCATAAAAAAAAAGATTTTAATTGATTTTTTCATAGTTTTCTTCGATATAAAACACAAAACATTATAGAGATCATCAGTGATAGTGTCCCATTATCCTTATGTGGTGAGATTGCTCTGGTGAAATGGACAGAACAGGTTGGCTTAACACTAATCGCAAGAGATATGAATTCCATAACTCTGCAACTGAAGGCACCCAAATTGCTGGGGAAGAATATTCTATATCTGCGAAGAGAACAGTATTCGTATTCATCAACCAGCAGTGCAAGTACTGCGTCTGTTGATGTTGCAAAATAAATAGGAATAACCAAATGTCTGTGGTTTTTGAAATTCATAATTTTAGTTTAAATAAAGATATCGCGACGCCAAGATCGCTTGCCACTCGAGTCTTGAAACAGAGTTAATGAATCTTGAAATCGTCCTTTGAAATCAAATCACCCTTGTCAATATCTTCTGAGAGACCATCCCAACAATGATGTGTTCTGCAGATTCTTCAATGATACATTGTACCATAGGATCCGTTTTTTTTTGCCAAACGCTTAACACCTTCAACAAGTTTTGGAAAATCTTGTTGGTGCAGTTCTTCAGCCTCCAATTTAGAGCACAATCCATCTTTCATGACCAAGACTGGCTAAGATAGTTTCAGTTTGTAAACACACGCATACAATATTTCGAGATACTTTTAATTTAATTAACAATTTTAATTTTATAACATTTTATAAGACGCGTACTACGGAAAACGAGCGCTCGGTATATATTTTATCTGTTAAATACGCAGAAACAATTCTTAAACTGAATTTCTTCAACATGTATTTAAGTTTGAGAGAAATATTACAATTTTTAATGAACACTTATTAAAATTAATGGAAAACAATAGCAAATTAAACAAATTTATTTATGTTTTGTTTTCGTTTGCCTTTGTACTACAAACAAACCAAACCAGTGCTGTCAAACAAACAGCTGATATCAATGCACGATTTTTTGTGATGATAAAAAACTATCTCTTTCTTTCCTTCGGTAAAAAAAAGAGACAAAAGTGTGCAAGGATACAATTGTCAGATTCAATTTGCTTCAAAAAAAAACTGTTATACGTATAGGGAATCCACTATCCAGTGTATTATAGAGATCAGTGAGAATAACAGATATGGCAGAATAGGCCTAATTATCTGTCAAAAAAAATTGATGAAACATTGCAACCACACGTGTCAATGAATGTTGACAATAATTCAATAAATTCTCCTTTAAATTTGCGAGAATTAAGTCGTAAACCACAATTTTTTTTTATTTGGTTTTGTTTACCTCAAATTGCACAACACAACTTAAACATCGACAAGTAACTTTACGCTGGTAAAAAGCTAAAAAGCCATCCTGACATTGACACTAACATTGATGAAAACCAAATCGATTTTGCCCATCAATGTGGTCAATGTTCATTGACAATGACATTGAAGAGCATATAAACGGTCAATAACCAGCAAAAAATGACATTTTCAGCGAATATTGACAATAAACATTGATCGTCTGTAGGCACCTTAAGTTGTGTTGTGCTGTTGGAGGAAAACAAAATCAAATAAGAAAAATTGTAATTTACGACTTAATTCTCGCGAATTTAAGAGAATTTATTGAATTATTGTTTCATTAATGTTTCATTGAATGATTCATTTAATGTTTCATTCAAATTTTTTGACAGATAATTATGTTCAATAATTATTTTTCAATAAAAATTGATCGTGTGTAGGGCCCTTAAGAACGCCCGGCTATTTGGGATCTGGCAAGCAAGGAACAGCAATTTGGAAGATATCCATTTAAATTGGAGCTACATAGAAAAAGACATTGCAAAACAGTTATTAAGCAAAAATATATGGTCCCAATAAATTTGTAATTAAATCTGTATAATACTTTTTCAATTGAAAAATGACTTCATGGAAGCCATGCTTGCAACATCATACCGCGTCCAGCAGAAAAGGGCTGCATTTTCAGGAAACCAAGTAGATGTGCAGAATATGTGTATTCTAAGTGGTTTTTTTTGTAATTCTATTTTTGAAATAAAAAATTTAATACTCCTTCTTAAAGCATCAAGAGCAGATTCCAAAATAGCATCAACCAAAACCTTCCCGAAACTCAAAAAGCTAATTCTGAAAAAGGATTGGAGTGTATCTTTTGAATGTGTATCTAAGAACATGGTTGATTCCATTTTTGAATCTCCTGTTGATGCTTTAAAAAAGGAATATTAAAATCTTTTACTCAGAAATAGCATTGAAAAAAAATCACTTACAATACACATACTGATTTCACATTATGTATATGCGTTTTCCAAGAGTTTTTTTTCAATACTGATTCAATTTTAAAGATTTTGAAGCTTCTTTTTAATACTACGTTTTCTTTAGAGCCCAAATGAGGTGATTTCGAAATTTGGCAAAAAAGTGTTTTCATTATCAAATTAGCTAATTTCATTTGACATCTCTTTTCATTTTGAATTTGGAATGGCAGTTAGCCTTTTATTTGTTGTTGTTTTCTCTTTCTGTTTTATGTTGTTGAGTATAGTGTAAAGATATTTTCATGCAAAAGCTTTTAAGAGCTTTTGAAACTGATTCCCGCTGGATGCATTCACCTAATTTCGTGCAAATGAGGTTGAAATTACCTCATTTCGAAATGTGATTCTGTATGGGAAATTAGGTAGTTTCGGATCTCATTTGGAAATTTGCAACGAAATTACCTCATTTGGCCCAGTGAAAACGGCATATAAAGCATCAAAAGGAGATTCCAAAAAATATAAACCATGTGCCTAGGTCAAGCCATTCCAAATAAACACTCCAAAAACTTTTCACAATTTACTTTTCGAGTTTCTGAAAAATGAGGAGCTAAGGAACAAAACACAATTTTTTCATTTTTTTTAGTAAATAAATATTTTTTTTTTATTTTTAAAAATAAAAGTCTATATTGTATATTGTAACTATTTAGTATATGCATAAAGTAAAGTAATATAAACATTTTAGTTTTGTTTTTACTTGTTTGTTATGTATTTGCTTCCACTTTTTTTCTTCACTTCATCTTTTTATTAAGAAAAAAAAAATAAATAAAATTAATACTAAAAACAACAAACTAAAGATTTTATTTTCATTATTTTTACTTGTTGTCTCTTAATTTAAATGTTTCAGTGTTGCGTGTGTGTGTATAAAACCTTGCAAAATATTTGCTAAAGTTGTTTTTTTTTTATAATAACAATTAGTTTAGTTCTGATGGAAATTGAAACACATTTATATTTTTGTTTTTGTATTAATATATACAACAATATGTTTTTATACACTTCATATCTACAGACATTTATATAATGATAGTAATTTTGTTTTTATAATACATTGTTAGAGTATGTATATAATATTTTACTTTTCGATATTTTTGTTTCTTAAGAAAATATACAAAGTGTACATACATTGCACAGATTTTTTCATTTTTTTTTTTTTTTTTTTGTAGCCTTGTATTTTATAAAATTGGATTTCTAAGCCACATTTTGTACCAAAGAAGCAAATGCAAAATAGAATATTAAAGTTTTTTCACATTATTTGATTGAAAGGAGGGAGAATATCGTTATTTTGTTACACATTCATTTAATTTGATTTAAAATTACACTTAGTTAAACAGGAATTTTCATTTCCATTTTCAACAAAGAGACAAGAGGGCTGAGATCGGGATATGGACTACGGAATAAAGCCATTTTGAAATCCGTTGCATACTCTTTTAAGCATTAGATGACTTTTTGAAGTTTTATGAATGTACATATGAATGTTATTCAAAAAATTGAGGTTTCAAGTTAATATGATTACATACATAAAAAACTATGAACTTGCTTGAAAATAAAACAAGAAATCTTCGTTTGAATCAAAAAGAAAATATTTGCCTGAACTTTGTAAATGCTTCCTTTTAATTACTTTAAAAATGACAGAATAAATCAAACTGTGCAATATGTTCAACAAATATGTTCAGCCTTCTTGTACAGGTGTACAATATCATACAAATCAATAAACTTGAACACAAAAATAACAATCCACTAACTTACCTTTGAAACTGCTGCTGTTAATGTCCGTAAAATTTCATACAATTCATCATGACCAGTCCGCCAAACCGCCGAGGGAGAACACAAAGTAAACAATTTACCATTCCATATTTAAACCGATTGATAAAGGATTTTTCAGGGGTTTTTTCCCCAAATAATTTCCGATTTTCAATCCAATTTTTATTGGATATACACAAAGCAATGAAGGAGAGTTCAGTAAGCTTTAATTAAGAACGCCATATAATTTAGCATTATCAATGAAAATGATGGACTATATTTTCTCACCAGACACCAGAAACAACAGTTATGAGACCAAGATCAAAATCATTATAACTTTAAGTTGTAATTCATTTTGAATATAGAAAACAATTTGAAAACAAAAATCGAATGTTATAACTTCTCGACTAATGAGTCAGGTTCGTATGAGTCAAAATTTTAAGAATTTAACAGAATTGTAACCAATCTCAATTCCTATTTTTAAACCATCTCACATTACCGACTTACGGGTCTAGGAACCAAATTACACCGCCGATAAACTAGCAATGACAAATCAATTATTCCTACATTTTGCATGTACATTAGGGTGGTCCTTATAAAGGCCATTGTCTTATAATGACGCACCCTAATTCTAATGTTATTAAATGAAAAACATTTTCTAATAATTTGTTTTAAACATGACAAAAGTGACTACATGTGTGCCAAATTCAATTTTCTTTATCAATCATTACCAAAGTTATGAATATTTAAAGTTGGATGTATAAAAATACATGGAGTTTCCCATATAAAACTTCAGACATCTTGGGGGCTAACATTTAACAGTTTTTTTTTTTTTATTAGAACAAATTAAGGGGTGCGTCATTAAAAATAAGACAATGGCCTTTATAAGGACCACCCTTATGCACATACATATATGTACGTAGGTAGTAAAAGGTTTTCTCGATTCACTCGAAATTTAAAAGGCAATAATAGGATTTTTTTAAAGCTCAAATTACACAGGAATGAGAGCCATTCAGTGTTCTTATGAGTTATGACCAATAATAGCTATTGAAAAGAATTTAACGTTCTCAATTATAACCTACAAAATAGTAACAAATTGAATTAATATGTATTTAAGTATTTAACGTTTTTTTTTAATTTAAACTTAATGATTTTTTAGTTGCTGAACAAATTCGTTTACATTTACTCGTTCGAATGTGTATCAATGTCATATAAAAAACAGGCATTTTTCATAAGCAAAACTTACCAGTGTAAAAACGTTTAATTTGTTGGGATTGTTTCTTTAGTCCATATACCTCCAGCGAAAACCCGCTTTTGTCCATTTTAAAATATAATATATCAGCAAAAACATACATGTTTTCTTAACAATGATTTTTTATTATTACTATATGATTCCCTAATTTCGTTTCATTTTCACGTGTTGATTTTTGTTTTTAATAATTACTCCGGTTTTATACATGATTTTTTTCTTCTTTTTTGTTTTGTTCACTCTGTATACACAATTAAATATTTAAAAAAAAAAATTTAATTTACCCACTTAGTTAAATTTAAAAAAAAATTGTATTTTAACAAAAAAGAAATAAATTAAAAAATATAAACAAAAGTTACACATTTTTTTTATCAACATGAATTTCGTTCTTAAAAACAATTTCTTTAGGCGCAACTTAATTTCAACTTTACGTCTTAGGTAAAAATAAATACATTTACATTAATAAAATCTTAAAAAAAAAATAATAATATTATAACAATATATAACAACTGAATGTGTACAATTTTTTTTTAATTTTTTTTTGCATTGAGTTCTGTGTTTTTTAAACTCAATTATATTAAAAAAAAAGCATGTTTAGAACATTTTATCTTACACCGGATTTTTTTTTTTTTCTTTTCTTTTTGTTTGCTTATAATAAATAAAATTTTAATAGTTAAGATGTAATTTAAATATTTACAAGAAACAAAAAACACATTTCTTTTTTGTTTAATTGACAAAAAAAGAAAAGTGCTATGTTTTTTTTATATTTTGAATACATTTTAGACGATCTAAAATTAATTTTCTATTCACTATTTGATTCTTAAAATTAATTTTTCTTTTGTTTCTATCTTAAAACTCACAATGATTTGATTACTTTTGTTTTTTATTCTCTTAAACATAGTTTTTTTTTTTTTGTTTTGTTTTTGAGAAAATACATTTCAGTTCATATATTTATATGTACATACATTTATATAATTTTTTGTGTGTTTACAACAACGATTGTTCATTAATTTCTGTTCATTTTTTTTTTTTGTTTATATTTTCTTCGTTTCTTGTACAATGTAAAATTGATGATGGCTTTCTGTTTTTTTTTTTTTTTTTTTATAGATTTTTCTCTTTGTAAATATATAGAATATAGATTTTTATATGCAATTGTTGGTTTATTTAAATAATTAAAAACAAAATTAAACGAAGGGATGATAACAAGATGGTGATGGAAAAACAAAAAGAAATGCATTTTGAAATTAAGTTTGGTTTTATGAATATGAAATAGGAAGAATAGTGGTGGTGGTGTGGTCAATCGATGGTGTGTGGTGTGGTTTCTGGCGTAAATTGTTTACATACATACTATATTATGTATATTTTTAGTTTTTATATAATATATTGTTTTCTTTGTTTAATACATTATAAATCACTATACAACAAAATTAATTTCATAATAGAAAAATAATATACTCGTAATAATCATTATAAATCAAAAACTATTTTAAACACACTACTTAAAATTTTATAGGTTACAAAATGTAAAATTGGTAAAGATTTATAAAGCATTGCCATTGGTGGTTCCTGTTACAATAGCGGTCGATGTCGTCAGTGATGTAGGCGGAACAACAACAGATGACAATGACGGTAAGGTGGGTTGATTTGAATTATTATTTGAAACAGCCACAACCATTGGTTTCATTGAACCGAGGTATTGGGTGCCAATTAATGGTAGGCTTTGTCCACCCACAGAGAGATTTACCTGAAAGGATGCGAGAACTTTTCATAATTATTTAATTAAGTTCTTATTTACTTCTAAAAGATATTTGTTAAACATTTATATTATTGTATTATATTTAGTTGATTTTTGTTTGTTTAGGCAAATTTTTCAATAGTCAGTGAAGCCTCAGATACTACTTATTCCTTGAATAAAATCAAAATTTGTTGCTGTTTCTAAAGTATTTATTTATCTGATCGTTTAACTGATGATTGAAAAATCGGCTCTTTATGTTACATGAGCTTAGTTTTTGACAAATATTGTGTGCAGGTTATATAGTCTAAGTAATAAACATTTAAGTTACCAATACGTTAGCTTATGGGCTACTTCTTTATTACGCGTTAACTGTTACGCATGCTCTTATGTTAAATTAAAATGTTTAAGTTAAGATCACTAAACCATTAAAAAATAAAAAAATAATTCTAGAACATAGTTTTATAAATTTACAGCCTTATTCTGGCAACCTCACAAATGCCTCACAACTCACAATAACTTCATAACTCGTGGTGAACTCGCCTCATAAAAACTTAAAAATTATGATCTGCTCCTTGGCAGATCACAACTCACGTTGTTCTTGTGAGGTTCATTATGAGGGCTTCCACAGAATCCGAAATTGTGACCGCCTTATACAAAAACAAACTCACAAAAAATTGTGACCTGTGACCCTCACAACGGCAGAATAGGGCAGTTAATATGCTTAGATTAGGTGATTTATCAATAAAATTGTATGGTATTTACCTTTCCAGCCATCTGAGGTGAAGTGGCAATCAATTGAGCAAAGTTGCTGTTTTGTTGCGCTTGTGAAACACCAATCGATCCTAGTCCAGAAGCTGATTGAAGAACTTGTGTGTTCAAAACATGAACACCACGTCCACCATTAGTTGATGAATGTGAATCATTTGCAGATCCTTAAATTAAATTTAAAAACCAATGTCACAACTATGTATATGATTTAAAAAAAAAAAAAAACTAACCTTTAATTGAAACTCCATTATTCACAATAGCCATCTTTCCATTACCTCTGTATAATGAGGATGTACCATTTGTTGCGGTGGGAAGGATATTGAGTTCGGCACCTCCAGGCAATCGGCCAACTTCAGTGGCTGACACATAAGTCGAGGAATTTCCGTGCGATATAGTGTTTGCGGCACCACCTGCGCTTGCACTAACAGCACTCATCAATAACTTGTGTAACTGAGCACCTCCAGAGCTCGGTGGGGATAACGACTGACCTAGAAGAGTACCGTTGCATCTGGATTGGTTAGAAGGTCCAGGGCTTAGTTCGATTGTTGCCAAGCTGTTTGCTCCAACTAATCGAAGACTTCCACCATTTTGAGATGAAGTCATAAATGGACTTACAACCAAACTCCCACCACCAACAACTTGGGACAGTTGCAAAGGTGTTGTTGCAAGGCCCATTTTGTTGTCCTTATCCATTTGACCCAATGCCAGCCCATTGAAGACCTTAAAAACCTTGGCAGGTTGTTCGCCTTCGTCTAAGAGTTGCTGCTGATAGTGATGGTGATTGTTGTTGAAATAACTGTCAATGTTATTGTTGTGGCAATCGCTAGCAGGAGTTTTTCGAGTCAGACCGTTTCTTCCAACGCTGTGATTTGGTTCTTTGCCATGGCTGACAGAAGTTGTTATGGTCGATGCTGAAGACGAAGATGATGATGATGTAAAGTAGGAGGGAAAGCTGGATGAACTGGATGACACAACGGCTACATTCATGTTAACTGGCATACCCGATGCAGTAGCTTTATAGATGCTATTTGACGACGAAATACCTCCATTATTTTCACTATGTGATGTTATATTAATAACGGGAGATGAAACAAATGTATTACCATTGGCCGAGACATTGGTCATAGTACCAAACTTGACACAACTCGTCGTTGGAATGTTTGGAACAATTTTGACGCCACCGATCGGCGGTGATGATGAATGAATTGAGGATGATGAGGAAACACCACTTGATGAGGACGGTGATGGTGAGGGCGTCGACGGGGTCGGTGATCCTCGAGTCATTGATGTGGCCGATATGTTTTTTGCCGTCAAAGACAGCGGCATGGTAACCGATGGTGTTGAAGAACAACCACCATTCCCAGTACTAGCTATATTAGTTACCACTAATGATGAGCCGGCGGCAGCAGACGTCGACGTAAACTGAGACGCTGGCAATGAGGATTTCATCATTATATTTGGAGATATTGGTGAGCTATTACTAGAAGAGGCGGAGAAGGAGGACGACGTTGATTGTGATATCACAGGTGACAATGCAGTTGGCATTGAAGTTTGCATCTGCGAAAGTTGAGAAGCAGAGAAAGAGAGAGAGAGAGTAGAGACTTTTGAGCTTGTTTGTGTCGCCTCGTTAAAGAGACACTGCCCAAAGGTAACTTACTCCAGCGCCTAGTGGTGAGGACATTGTATTGCCGCCACTGCCACTCGATAGAGAGCTAGATGAGCTATACAACATACTACCTCGTCCAGATGACAGAGAGATCGAATCATTGAGGCCTTCAGTAACTGAAAATATAAATAAAGAAAATATTTTTTAAGAAATTTAACTTATGAATTGAAAACAAAAATAATTAATCACTTTTTTGTTTGGAATTCAATATGTATTTAGTTCCATAAAGGACAATGGCCAAATCTGGCCCAGCACCAATAAGAACGGCCTTCATATCGTATAGGTACATATTTATTCATTCATTATCAGTTAACCGCATGTATAAATTCGCTGTGTGACAGAAGTTTTTTTAAATTTGAATAAAATGCGTTTTAGGATCACAATTCTATACTTTCATTAATTTTCTTTAATATTTTGTGTATTTTTTGATCGATTTAAGCCACTTTTTGGAGAAGTGTTTTCTGAATCCTTAACTTTTACTTGAATTTATTTCAGATTTTTTTAAATATTGGGGTGGTTTTTCCTTAATATTTTGTGTATTTTTCGCTCGATTTAAGCCATTTTTTGGAGTTAAGTGTTTTTTTAATCCTTAACATGCTACTTGAATTTATTTCAGATTTTTCAAATAATGTTTAGGGGTCGCGAGCGTCAATTTTATGCAAAAGCGTTTTTTAGAGTTTTTAATTTATAAAAAACACAAAACACAATTTATATCTTATTTATCAGAATAAAAATAGGTACCTCTTGTTTTCAAGGTTTTAAATTGTAATTCGTAAACGTTGGACAAAACGACCCACAAAACCACCACAAAATTAAAAAAAAACTGAAAAAAAATCAAGTAGCGTGTTAAGGATTCAAAAAACGAACTCCAAAAAATGGTTTATTTCGAGCGAAAAATATTAAAGAAAAAAAAAAATTAAAATCGAGAATTGTGATCCAAAAACTCATTTTATTCAAAATTAAATAACTTTTGTAGCACAAAATTGGACATGCAATTAACTGATAATGAATGAATAATATGTTTTTATATATACGATATGAATGTCGTTCTTATTGGTGCTGGGCCACCGCTCCATACATCTTTGCCCATTGTCCCTTAGTTGGTTATACAAATAATCAATGAAGAATGTGTCAACTTAACATTAGCAACAAATCAGCTGACCCGGAGGTGTTTTCTAAACAGCCAAGTTATAAGTTTGCAACTAATACAAGACACGCTTAAAATTCGTTAAGATATGCATTTTTATCCACAGTATTCACAGAAAAATAGAAATTTCCTCCTAGGACTAGGAAACGATTTTTTAAAGGTACACTCGATGAACTTAAAATCGTGTAAGTTAGCGTAATCAGTACAAATTAAAAGCTGTAACATATTCCAGCAAGTTTGGGAGTTAAATCTACCAACATTGCGTAAGCGAGTTCAGTGGTTTGTAGTGCTAGCAATAACCCATTTTATAGGCCGGAAACATAGTAGTAATGCGCCTAAATAAAAGAGCAATTTTTGAAGAATGCAATAAAACATTATATACAATTTGTAGGAAAAAAATATTGCGTATACGCCACAGTGCCCAGTTTGTATTATCACAACTGAAATAACAGCCATTTTCGGATCGAATGATCGGAAAAGTGGAGGACTGTAAAGTAACATAATGGTGACGGAATTTGTGTTTTTTGATAGTTCTTACGAGTAATTTAATGGGCGTTTTCAACACAATTTACATATATGTTTTTACCTGTAAATAGTATCTACTCATACATGAGTAGACAGTACTAGATTACGAATTCCAATTCTCATGAATATTTCGTACAGCATATGTACATTTTTTTTTTTTGAAAACTTACCTCGTTCGATCGGAATGCTGCCAAGTTCAATGTCAGAAATAATACTGGAAAAATCAATGTTATCAACTTTTGGACCAAGCTCACGCTTTAGGTTAACAATTTTCTTTTGTGCATTGATTTTTTCTTTCGCCAGAAGCTCCACTTGTTGTTCGAGTTCATGTTCCTTCATTTTCAGTGCCTGTTAAACAAAACAAAAAAAAATTCACATTAGATATTAAAAGTTTAACAATGATTGCAACTTGCAACAAGGATTTACCATAACATGTTTTAAAGCAGCTCCAAGGATCGATAGATTTGAAGTTTTCTTTCGTTCCTCGTCTTTAAGTTGTAATTGGCTTTTTAATTGTTCAAAACACTCTTTAAGTTGAGCTCTTCGATGTTTTTCAAGTTTATTATGGACTTCTCGAGTGCCCGCCCTAGAAGTGCCAGAAGTTCTGATATTGGATTTTTTTATATATTAAGGTTGTGTATTGAAATTTGATTATTGTTGCACGCAAAATGCTTTATGCTACCTCGTATTTCTACTCAAAGCACACAAAGCTACATTAAATAAACAAAAAAAAAAATACCAACAAAAATTAAATTGATTCATGAATATACAATTTTCCGCCTGGCGCTGCAGCGTTATCCATCTACGATTGAAGTAATAATTGGTCTATCGTTAGTGTGGTTCACAATTGACTAATTTGGCTCTTCAAATTAGAATGGAGACGTAAGTGTTCACATCTCCTAATTCCCAAGAAATCGGGTTACTATCGGACGACTTTTGAGTGCTGCTTTGTAGCGACCAAAAGTGCGGACTTGAAACCAACTCCAATTAAATTTTAAACCACAAATTCAATGAGTTTAAAAATACTTATTAGTACAAACACATACATATAGTTTGTAGAACGCCAGACAATTTGTGTAAGAAAAAAAAAACAAAATAATGCACATACGCCATAGTGACCGACTTTTTTGTTTTTCTTCTTTTTTCATCACCATAAAAATGCAAATTGGAAGTCATGCAATAATAAACAAATAATTTTTTTAATAAAATTATCACTCACCCATTGCTATTCGAACTTATGGTTCTTCGCCTGCTGCCACCACCTATCGATCCATGTAGTTGATGTACTCCACTAGATGTTGGTGCTGACGATGCAACACACGACATCGGGTGCTCCAAATTTCCACCGGAAACCAATAAACTTCCTCCTCTAGGTGGTGATCCGTTCATCATACTTACACCATTCAGTGGAACACCAGACGTAG
Organism: Melangyna quadrimaculata; assembly: GCA_949320155.1. Lineage (NCBI taxonomy): Eukaryota > Metazoa > Arthropoda > Insecta > Diptera > Syrphidae > Melangyna > Melangyna quadrimaculata. Next base: position 23,122,116 of record OX439484.1, on the reverse strand, counting down.
ATAAATGTATGCTTCCGACATTCGAATTAATACTGCCACCACTCAAATAGCCAGACGATGATAAATTCAAACTGGACTGTGATGAATCTTCAGCGGCTGCGGCCAAAACTTGTTGGATATAATGGTTATGCAAGATGGCGGGTGTGTTGTTGTTATTGTTGCTACTACTATTGTTGTTGATTATGTTGTTGTTGTTGTTGTTGTTGTTGTTGCTATTGTTATTGGATGCTATAATTCCATTGCCTCCAACTAAACTGTTGGCTGTAATTTTATTGGAAGAAAGTGAGTAACTACGAATTCTTGAAGATTCAATAAACTTTCTATTTGACATTGGCGGTGGGGTTAGGGGGATGCATTTTTTACGAAATGCTGACGAAGTATTTGCTGCAGTTCCAGCTGCAACAGCTGATGCTACACCCATTGGTGGTGAATTTCTTAAATTTGAATTATTAATTGTTGTTGATGGTATTGTGTGGGGAATTAAATTATTGGCACTAAATTTATTTGCTGCAGTACGAGTATTGGTGACATTTATGACAATCGGTTGGGTTGTCGCTGCTGCAGCAGCTGCAGACAATGCTGCCAAACTAACACCACCATTAAATGCTGTCGTATTAGCATTACTATTTTTACTATTGCAACTCGTGGTGAATATAGGGTTTTTATTTTTATCAACAACTGTTATTGTTGTATTATTGTTGTTTTTGTTATTTGAGAAGAGGGAAGTAAGCATTTCATTTTTTGGTGAACAATTATTATTATTGGACAATGATTGTTGTTCTTGTGTTTGTAATCCTTGTTGATTTAGTTGTTGGTGTTTATTTGTTGATATAGTGGTAGATAGTGTTGGTGTTTTAATCATTACAAAAGAGGAAGGGGATGAGTGACCATTTGAGTATGGCTCCTCTGTAAAAAAAAAACGAAAAATAAATAAAAAGAACAAAACTACGACCAAAAATGAAAGGAAACAAAACTAAAATATAATTATAAAATACAAAAGGCACAAAGCAAAAACACATTTATATGTATATGTATATACAAAAAAATATAAAACAAAAAATGCGAAACAAGTTGATTTGGTATTCGCTAGTCGGGAAGGAACTACACATTTTCGTATTCTATTCAAAGATGTTTTGAAGGTTATTTGAGTGGTAAAATGATGGTGTGGTGGTGTCTGCCCTGTTGCATTATACATGTATCGGAAACAGAAACCAGTTCAACGGCAAACAAAGGGAAATCAACAAAATTGAATCATTGTCCGCACATTGTCTTCTTAAGCTACTTTTTTTTTTGCTGATAAAGATTCGTCATCCATTGACATGTGGCCTCTGGGGAATAATAGCTTTTGCGCATAATTTTTTTAACATAGTTTTTTTACGGCTAAGGAAACTGTATAAAATGGTAGATGTAGAATCAAGATAATTATAACAGAACGTAACACCATGACGTGTTTTTCACTAGTTTGTTTCAAATTAAACTATATGAAGAATGAGCAACAACCTGTTATAACTGAAAGATATTGCAGAATTAGTTTTGTGCGTGAAGCTCAAATTTGACTTCTGAAGTATTTTTTTTTTTTTTTAAATTCAAATTGAGCAGCATTTATGGGGAAAAATTGTGAAGAAACGATTGGGATCACTGTTTTGATAATTTATTTTTTCGAAAAAGAAAACAGTAACTGAAAGAAGAATTCAGTACTTACCAAACAGAACTGCTGGATTTACATGTATCTTCGTCTGCAATCATGAAGAAAAATTAAGCGGGACAGATTTATACTAAAACTCTGTGCGTGTGAAAGAGAACCATAAAAGTGATGAACATGCTCGTCTTCATATCTGCATTATGGCACTTCCTATAATATGCATGCACGAAGATCTTCTGAGTTTTGGTGTTCTCTCTCTATCCAACAAATTTAAATTTAAATTTTGCATCCCCTTTTTTTGTCCACAATTCAGACGAAGATACATGTTAATTCAGCATAATGCTGGATTTACATGTATCTTCGTCTGCAAGTATGAAGAAAAGTAGAGCGGGACAGATGTATGCCAAAAATCAGAGCGTGTGAAAGAGAACCATCAAGAAGAAGAACATGTTCGTCTTCATATCTGCATTATGGCAGTTCCTATAATCTGCATGTACGAATATCTTCTGCATTTTGTTGTTCTCTCTCTACCCAACAAATGTAGATTTGAATTTTGCATCCCCTTTTTTTGCAGAAGTCAGACGAAGATACATGTAAATGCATCATAATGCTGGATTTACATGTATCTTTGTCTTCAAATATGAAGAAAAGTAGAGCGAGAAAGATGTATGCCAAAAATCCGAGCGTGTGAAAGAGAACCAACAAGAAGATAAACATGTTCGTCTTCATATCTGCAATATGCACTTCCTATAATCTGCATGTACGAAAATCTTCTGCGTTTTGGTGTTCTCTCTCAATCCAACAAATTTAAATTTTAATTTTGGATTCCCTTTTTTTTGCAGAAGTCAGACGAAGAAACATGTAAATCCACCATAGGAGAGCATTCATTTATTTATTGATTGATTTATTGGCTCACTCATTGATGGTGGATTTACATGTATCTTCATCTGCATAATGCAGAAAAGTAGAGCAGGACAGATGTATACAAAAAATCCGAGCGAGTGAAAGAGATTCATCAAGATGAAAATGTTCGTCTTCATTTCTGCATTATAGCACTTTCCTATAATGCAGAAACGAAGTTCTTCTGCATTTTGACCTTTTCTCTTTATCTAACAAATACCTATACATTTTGTATTTGGCATCCCTTTTTTTGTGCAGAAACCAAATGCAGATACATGTAAATCCACCATGATTCATTAATTAAATGATTCATTTGTTGATTAATTCATTCATTCTGAAAATATTGCATTACATTTTGAAGTGAACCTTTTTGAACCCTGTTTTAATTTTGAAATACTTTTATGAAGAAGACGTATGGCTGAACTGGGAAATAGAACATCATCATTAAAACTACAGTTAAGACAGAACTGTCCTCTCGCAGTATACCTAGTTTGGTACCTTTAATGCGGTGCAGAAAATATGAAATACCTTAAAGTACATAGGTATCTAGGATGAATCAATATAATGATAATGATGATGATTATTTTAATATTCCTACACATACACACGTACATATACTGCATTATAACTGAATAGATTCGGGTCCCTAAGAATTACAACGAATTTAAGTTAAAAACAAAAAAAGTATACAAATAAATTATAAGCTAATAGCTTTGTTCAGTGACGTTGTTCCGAACAGTTTGGAACAGTTTAGAACAGAAAAGTACAAGTTTTTGCTGTTCAATGAGAATTTTCTGTTCTAAACTGTTCTGATTTGCTGTTCTGTAAGGCTGTTCCGAACAGTTTGGAACAGAATAGAACAGGATTTTCTGTTCTTACTTTTTAGGTAGAACAACTTAGAACAGGTTTGTGACAACTGTTAAAATCAGCTGCTGTCACTTTAATAAATAAATTAAATTACATTAAATTGTGTAGTTAAATAAATACAATTTCTAATTGTTTTTAATAAAAAGTATTTCTTGCTTATCCACCAAACTCGAAATTTTTTTTTGACAATTACATATGTCAGACAGCTGCCTGTTCTATCCTGTCTGACATTTCTGTTCTACTCTGTTCGGTTTTGTTCTAATCTGAAAAAACCTCACTGAACAATCCTAATACAAATATCAACAACATCCAATCACACACTTCTCACTTCTTGAGTCCGCAAGTAAATACATACATGTGTACAAGGAGAAGGACAACAAAAAAACAATAAATATAACGCCTTTTTCTCTATTTCTAAAAAAAAATGTTTTTGTTCACTCATGAATATTATACCTACCTCAAATATATGACCAGCTTTGATATTTTAATAAATAAAAGGAATCATTGATCTTCCACCATATATCTTCAATAATATCGATATCATTATTGTGAATCAATTTTCGCTTTTTTATGTTTTTTTTAGATTTACCTACATACATATAGTCGCAATGACAAGTGTGATGTATTGTAACAATTTACAAAAACATGGCTGCATGTGCAGTTAAATTATGCAACATCATCATCCTCAGTAAAATAGCAGTCGGTACCGATGCCCGATGATGGTGAAGGGAGATGACGTTAATTAAATTGTAAAAACAAACCCCCACACTTCACTAATTTACTTTTTTTTTGAATAAATTAACATCGACACCCGTTTTTTCCGACAGATTTTACGGTGAATAACCAAACTACGCCCATCAAAACACTTGAACACATTTTATTATACCATATCAGCACACGTAGACATCACTTTACCCTATATTTTGTCATTGTTATGTACATACCTACCTACCGGAAGGCATTAAACTATAAATTCAATATTCGCGCAATTATTTCCAAATATTAACATGTATGCAATTTATTACATAACCGATGATAATTAAAAAGTTAAAATATAAATTAAATTGTATAATTTGCACTTTTAAGTCATTTAAATTGCAATCAATTTTACACAGAAAAAAAGTACAATAACACTAAATTTATCTATGTATGTAGGTATACATATGTATCTACCATAGAATTATAGGAAAAATGGGAAATTTTGTGAATCAAAACACAAAGATGCCATACTGTCGATAGTGTGGTAGTGTTTTCTCTATTTTAAGTTATAACATGCGCAGTTGTTAAGAAAATCATAAATGAATATTTAATTAGAATGGACTCAATGGCAATATAGTAAAGACAACAATAACAACGCAAATAAGATTGCATTTCGTGAGCACGTTGAACGCGCACACCACTTTTGGGTGAATGCTCGGTGGTTCGGCACCGGCATAGAAGCTATGTTTTAGCTATAATAACACGAATAAACTAAAATGAAACGTTTGATACCTACTTCTATTTAAAGAGTTTTGAAAAAGATTGTTTGATGTTTATTGGTTGTAGTGGAACAATGTCGGCTTTTACTATCTGGCCTCATTTTGTTTAGATATGTTAGTTGTACATAAGTACACGTTAATTAGTTAGTACACGAACAGATTGTTTGTTCGTTTACTTCCCAAACTATTAATTTTTGTTCAAAGTTCGGTTAGGTTTGGAAGTAAGCGAACAATCCTATGCCTACAATTAGTTCTGTTTGGTAAGGTGAAACGTTTGAGGACTGTGTTTTTCCAACAGATTGTTTGACATTGTACGAATTCGTATGAGGTTTCAAGTAACTTAAGATGCATAAGTAAGGTACCTTTATGGGCTATACGTGAAACGAAATTCACTTTTTTCACTTCAAACCAAAAACTCAAACTCAGGCTAAAAGATTTTGAGAATTGAAATGTTTGACATGCAAAACTCAAACCCCGAAAGCTAAGACTAATGGTGTTTTCAATGGGTAAAATAAATCAATTTATTTTTAATTTGGATCTGTCAAAACGCAGATTTTGCATTCCAGTGGACAAATAAATCGATATATTTTCTGATTTAAATTCAATTTTTCAGATCTAAATTTTTCGGCAGATTAACCCCTCCATGCACTTACACCAATACAATTTTAAGTTGTCACTTTACAGATTTTTTTTTTTTTTTTTTTGTATTGTTTGAACTTATTTCGATTAAATGAAAACTGTGTTCTAATTATAAAAAAAAGCATTTCTGATATAAAATGGAAGCAGTTAAAAATTAATTGGTAATTTCATGAAGTTCATTTTTTCTTCTGAAAGTGCATCAAATGATTACGAGTTTCTTGAAGTTATGAAACAGACATAAAATTACACAAACACAATGAACAAAATAAATCAATGGCGTTCCATTCACCACGAAATAAACCAGTTGATTTATTTTTTTGAAATCTGAATTTACCAATCGAAAACACCATAACAAAACTCGAATATGGATTTTCTTTGTTTTAGAATGGCCGCATTCGGAAACCTATGCGATAGCCTATCTAAGATAGGTTCGTATCCATATAGGTTTTCGAACGCATGTGTTGTTTTTGACATTTCGCAATTTCTCGGTTCACTTGGAATCACATTAACAAAATTTCTGTGTACGCATGTAAAAAGAAGAATAAGAATCGAGAGAATTTTCTTATGCACGAAGAAATAGATAGAGTACAGTCATTTTGTTTTAATTTCCACCACTTTTTTTTTTAGTTCAGTTTTGTAGGTAGCGTGGCGAAGACCATTGCTTTTTATCTTTTTTTCTTGTGAAAACTTTAAGAAATTAGCAATCAAAAATACAAGTTTACTGTGTATTATATGTATATCTTTCGTTGTGGAAATATATAATGTACCTTTGATAATTGATAAATAAAAATAAAGTCTTGAAATTACCAAAATTCTGTTTGTTTGTTTTTTTGTTTGTATGCAATGTAGAAACTCGACTAGATGGGGAAGATTCAATCATTTTTGTTGGTCCGTTTTGGATTCCATTTAGGCTCCGTTTTCTCGGAGTATGGTGAATTGGAATACTCTCTCTCTCACAATACATTCACATAATGACTCCGTGGTGATTCTAATTTCCATACTAATTTGATCCGATTTGGAATCGTTTTGGATCCAAAACGGACTCGCTTGCTTGAAGGGATACAAACGTATACCAACATTTTTCAGATAGGTTGGATAGCTATACAACAGCAAAAGCTGTTTTGTAATCCACAATTATTTTACACGGGATTACAACAATACCTCTTCGGGATTTGGTCGGATAGTTTGTATGTAAATGATGGCCGTTGGCATGCCATGGAAAAGTTATCGTATTTTCACGTTGAAACTTCGACTTAAATATTTTTAAATTGGCTATGTGTATTAAAATTTATTAGAATAAAATCTAGCTAAATGCCCAAATTATGTTCAAAAAAAGCTCATAAAATAGTAATGTAGCATACCTAATGTATACCTAGTTCAAAGCAACCGACAAAACATAAATCCGTTCACACATCCAGACACCCACTTGTTAAACAAAAAACCATCATAAAAGCTTTAATTTTCAATACAAAAATAAAAAAAAGCTTTAAGTTGATAAATATTACTGCACTTTCCTGTTAGTAAATAGAAACTTGTATAACTAGCTTTCTCTCTTATTTTGTTATTTCTTTTCTAAAACGTCATTCGTTTCCCACGTGAATCATGTTCATTTGCGTCAACTACACATACACTCGTTTAGGTATATACGATTTTAAAGTTTTGAAAAAAAAAAAATACCATGTGCCCAGGTTTGTACCTATACAATGTAATAAGAGCATTGGTCGTAAATTATTTACACTGAATTTGTTTGCTAAGCAAAAAACATGTGTTTTCAATTGTCGTCGTTGACTTTCTATACATTATATATATATATTTCTAGGTATATATGGGTGCACTTGCTTGTGCGGTTGCCCTCAAATAAACATGAGCATTGTTATTACAAAATAGTGCAACCCACCCCTTATACACAAGCGAACAAAGAGATGATTTTTTTTAGTCGCTGAACCATGAGCCTAGCGTGAAGAAAAACTGGGGAGGGGAATATTTGTATGATTGTGTAAAGCAGGCAAAACTGAAATAGGCGGTTGGGTGCTTACGTAAAGAAAATAATAGACGATTATGATGAAAAAGAAAAAGTCCAGTGAAATTCTCCCTGCGAGTGCTTTTGTTCTATAAAACACGTGGACCTATGGAAGATGTTGTAGGCATTATACATATATTATCTAAACCAATACATGATCAAAAAAGGAAAATGGAATATGTCATCTGTCAAGTTGATAGTTATTCTTATTATCAATTTGATCTGCCAAAAACTTAAAGAAAAGAGTTAGACTGCTTTCACACAAGGAAACTGAGTTGCTGGAATCTAGGAGTTTGTTGGCGAGAAGGGCAAGAAGTAAGGGGAATGAAAACAATCTCCCCGGTCAACGATTGAGGAAATTTTTATCACATTCCTTCTCACACTGTCCGTAATGTGCGTTCAGCCAATAGACTTTATATGGAAAAAAAACAGAAATCTCCGGCAATTCAGTTTCCTTGTGTGAAAGCTACTAGACAATTAAAGGAAAACGTCAAAAAAAATTCCAGTAACTGGTCTCCCTGTGTGAAAGAGGACTTAGAGAAGTTTTAACTCGTCGTTCATCGTTTTGTTTGGAGTTTTGAGTTTAGGGGCCAGTTAAGGACTGTACACATGAGAGCGACCAACGACGAAATGGGATTTAAAACATTAATAAACCTAAATTCTTTACAAAATCTAGACAAAACGGAAGAAATATAATTGAGGATAATTTTAAGATCTAAATTTTTTATTTTAATTGCTAAAACAAGAGAATTTTAAGAAAACAATTTGTTCGTCGCGAATATCCGCAATTCGTTACGACCCATTTATATTCTCAAATTTCTCATATTTAAGCAAATAAAAATTCAGATTTTATAATTCTAAAATTCTACCATTTTGACTAGATTTTGTGAAATATTTAGGTTTATTAATGTTCTAATTCCCATTTCTTTGTTCATTCGTCGGTAGTTGGTCGCTCTTATCTGAATGGTCCATTCACCGTTTTCATTCGATATGAAACACAATTTCTACACTTATCGATGACAAATAACTCATATAATATTTGTATTAAGTTTTTTTTTCAAATAATCAATTATTATCTTTTGTTACAAATATTATGCACGCTGACGGTAATTTCTTACAAAATGAAACAAAAAGTTTCAATGATTCAAGTTCCAATTTCACTAATTCCACTGACAGAGTTGAGGACGAAAGTTTTTCGAGTGCATTTTAATCCGGAAAACTTCGTGGTAGGCTAGCCAACTTACCTTAGTTGTGCACGACTTTTAGAAAAAAAATTTCAATTTTCCTGATCGCTATAACTGGCCCTTTATACTAGGTTTCCACCAGACACTAAACCGAGATTAAGCAAGATTTCAAAAATTTCCTTGAAATCTCGAAGATTTACCAAATCAATTTTAATCTCCTCAAATGAAGATTTCAAATAAAAGTCATTCAAATCTTGGAAACATAAGTTTGTCAAATCAAAAAAACTTTTTTTCCGAGAATACTTATGGAACCGACCCATTTAAACGCCATTTTCTTTCGCTGACAGATAGAAATGTAAACAAAAACTATCTATATCACTTCCACTTCATATCAACAATGTTTTGTCATAATCTTTATTTTAATCTTTTTGAACAGTGGAAACACCAAATAAATCTCATTACCCAAATATCGGTTTAGTAGTCGGTGGAAACGTAGTATTTAGGTAGGTACTCTGTCTACTCAAAATTTCCATATTCGATGAGAACGGAACACTTCCAATTACAACATCGAGCAGAAAATTATGCTACATTAGAAACAACACGAACAACTTTAAAAGCTTGCATTAACAACGACAGTAACGAGTTTTAATAATAGACAATCATTTTGCAAAATGTCAGTTTAAAGATAACAGTGGTGCTTTCTTTTATTAACCATAGTTAACTATGGTTGTTATGTCAAAAAAAATTGTTGTAGATATTGTTGATCTGTCAAACGAACATTTTGCAAAACTTTATTTTATCGTTAATTACCATAACATCATGTTATTTTTCTACAATATAAACTCCTTTTTCGTTAAAAATGGTAGCAAATTCAATTTTAATTCATTTCACGTCATCAAAAGCTTTGTTTTGATTCTTCAATTTTTATTTTTTGTAAACAAACCTTCTTACATGTGCTTTGACAGATCAACACTTTATCATGGAGATGAGTTGGAAATAGTTACGAATTGTAACTATTTGACACTAACTACAAATCGTAACTATTTTGTAATAAAGGAACGACCATTGTTAACTATAGTTAACCATAGTTAACTATGGTTAATAAAAGAACGCACCACAGTAGATACCTACCAATAACTGTTATAGAAATTAAAGTTGTCTCATTTATGTATGTAGTCGTATGTACCAAAGAAGCAAGTTCTTAAAATGTCAAATTCATAAATCATGACTTAATTTAATAAAGCTTCACCGATAAATTCAAAAAGAATTATAAACTGCGAAACTACGACGCGACGAATAAGAGAAAAAAAGACAACGAAATGATATTATAGTTACATTGTAGGGGTATGTATGTACGTATATGTCAGTAGGTACGTATGTTGGTGTATGTGTATATAACTCCTGAAAAATATCATTCTAAATACAGTGTGCACATGCACAATGTGCAACAGCTTTAATACTTTGTATTTTCTTGACTATCGTGTCGTTTATTCAAATTATTTATTATTTCTCAAATTGATGAGATCTATTTATAATTTCATTTCAAGCTGCAAGTGTTTATAAAAGCACCTTTGCACAAAAACACGTGCCATATTCGATAGCCTGAGTTATAATAACAAGCGCATATAGGTATGCCTTATTTAAAAACTGTTTACAAAGTTTTTTTTTTTAAGTTAATTTATTTTTTATATCAATTCAACACATAAAATAAGCACATGCTCTTAAATAAATGTTAGCTTTAAAGTCAGTTTGATTTGCATTTTATTTTTATAAACCTTGTCGTACATTTTAAAATGATTTTTTTTACTATGGGGTGTTTAACTCGAAAGTGATCGCCATTACAAAAATAAAAACTTGCAATTGGACCACGACTGATTCTGACAGATAAGGCGATAGACTGATATTTGCTAAAATTTGAAATTTCAAACAAACGTTATTTAGACGAGTCGCCAATATGCCAAATTGTTTTCCAGTTCGTTTTTGTTTTGTTTTCTGTCGGTCCGAAAGCAAACCATATGCTTGCATTTGAGTTTTAGATATGCTCCCGAATAAAGACTGGAATGGAACCTAAGTAGTACACAAAATGTACGTTCTAACAACAGTTTCAATATTTCCCATACTGTTTTCTTAGATTTACTGTTTTAGTAGATTTTTTGAAAAAAAAAAACGCTTTCTTATTTTAGTTTTTAATGGTCAATTGTTTTTATATTCTAACGGAGTGGAATTAAGATCTTATATTCTGGGGGAGGTATATAAAATGTTCATTCCTTAATGCAGGAAATAGTGCAATTTCAAAAATTCTACTTCAAAACTACCTAAAGTGTCCAAGTGATATGAATTTGGTTTCGCGGGTTCAATATGATGGTGAACAAAATAATGATTCGTCTCCTCCTTTTATTTAAATTGTTCTGTAAATATTTGAACTAGTAGTCTTCTATTATAAAGGTATTACAAAACAACAGCTAATAGCGAATTATCTTTGAGTTATACTAGCTCTGTTTGTTTGCTTTATCGGGAAACTGGTATAAGCTGTTTTAAATCAACTTTTAATTCCAAATTTCATTGGAATTCTCTTGAACGGCGATGTATATAGATGTTTTGTGCATTTTCTTAGTGATGAAGGAGGAAAATTTGTAAATTCTTATTAAAGGGAAAAATTTATATGAACTGACCTAACATGATATTATAGAAGTACAATTGTAAAAAATAATATTACCCATCATATAATGACGTATCCATTTCTTTTTGGGCGGTGGCAGAACCGTTGTATCGATTTCGGTTACATTTTTGCACTCATTCGATGTCATGGACATCATTGTCAATGGTCGTTTTCGACTCTCATTTTTAAACGGGGAACATATTTTGCTGTAATTATGCTGATGAACTGACAGCGTTCGAACCACCTGATGGTCGTGCATATTTCTACTACCATCACTAGCACCACCATCTGCTTGAGAAAACACTTTATTCGCACTAAATAACCGCTTCGAACTCATAATAGATGTATTTAAACGTAAAAAAATGTCTGCCAACAAGTCCATTTGCCCTGTGGTGGCGGCGGTGGCGGTGGCTCCTGCTACTGCTGGAACAACAGGCATCACTTGTGATGATGCGTATGCTGTCAATAGCCGTGATTCATTTCGTGGCCATACAACTCTTGATGGCAATGAAGACGATACTACTTGTGTTGGTGATAATGATGTTTGTGCTGTTTCCTCTGCTAACGACAACGGCGACGACTGTAATATTCCACGGTCTATTTCACGGGTTGTAATTTTCGATCGCGGTTTCTTTGTTAAGTTGTTTTTTTTACATTTTATAACGCTCCACTTTTATTCAAACAAGACCAAAACAAACAAGTTAAACCACCCAGCAAAACAAAGGGAATGTTAAAACAGCGTCCTCCTAAGCTAAGCCCACAGCGGTAGCGGCGTAAAAAAAAGCAAAAAAGCACACCTTATTGAGGTAGGTACGTAGACGTTCAAACATTAACGATGATACTATAATTGAAAATACACAAATCCGCTAAACACGGAACCGATCCCTACTCGTTCGCTTGTACAACGCGAATGATTGCACCTAGAGCATTCCACCTTCAACAATGCACTATTGTGATTGTGATGTGAATAGCGAGTATTCGACCGTCCAACTGTTCGTCTTCGCTTTTGCCGTCATCGGTGCTCAACAATAAAGAAAACTATACAATTTGCGAATGGCGATGCAAAAGAAAACTTGAACGAGTGTACAAAACGCCAGTCAAAATTAAAATGCTCCTTTCTGCTCGCTCACCTCCTTTTCTCAGCAGCTCTGTTTGTGATTTGTGACAAGTCGATTATTGTTTAAATTTACATAAAAGAGTAGCAAGATACAACAACAACAAATACACACACACACACACACACAACATCACGATGGGAGGCAGGGAGGAAAGACGAAATCCAGTTGTTGTAGAAACAGAAGGTGATGCATAAAAAAGCATTTCTTTCGCGAAATAATAACATCTTGAGTGACTGACTACTGAATTGAAATGCGGTGGTTAGCGGAAACGGACGCAAGTTTCCTTCCACACAGGGTGTTTGATAACATACCAACATAAAGCTTAGCTCATGAGATTTGCTTCGAAAATTGTTTGTAATGAAAAAGAATGAGAAAAAAACATCAACAACAACAACAAAAATGGAAATTCACGTTTTTCTAACAAAGGAAAAGAAACAAAGGATTTGACACAACCACGTGAAGAAAAGTGCTTAGGTACCTACCTTCTTTCAAGGAAATATGTATACTATGTGGTGGGTTTACAATAAGGGTAGAAATGGCGCCCAACGTTGACTATGCTATTTTTTTTTTTTTTTGGTCGACTAGGAACGTAACCATTCGAATTATATATTCATGTCAGGCTATACAACGTGATTTTTAAAAAACTGTGTTTACTTTTTTCAAAGTTTAATAGGATAAAAGTTTGAAAAACTGTAATATTTTTGCACGCGTACCTACTAAACTTTATATAGGCTTTAAATAAAAGTGCACAAACACATATCGCTAAATAAGAATATCAATATATACAAATTATATAGGTTAATGGTAAGGGGAGTTCTTATACCTATAATGTTGACTTTTAAAAATATTTTTTAATTGATATCTCATTTCATAAAAGCGAATCAAAACACGTGTATGTCGCTTTAACGCTGTACTTCCGACGAGAACTTGGTAGGTATATTTAGGAATCAAATTCAGTGAAAACAGTCGGGCCCGTTTATATAGCATACAAATTGCAGACGAATTGTACGGCGTACCGATGTTTTTAGTTAGCACACTAAGTTGGTTGAGATCGTTCTCCACTTTTGCGCGTCACCTATTATCGGGTCTTCCTCTGCTACGTACACCATCAGGGTTAGATTCGAAGCCTCCTCGGTCGGGCGGGTGCGTTGCTGTCCATACGCTCCACGTATCCCAGCCATCACAGCCGCTGTGTTCTCAGCTTTTGTCAAAGTCGCTGTATAGGCCGTAAATCTCGTCGTTGAATTTTCTGCTTCATACTTCTTCACCGGACCAAAAATCACGCAAAGAATCTTCCGCTCAAAACACCCTATCTTTGAAATGTCCATGCTTCTGCCCCAAAGAGCAGGTTCGGGACGATTAGGGTCTTGTATAAAGTCCCCTTGGTTCTCTAAGAGAGGGCCTTACTTATTAAATGCCTTCATAGACCGAAGAAACAGCGGCTGGCAAGAGTAATTCTTTTGATATCTGCACCGATGTCATTTTGCGAGGTAATAGTGAACTCCTACCAAGCAAATCACCAAGGCTAATTGAAAGCTTAAGCATTTTATTTTCCAAAATAATCAGAAAAAGTAGGTAGCAACTTCAACTGTCCCTTTAAAATAAAAATGTATCGTTGTTTATAATATACACCTAAAGGTCAATAAAGCATAGATACCTACATCATCATATGGGTAGCTACTCCCAGGAGAGCAGTTTTTTTTTTATTTAAATAGGTTGGAACATTGATAACCTACAAACATCTTCCGAGGCCGCAAAACATTGAGACTTATTGAATCTGCTACGTACAAACATATACATCATACCTATACCCCAAACTTCACACAAATCACATAACTTCAAAATGTAAAATCTATTGCGTGTACCCACCTATATAGTACGTTGTACTTGATACCGCGACGCGTCGCTGGCTGGCTAATGGTTATTTAGGTAACAGAACCACCACCACAAAGGTAACAAATAATGTGATAAGCAAAATACGAGACAAAAAAAACAGATTTATTTTTTTTTTTCATCACTCTTTAGCAGCAGCCCAGGCAGGTCCACCACCATGTGGGGAATACATCCATATGTATACTGCAACAAAATATAATAGCATAAAACAAAACAGACCGAATAACATAAAAATGTCACACTAGAGAGTTCATTGACATTTACGGTGATTGCTTCTTTGCTACTTTTTTTTTGTTATGTTAAGTGTTGTTTTCATTTTGCGTTTTGCTGTTGTTGATACCGAGTGTTAAGTGTGAGTGCGAGTAGTGTAGTTGTAGTGCGTGTTATATTGTGCTAGAAACTACTTGCCTATGTATTTTTTCTCTTATCGAATTAAGCAATAGTTGCGATCGATCAATAAGAAATAGTGTGGAAATTTAACAGAACAACAACATGGCCTAATAAAGGCAGAACGTCAATTTCATAGATATCATTACTTGCGGTTGTTATTATGTCTAGGAACAGTTAGGGCAAGTTATGGGTGCGTTGAAAAAATCAAATCAATATTGCTCTTCGCTAATTGGTCCAAAATTGCCATTCACCATTTGAAGTCAAAAGTATGTCAAAGTTCATAATACAAAAAAAAAAAACAAATTGTAATAAAATGACAGTTTTGGACTATAGTTTACAAACAGAACTAATATCAAAAATGTATAGGTACATATGTAGAATCGGAAGAACGAGTTGGCTTAACTGTCTCACTTGTAGAGTGCCCACCTTGGGTATTTTAAAATTAAGTTCTTGGAATTGCACAATTTTAGGCTCGGTGGAAACATACCTAGGTAGGTACCTAAAGAAAGAAAAAAATACCGAAAAGGTGTGATGCTCTTTAACATAAATCAACCTAAAATTGATTTTTTCTTATGACCAAGAGCTTTCAAATAGATATATGAAGGTGTAAGTAGCGAGGTATACCCAAGTCAATAAATAATTAAGGAAGTTTGCTATAACATTATATTTGAAGAAGACAGCAACCCCTGTTGAAACGTCGGGAAAAGTAAATGCTATAATTCTCGTTTCATTACTAAAATTATTGTTACCAAAACAGCCGACGGAATAAATATTTTCCACTCAACATTATACTATTCAAATTGGTCAATAAATTAATTTATTAACATTATACCTATTTGTCTTTTAATGTTAACGAATGGTGTGACCGAGAGAGAATAGATTTTTAAATGCAGTCCAAGTCATTATAAGTGAATAGAAAAGGTTTTGACCAAATAAAATATTCACCTCGATTACAGAATCCGATAAATGATCTGCGGATGGCGTCCGACAATTGTTTCGGACGCCCATCCGTTTTCCATATAACTTTTGACATTTTAAATCCGCACCAAAGTCGTTATGGATCGAGTAAACTCCCGTGAATAAAACGTTGAGGATTTTGTAATCGAAATGATTATTTTGAGCAAATCAACCCAAAGAATCTTTTTTCTAAGGTTGCATCTGTAGCGAGTACATACATATGTACATAATACTTGCATTTGACAGGCAATACCGTATAAGCATAAGTCGCACTAAAATCATTTTAATTAAGTCATACAAATGACATAATTAATTAGATTTGAATTAAGAATTTAAAGCATGACGTATCAACCCAATCTGCTCCTTAATAAATCCATTTATATCTACATAATCTTAATGAGAAGAGATAAGAGATTTTATAATCTCTCTGACTCTGCTGCATACTTCCATAGACTAATCATTTTATACTGTCTTTATACAATAACCAATACAAGCACTAAACAAATGAGAGCACAATCAAGAAAGCTTATTGTATTGCTCCCCCTACCCATCAAAAAAATGTTTCAACTTTCAATAAAAGTATGACTTAAATATGAGAATGTAATTACTGATTAGGTTTTAGGTATAATTGTAAAAGCACAATATGAGACATTAAGGCGGAGTAGTACCTACGAGTATATGGTTAGTATTTGTAGTAGTATAGCTACGCGACTTCTATGTGCCATGTGATATGATTAAAGTGACTTTAGAACCCAAGATAGTGCAGTAAAATCCGCGTAGTTGTGTTGCTGTTTTTGTTGTTGTTGTTGTTATTGTAGTATTTGAGGTTAGCAAAGCAAATAAACCTACCGGGGTTTTGTACCCATTGCAGCTTGTACAAACAAATCAACCAAGGTTTCTTTGGTTTTTGTTTTCATTTAAAGCGGTTAGGTCGCTTCGTTTCATATGCGCTGACTAACACTCGCATATCACATGATTTATCCAACAACAACAACAACACCAAAAAAAAACCGGAATGTTTACAACAACAATGACGCAGCGTGCAACAGAGTTGCGAATCTTTCCAGGCCACGTCGTAGTCGCCGCCGCCACCGCGCCGCGATGTTGTGTTTAGTGGGGAAAGAGTTATTTCGTTTGTTCTTGGCGATGAATCATTTGTTTGTTTTATTATTTTTTGTTTTCTTCATTTTATTTTAACTTTTCCCAATGTCATTTGGAGTTGATTATTTGTCACGTGTATGCGTGTCTTTATTGTTTTTTTTTTTGTCAGCGTTTATTTTTATTTTGCATGTGCAGGTGAGTTTCAATATTTATTTAAAGAAAATAAGACAAATAAGGGAATTTGTAAACAAGGTCAAACAACATGTCTCAATAAAGTTTTTTTTTTTTTTGTTTTAAGATTATTATGGCAGAAATAATCCTCTCATTGATAAAAACATTACAGTAGCAAGTTAAAATAATTCAACTTGTTGACCCTGTCCGCTTTGAGAGATTGCATTTCGTCACAGTCAGACGCTGCAGATTACACCAAATTGTTATAATTTGTATACAAAACAGAAGCGTTTAGGCGAGATTTTTTGTTTCACTTAAGAAAGCACTGAAAGTAAACATAATATTTGAGACGCCTTACTTTCCATTCCAATTTTGTTTGTAAAAGAGCTTTTAATTATAGAAATATTTGTTCAAAGGTTGGAATATACTTTTCGGAAATCATGTTCAAAATTTCACATACATTCGGATTGTTCAGTGAGTTTTTTTCAGATTAGAACAGAACAGAACAGAGTAGAACAGAAACGTCAGACAAGATAGAACAGGCAGCTGTCTGACAGATTTAATTGTCAAAAAAAAAAATTATTGTCAACCTGTTGTTTTTGGAAGACCACCTTTTAAGCAATATGCAATATTTATATAGAATTCTTAACCATAAGCATCGTTTGCCACCACATATTTAAGCCAAAGCATCAGAAATAAAATATTAATAATACATATTATAAGACGAAAACACTTACCCGTAATACTGCGACCTTCACTAGTTCTGCCATTAACTGCGGTCGCTGCCACTGCATTTGTCACAGCTTCAACACCATAATCATAATCATTATGAATTAATTGACTGATATTGTTATTGTTGCTACTACTAAGGTTGGTATTATTATGCATAATTTGGCCATTTGATAGTACATAAGCAGTTGCAGGTGGTGATGATGACGATGATGACGGTGACGATGATGAATACGACGAAGGCGAAGATGACGATGACATTTGGTGATGTCGTGCATTGTTTCGACTATTGCTGACACTTTCATAGAAATTCTGTTGCTGCGGTTGAGATCTTTGAAAACGTTCACCGATAGATGGAATTGGTGATAATTCTAGCGATCGACTTTGTTCCTGCAGCTCAATATACTGAGCAGCTTTTAAAAGTGTGTCCAACGACATCGTTTGATATTAGCTGATAATAAAAAAATAGATAAGATAATTAAATTCATTAGTTATTGTCTTTTTTTTCAATTTTAGATCAATCAAATATTATTAATTTATGTGTGGATTGTGATCCTGTACGGAAATAAACATTGACAATCTTTTATATTAAAAAATTCTACAGGGTCAGTGAAGATTTACATTCACTAATGACGTTTTTCTATTAGTCGTCTGAACCCAAGAAAATGAAAGTTCATCCTCTGGGAAAAAATGGAAATACTACTGGACTTCATTTCCAAATCACCTCGATTTCAATGAAATTTCGTAGGAAAAATTCTATTTTTTTCTGAACAAACCGATTTTTTTCTAAACAAAATCGTTTTTTATGCTGTCGAACAAATCTTGAGTTTTTAGCTAGATTTCACATCAAATCACACACACACGTATCAAGATTTGACATTTCTCATGCATCAGGATGGAATTTAATGTTCTCATTACAATTTTGTGACGATGTTAAAAATCAAATATTAGTGTTTTAAATTCGTTAATATTTCAGTAAACGATCAAAAAAAAAGTAAAGATAACTGTGCGTATATCTTCAATAAACAAAAATCTCATTAAAATAACATTCAAATCTAGCGATGGGAGCATAAAACAAGTTCCGCAAGCCTTGACAATCCAAAACATCGAAACAACATCCCCGCTCTGTCATTACGGTAGACTACAAACAAAATTGTCTCAATTGTAGTTTTGGCTGTGT
This sequence comes from Melangyna quadrimaculata, assembly GCA_949320155.1. Classification (NCBI taxonomy): domain Eukaryota; kingdom Metazoa; phylum Arthropoda; class Insecta; order Diptera; family Syrphidae; genus Melangyna; species Melangyna quadrimaculata. The sequence goes on along the minus strand of OX439484.1, from coordinate 23,103,188 downwards.
AACTTTAGCAGAGAAAATTTTTGGTATTTTTGACAATGAACAAGATCCTCTTAAGAGTTTCAATTACAATTTAAGTAGATGTATAAAAAAAGAAGTTGATGGAAAAAAACTTCGTGGCACTAATTACAACAAAAAATATACATATGTACAACCACAAACTCATATTATCCAAAACTGCAACAAAATATGAAACAAAAATATCTCACTTATTAGTTACCCCCTCAATGTTCAAACTTGTACATGTACATATCATGTCCAAATTGGAGCACTTAAGCCCAACATGATCATGGTCAATTGAACAGAAAAGTAGCATCAAAAAAATAAATAATAAAAACCCAATTCGTCAATTTTTGTTGTATTTGATGCGTTGAATTTATTCGAGTAGATACATCATGTGTGTATTGTATATATGCATGTGTACATCTTGTAATGGTAAATGTTTTTCAAATACATATCTACATACATACATGAACACAAAAAAAAATAGAAAACAAAATAAAACGTTTAAGGGTAATATAATAAAGAATTTCGGAAAGATTGTTCAATTACATGGAGCTTATCCCTTATTCATGTCATCAACTTCCACACCCACAAAAAAAAAGCTTCATCCTCTTGAGATTATGGTCTCTATCGAGGGTGTGAGCCTTCATGGGAATTATTAAGAAGGAAAAACGAGGAAACCAAGCTGGATTTTAACACCGAAAATTCAGCATACATATGTATGTACGTATATGTGCGGAAAAAGAACTGACGTTTAACACCATAAATTCAATCTGTCATCTGTGTGGCCACAAGTTAAATAGGAAACAATTCTTTGAAAAGTTCTCCACACATCAAAGCATTTTATTACTATTTAGATCAAAATAAATACAAATACATACATAATGTAATTGACTTTCTTGTTCGAATACTGTGTCAAACTGGTTTAAAAGTCAAGGCTTTATGTAGAACTATATACTATAGTCAGGGATTAGTGTCATAAATGTAAAGAATGAAGGCTTCTGAAATGTTAAACGGATAAAGTTAGTCATTCATATAATTCACTTTAGTAAAATGATGTATCTTTTACGCTTTCTTTATTCCGATTACACCAATAATTATTGCATTGAGCGGTCAGCTCTTCATAAGCTACGGTCATAACGGGTCTTCCTTAAGGTAGAACTATAATAAATTGTTGAACGTAGTCGTACAAAAACAAGCAATTACATGGAAATGATATGATATATTGACAAATAATTGCAATTTGTTGCTTTTCTTTTACTTGTGTTCATTTTCGAAATACATTTTCGTTCGCTTTCGAAACATAGCAATTCCCCAATTATTGACACATCATATTAGGATTTTTATGTAATATTTATTTCAATCTGTCAAAAAATGAGAAAGCTTATCCTAGATGTTTGTACATCTTATTTGACAGCAAAACTAAGAAATGTTTCTGAAGAGTCCTATTTATATATGTATGTATGTAAGATTGCTCAGATCTCTGATATTCCATTTTTCTAAACGTGTCTTTTTGTATACGACGACTGCACAAAAAGATCAAAAAGAGGATTATGACAAAACATTCAAATGGTGTTTCATTTTGTTGATATGAAGTGGAAGTGAGATAGATAGTTTTTTTTTTTTAATTTCCATCTGTCAACGAAAAAAAATGGTCAATAAACGAAAATAGGTCGGTTCCACAATTATTCTTCGAAAAAAAAGTTTTTTTGATTTGACAAACTAATGTTTCCAAGTAGATTTGAATGAGTTTTATTTGAAATCTTCATTTGAGGAGATTAAAATTTGTATGGTAAATCTTGTAGATTTCAAGGAGATTTGTGATAATCTTGCTAAATCTCGGTTTAGTGTCTGGTGGAAACGTAGTATTAATGACACATATTTGAAATCTTCATTTGTGAAGATTAAATTTTGTATGGTAAATCTTCAAGATTTTAAGGAGATTTGTGATAAACGTTGGTTAATCTCGGTTCAGTGCCTGGTGGAAACGTAATAGTACTTCTTAAAATGAATAGAACTGTAATAACAGGAAGCAAACTGATACTTCTGTCATTAAATAAAGAAGCTTTCCTTTATGTCATAAGAGTAAATCACCTACAACGCACTTAAGTGTAATGAAAACATGTGTATCTTTCATTTTATTTTGAGTAAGTAAGTTCATAATTCATTTAACTTTATTGTTTCGTTTATGTCATAGGTTCCTTAACTATAAACTATGGAATTTTAAAACTATGACATTGTCATCATTTTATTAAACATGCGCTGTCGACTTAATTGAATTGAGCTGGGGTTAGAAGCGCACTTCACTTACGAAAAATGGACGAAAAGTAGGAATCCTAAATCCATTAATGAGTCGGCAGATAAATGAACCTAATTTTATAAACCAACAAAAAATAGCTTTCCAAACAGTCAGAAGGAAAAGCCAAGTTAATTGAACCATCTTTCTGTCTTTTTTTTTTTGTTCGTTAATATTTCATCAAAAGCCCGTTTTCCTTAAGTAAGTTACGTCGGGAGCGCTCTTCCCCTTCAAAGGTAAAAGTGAACTAAACTCTACGAAAAGTTACAATCCGCAATTAAGGCATATTATTGATTTCTTGGTATTCACTTATTTGTGTCGGACCACTTATGTGCTCATCCGACAGTTAAGGTTATGAGAGGTATGTATCCATTATTGTAAATTATTAAAATTCCACAGTGTTTGTATGTACATACAAATTAAATTAAATGAGATTGTACATTTAAGTTACTTTATTTATTCTTGTGTATAAACTAGCAACACAACTACATAATTTATGACATCCCTGTCTTGTGTCAAAAGTATTATTAGTACAGGCAACGGGGGAGTCAAATAAGGGCAATCTGAAAAAAGTTTTGACGTCTGAAAAGTTTGAAAGCAGTTTTGAAGAGGGGTTGCTTCTTAGCATAAATCTTTATTTGCGGGATTTTTGGTCTTGTGGGGCGTCCGCCATTTTGGAAAGAAGAAACAAAATTAAGTTTTTTTTTTTTGATTTTGAATTTGAAAATTATTTTCACAAAAACTGTTTGCTCAAACAACTTGATTTAAAAAGTTAATTTAAGAATAGGTTTTTGGCTTTCAAAAAAGCTATAACATGATATTTTGAGTGTTGCCGTTGATTTTTAATAATTTTTTTTTATATTTTAAGTAATTTTTTTTAGAAAATTGCCCCTTCTGCCTAAACGGGGGGAAATAGACCCCCCCTCTCTATACGATTTTTTTCTTATCTTAACTCAACCTACACGCCCTAGCACAGGAAGTGAGAAAAACGCAAATTATCAAAAGAAGTCGTTTTTCCAAGACGGCGGTCGCTCCACAAGACCAAATATCCTGCAAATAGAGATTTATGCTAAAAATCAACCCCTCTTCAAAACTGCATTCAAACTTTTCAGACGTCAAAACTTTTTTCAGATTTTTCCCCATTGCCTGTACTATATGTATGACATGCAATTGTGTATCTCAACTCGAAAAAAAAACTAAAAGGAAAAAGCGAGATGTAGATAGAACCATACAAGTTTTTGACACCTGACCAGGACCACAACACGTACGATGGCCGTGCAAGGAAAATATAGGTATCATCCCTTAGAGTTACCAACCGTGCTCTGTTTTACGTTAGAACTTTTTTCATTGTAAAATTTTGACACTTATGATTAATTACAAATGGTTTTTATATTAGAAAGTCAATTTTAATTATACAGTAGGTACCTACTGGAATATCAAAAAAAAACTATCGTACTATATACTCGACTTCCAACTAAAACTCAACGAAGTGGGACGGATAAAATTTAATTAATTTAATATTTAATTAATTTAATATCTAATTAAATCAGTTTTACTTGGTCTCTCCATCTGTAATCAAGCTAAGAAATTAGCATTTTCATGGGCTTGGATTTTTCTTTTTTTTACATTTTTGATTTTATGTTTTCATTCTATTTAATCATCTAATGTCACATGGGAATGAAGTTATACCAAATACGCAGCTAAAAAAGGGAAAAAATATGTCTACTCGAAATTTAAATGAAAATGTTAAAAGGCACGTAACTACCTACATACATACCTACCTACAACTCTGAAAAGTAAAGTCACCTTACAGCACAACAACTAGCGACGACGACGGACGACTATAGGGTGGAAAAATAAATAAGTAAGATAGAGAGGTGGTTAAGGGTGACGACGATGACGGTGAGAGAAAAAAAATGTTCACAGATAAAATATGCAATGCAGTACGGGCACGGGGTGAAGGTTTTCTTGTTTTTTTTTTTTTTCTGTTTCTTCTTTTGTTAAATGAGAATGCTCCAGGGGATGCAATGAATAAACCACCTACGTCGTAGTCATCACATCGTTGTGGATTGTAGGTGCAATGTTCATTCATAAAAAAAAATAAATGGAAAGAAAATATCATAGAAAACTTACTGTTTTCCCACACCACCACTTCAGACTTAAGTGGGAACTTTTTTAATAAAACAAATTTGCAGTAGGTACTTGGAAGCAGAAGAAAAGAGGACAAACTTTTGTATTCCTCTTTTTTTTTGTTGCTTTTTGTTAATTTACGGACACAATTTCACTTTTTATACGCAACAATGTCTGCGAAACGTATCCCGTTTTTCGTTGTTTTTATTTCCGTCAACTTCCGAAAAACAAGAAGCACTTCGAATGAAAAATGAACTACCGAACCAACAAAAATCGTTGGCTTTGCAAAATGGAGAAGCTTAATTAAGGGGTACTTCTTTTGTTTATTATGATGTTTCAAGAGAACACATTTTAAGGAAACAAGTGTTATTTTTTTTGTCATATAGAACAAGAAACTACAATTAGTGACATCTGTGGGGAAAAAAATGAATACGAACGAGCCACGGTCACATTATGAACTGACTGGCATGCTCTGTAGAGCAAATGCCTTCACCATGTCTCGAATGGTGCCGTGTTGTACCTATTTGTTTTGTTGCTGCTTTTTGTTTGTATTCGGGTCTTGCTGTTTCAAACTGCTGCGCCTTGTTCTGTCATGTGCCAAATACCACCACCACCACCGCTGCTGATCGAACGCGTCGTGTCTTTTCAAACGATTTTTATCCGGGTCTTCTATCTTTTCAATCAACGAGAACCAAGAACAAACGAGCAAAAACCAAACTCTATTTACGAGACCGACAGAGTAGTATCGTCAGGAGAACATTGAAAGACCAAGTACCCAGAGCTAGTTGCCAGGTCTTGTACTATATTGAAGCCAACACTGCAGGCTTTTACTGCTTCGCGTCCTTCCTTTGTCCGTGACGAGAGAACGAAAAACCAACCAATACCGTGGGAGTTTGCGCTTCGATGTAAATAATGTTTCCATTTCCATACACTCATTGAATGTACTACATACATATGTATATGACGAAATGACGATGCCTTAGCTCTCACAAACCAAACGAGAGAGGGTGGCAACTGGCAATATGGAATGGAAGTAGCAGAAGCATGCTTTCGCTCATCCAGATGTATGAATGATTATATTATACAATGTTATGTTTATGTTTCAATTCCGGGTTTTTTTTTTCGTTGTTAGATATACGAGTTCGGTATTCGGGGGGAAGGATGAAACACCATGCTGCTTTGCCAGCCGGCTCGCTGAATTATTTTATTTCATATCCCCCATCCTTGGTGTTTTAACCGTAGAGAGCAAAAAATGTGTTGAGAATATCGGAATAGAAATAGAAATGATTATGAAAGAGAGAATGAAACCATATTATCTAACGGAGAGCGCAAGAACGTCATTTTCGAGTTGTTTTTTTTTTCTGTTTTATTTGTTGTAGGTATGTTAAGAAACGCGTAGGTGGTAAAGTTGAATTGCGTCCCAGAAATAGAAGTTGCAATATTTTATTTTGGTATAGAAAAATATGTAGGACCAGACCACAGTTTTTAAAGGTTATTATAATATTTTAAAGTATAAAATCCTTCGTTGGGCGCCATTTTGTATGATTAAGCGTTCTCAAATTCAAAGCATCTAGATCTAGTGTAATCAACCGTGAATGAAACTCACTAATTAATTTTATTTAAAGAAGTCAACGTCTTTTTGCATGTGGATTTTCAAAAAAGGGGTTAAGTGTGCATTGGTTTGAATAATTCAAGTAACTCTATACCTACATCCGGCCAAGAACATTGTAGTTTGATGATTCATTAACACTGTGACCATAGAAAAAATGAAATGAGTAAGTAGGTAGAGAGACAGTATATACCTTAACTAAAAAATAAATTTATATAAATAAAATCAGCAAAATCTATGTATTAACCAAAATGCTTCTTTTGTTTTTGTTTGTAGCAAAGATTGCAGGTATTAAGATTTTTATACTACAAATAAAATTAAAGTAGATTAGATATAGACATATTTAATTGTAATGTAAGTACCTAATAAAAATACTTAGGCCATATATCGGATAACATCGTGTTAGAAGTTGACACGAACACCTAGTAATTAATTAGGATTGTCTTTTCGGACAAAATAAATTGAAACCTAACACGATTTCGAAATAATTCTGAGTGAGAGAATTCTGCCCCCCCCCCCCCAATAATTTATAAGACATATATAGGCGGGCAAACATGTAGAAATGATTGTTGAATTTGTCGAATGTCGAAGCTTTCTGCCTAAATTGTATTGGCGCAAGTTCGGTCCGAAATGGAAAAAAGAATTAAATAGTAGAAAATTAAAAATTTACTGTGTGTTAGCTCGTGGAGAACTTTTGTCTAGTGACTATTAATATAAACCATTCATGTGTGCTGTTAAGTTGAGAGACTGTCACTTCCTCATAAGGATGTAGGCAAAATATGCTGAACTCGAGCTATAACGCCAAAAGGTACTGCAAATGGAAGACAAAAGTATAACAAAATATCTGTTATTTGAAACCAAGCTTCAACCTTGTGCCTGGATATCATGGCTGAGACTTTTTGATCCGCAATCAAAATATGTAGCTGAGGCCCATCCTCACATTGTTCTACTTCAGACTTTAAAAATGTGTAAAAAAGGTTTCGGACGCTAGATGCAGAGAAATGCTTCATACCCAATTGCAATTAATAAATACTGTCAAGATGCATTAAATACAATTCTCTTTATATGCCAATTTCAGTCGAAAGTTCTGTCAATTTTCTTTTTGTTATGTGCTTTGACAGAAATTTGAACTAAAACTAGTATAAATCGATATTTTTCAGGGGAAAACAGACGATCTTTATGTCTTTTTGGTAACTTGAAACTTTCTATGAACTTATGCTCAATTTGATATCAAAACTCATAGAAAAAAAGAACTAAAACTTGACAAAGTTCCAAATTACCAAAAAACACTAACAGACCGTCAATTTGTGAAAATTTATAGAATTTACAAAAGTCCAATAACAATCAACATCAAATTTAGCACAAATTCCATTAACTATAAAAGACGGTCTAATATGTTCGCTTTGCAATCTTGTATCTGACAGTTCCCACAAAGTGATAGTTGTCCTTTTTGACGTTGACAGTTTTAAAAAAGCTCCATATTGAAACAAGAAGCAGTTTAAACTAGATGTGTTCAGGAAAAGCAGTTGCCTGAACAGAATTTCTAAGCAAAAATTAACAATTTGGCTGTCAAAATTCTGAGGAAAACAATACATATTTGTATTCGCTTGATTAGCTTTTGACGGATCAAAATCTCCAATATCTCGCTTTCCTGAGCATGCAAACTGTGAAATCGCATAAGTTCTTACTTCAAATTTAAACTGAACTTTAATTTCAGCTTAATTTAATTTTAAACTACCACCGTTAAACTGGCCATACTTTTCTGCAGTTTAAACTTTAAAATCCAAATCAAAAAAATTGTTTTCTCACCAACAAATTTCTAATTGCCTACTTCTGAAACTTGACGACTACTTTTTAACTAATTACTGACTCAAAATATTGCACAATACACAGCAGTCTTAATAATTGTGTAATGCTATTCATCCTAGTTCTTGTTATAGTATATGAATGGGAATGGCTGAAAATTCCCCACAGATAAACTTTTATATAATAGACATAATGGAATGTGGAGGAAACGGTCGAAATTAATGAGAAGTAAAAAGATATGGTTGAATCGAGTTTTAATTACCACCCCTACAATTAAATATCATAGCATTCTTTGGCAGCCAGCCTATTTGGAGAGAGATGGTTTTTTAGCCAACAAAAACCAACTGCACTTGTAACCTGAACAATGGTTATAGTTTTAAGTGTCAAGTTTTATTGTCAAAATGTGACATGTTTCAGTTGTAAGCATAATAATTTTGATGAAAATTATTTTCTTTTTTTTTTTAGATATGTATAGACAGCCACAACGAAAACAAAACTGTCATAATATTTGTACATCGGGGTAGGATAATTATAAGGATAAGAAGTTGAAAAAAGATATTGGAAAAAGATATTCTCTTTTGAATTTACAACTGTAGGAATATCATATTTATTGAATCACAAGCTGACACGACAGATGTTGTTCTGTGGAAATACGTTACGAGCTTCATTTTATTTTATTTATATAGATTGCACGCAGCACCTCCTTTATGTTAATTGAATAGTTTATAAGATTTACGAACATAAACAAAAATATATTATATTTTGTTAAAAATGCAATTAAATAAAAAAGTGCGTATACGCCCCAGTGTGCCCCCGAACAAAAAATGAGCCAAATCAATTCACCATTTCGATGCATTAAGCAACGAACAGCATTTAATTTGTATTGCTATATTTAAAAGTTTTTTTTTCAGGGCTACTGCCTCTTGCGAGGAATTGACAAATCTTCCAAGAGTATCACTTGTCACGAATAAGTGCTTCTCGTCTAGCCGTTCGGATTCGGCATAAAATTGTAGGTCCCTTCCATTCCTGTTGAAAGGCGCACACAGGAATGGTTGCGAGTTGTTAGTCACTAGGCCCTGGTTCTTCATGAGCCGTTGTGCCACCCGATTTATTTTTTTATTTTTTATATTTAAAAGAGGATTTGACAGGAAATGAAAATGGTGTTTCATATTTCAATCAATGCGCGATATGACAAGCGCGATATGGGAATACGCCTGTTCGAATCATGGAACCTCTTTGTCTACACAAATTTAATAACATTTACTTCAAATCTACAAGATCTACGAAATGTATGGGAAATTTCGAGATTTCAAGAAGATTACAGATTGGTAAATTATTTTATTTTATTTTAAATAAAAAAAATAAATCAATTTATTTGCCCATTGGAACGCAAAAATTGTCAAATCCAAATCATGAATAAATAGATTTATTTTGTTATTAGTGATAAACACATCATTAGTTTAGAATAAATAAAACAAAAATAGAAAGACGATTTATTTTACTTCAGTGCAATGACTGACTTCTTGTTTTGAGTGTTTGGAGAGCTACTTTATGTGGTTGGATTATGACATAAGCTTCCACCGACAAATATAATTTTACCTTTAATATTTCACCACCACAAATATCTGAGTTTATGTTAGAAGCACATTTAAGAATATTTGTTTATTTTAACCTTTGACTTGAGTACCTACACAATACAACATAACTTTCTGTAAACTTTTACTAGAATTATAAGAAATAACTAAAATAAGGCTACTTATTGAGAAGTCATTAAAATTGAAAATTTAAACTGATGTAGGTACCTTCTCAAATTATATTCTCTTCTAGGTAAAATGTGGCACATGATACGACAAGCATTTTGTCATAAATTCCAGGAAACCAAATTTTGCAATGAAGATCAATAAATAATTATTCTGCCTTGGGTTTGGTCGAAATCGAAATCCTTCTTTTCATTTCTCTTTTGTTTTTGTTCTGCATCAGTAACAAAGCTGGTTGGCTTTTGGGGGTCGCTTGTTGTCCAAACTCTTGCAAGGAAAGACGACTTATTTGGTATTTTTAAAATGTTCGAATGAATTACCACCCCATACATACACATGTACATAGGTACGCAGATAAAAGACGGACGCACATCACATCTGCGAAATAGATCCTTGGTGCTGTTAACTGTTATGGAGAAATAGAAGACCCATTCAGTAATTTTTTTTTCAGGTAAAACAGAGAAAGAGAGAGCCCCATCAAAACAAAGACCAGAACCAGATTCCAGATATGACGACAACGACGTCACCATGTGTTTGTTTGCACAAAGAATGAAATGGCACAGAGAGCAACACCAAAATACACGAAAATGAAAAAGGAATTTGCAAAATACGCCATAAAGAATTATACCACGCGCAGAATCCCCAAAACATCAGAATCAATTCACTTTGCTCCAAAGCGAAAGCCAAACCAAACAAAGGGAGAGTCGACCTTTAACCATGTCATCCCAGCCAGCCGTTTGGTAAGAACAACAACAACAACAACAAAAACAGCAGAATAGAAGTTTTGCGTGGATTTGAACTCACGAGAGCACTTTTTCCGATGTACATGTTCAACAAACCCACAGGCTTTTCAACAAATCCTCTCTTCGCGGACGCCTTATTCAGATTCTTTGTTGTTTTTCGTTTTCGAAAACGAGCACGAGTGAGGTAAAGGGCATACATGCATGTGTATTATACATACCTACATAGAATTTTTGTTTGTATGTACCAGATCTCAAGGATTTGCCAATATATACTTTACAAATTTTAGTGCACATTTTATAAGATGCGAAAAATGGGTTGTTTTCTCAGTCAGCGTGTTCTAGGAATTTTGTTTGTAGGTGTACACACATAAGTGGGTGTAGGTGGTTTTTGTGCTTCATAAGATAAACGAGAATTATACATAATGCAATTGTCGGTAATGGATTTAATACTTTTTTTCTTCTTTCACACTCTTTGGCATTGTTTGTTGCTCTTTTTTCCAAACGCTTTGCAAAGTATTTATCACATCACACGATGTTTTCTTCTTTGTTTTTGTATTTTCAATTTGTTTTTGTTTTTTTTTTTATCTTCATAAAATGTTCAACATCCGGTTCCGGATATAAGAAGAAAAAGAAGAAGGTGCTAGTCAAAAGATGTAAGTAGACAACTTGAAATGTGCTCTGTTGAAGGCTGTGGCTGGCGGAAGAAGGAAGTTGATAAGGCGGGTGACATGGTAGCAAAATAGCAGCAAGCATACACAATGATAAAGATGCAAAGCAAAAGAAATATGTGCCGGGCAGCTTGACAGAGCAGCACAGTGTGGTTGGTTAGTGAAATAGTGGGTGTCGCTGCCATCGATTAGAGGAAGAGTCATGTGTCTCTGGCATAAAGGAGAGATTTTCCTCAACAGCACTCTGCACTGACTCTATTCTGTTTGAATCAGTCTATACCTACACGCTCTCTTGGATCTGTCTTTTGTTTGAATAGTAAATTTGGTTATGTCCCGGGAATTATGGAAAGCGGTGTAACAAATTGGGTAGGTAAAGTTATTCTTCAATTTAATGAATCCAGGGACTTGGCTGCAGATGGTTGAGGTGAGGCAAATCGCAAATTGTATATGTATGTAGGTTTATCCGTACACGTATAGAAAAACTAGTGATTGTGTTGTTGTTCATTTGCAATAAAAGGAAAATGTGATTTTTTTAAAATAGAATACAAGATATTATGAGGAGTAGGATGTTATTTTAATGGGAAACAATTTATGCGAGTTGACTTCTGCGCTTGTTGTCATCCAAAAAGTAGATTACTGCAGCAAAGCTCTGAGTAAATATGTAGGTATAATATGATAAAAACAGTTTTAGATAATTTTAAAACAGATTAGAAATTTAAACATAAAATAAATTCAATTATTTATCTGTCAGCTGTCAAATTTACTGTCACTGAAAACTGTGTGTTTAGTAAAACGAGTTAGCAGAGATTTTGATCGCTGAGCAAGCGAATCCAAAATTAGTTTTATTCAGTATTTTGACAATCAAACTGAGTTTTTTCCTGACGAATCATGTTCAGGCAACTGAAACTGATCAAATTCTCTGAGATCAAAGGGCACGGTAGTGTCCAGCCAAGTTCTGGCACTACACCCTTTTTACAGGAACAAACTCAGGCGATTTTCGACCCCCTCTAACTTCAGTACCAATAAAATCAGAAACTTCAAACTCGCAGCATTTGCTAAGCTCACCAGGTTTAGGCAACTCACCAAATTTCAATTCTTTAGCATTAGGGGTTCCCGAGATATAAAACTGCAAAAATCGCAAAAACCGTAACTGACTGACTGACAGATCATCAAAATTATGGAGCACTTCCCGACATCTTAGAATCTTGTAATTTCGCACAACGGTAGGCCGAGGCCCTGTGGTGTATACATAGGAAAAAATACTGACTTAAATTGAGTTGATTTAATTGGCAAGTTTTCTTTTTTTACCTAATTACTCAATTTTGAAATGAAATCTTGACTAGTAAACCATTTCAATTTAAGTCAGTAATCATTAAATAACAGATTTCTCTGATAATTTTGAGGTTCTTCCTTATTACTCTACTTTTTACGACTGACTTGTTACGCAAAGGCTTTTGTGTATAGAAGAACTTGGCTACTTTTTTAACATTTATGTTTTTGTTGTGATTTCGTTTTCCTGAACACGCCTAGTGTTACGAAATTAAAAAAAAAAAAAAACAAAACCTGAAATTATTTCACATCAACGGATTTTTGTAGAGTGGGCTTGCCCGTCACAAATTCCAAGCGTGTTGCCAACTTTATTATTATAAAACGAAAACCCCCATACAAAAAATGAAAAATTTCGTTGTGCTCTTCTTTCTGAGGTACGCTGTTCGATCAGCGAAATTTATGATTATACCAGATTATTTTGAGAAGTCTCCACTCTCTTTTCGCACCGGACCATTCATTTTATTTCGTGTTTTTATTTGATGTTTCTTTCACAACAGCATGGCTTTGTTAGATTTTTTTTCTTTAAATTTTGTTTTATTTATTTCCAATTTGTGAAGCTCTCCATAATGAATATTTTTCCGCTCTTTTAAGAAGAATTTCGTTGTGTTGTTGTAGACCACAGGAATATTTAGTACCGAAAGACGAACGCAAATGTAAATTTTCCAAATCTTAATATCCTACTTACTCATGCTTTATTAATGCCTATTCGTAGTCAATAACTGATATAGAGAATATGAACCTTTAAATGTAATTTTTGAACCTGCATACATAAGTACGTATGTCTGTAGTCTAAGCTACAACAGACAAAGTCATAATGTCACTTAAAAACAATTATATCATAACTTACCAGCGAGAAAATCAACTAACCAACATAATGGAGAAGTATAGATAGGCAGGTAGATAGGCACATAGTTTTCATTAAAAATTAATTAACTTGTCTGTCTGTCATCAGGCTCTGGATACAATAACGACAAATTCACAGAAAAAACTATGTCTATGACTATGTCACAACAATCATACATACTTCAATGTCACTTTCTATTTTTTGTTTTGTCCTGAAATTATTTAATGTTTTCAATTATAAGCGAAGAATGACAGAATTTAAATATATCGGACGTTAAATATAAAATATTTTATTATGACAAAATATAGTACTTAACTTCCTCTAAAATTGCTTATAAACCAATAACCAGGAATATAACATTTTGTCTTTGTCTTCCCCAAAGTCTTTGTTCGTATCCCAAATGCACTTTTGTTTAAATGTTGATGTTTGAAGTAATAACATGCATATCAAATCAAAACTATTAATATGAGTCCTTATCTCTAAACTATAATGTCTCGCATGACGAGACCGAGAGGAGACGAGACGAGACTGCCTTTTAAGCAACCGAGATGGGACCGAGACGAGAGTGTATATTTTGACCGAAATGTACAGAGAGTCTAATAAATTAAAAAAATCCAATTTCAGTTAAATATTTATTTTCTTCTGCACATACTCAAATGATAATCGAAAATATTTCGTTGCAGTAATCAACAGTTTGTGTGAAAATCGTATTTTTCGGAGACGAGACCGAGACGAGACTTAATAATACGATACCGACTCGAGACCGAGACGAGACTGAAAACATTCGATTTTAACGAGACCGAGACGAGACTTACAAAAGTCTCGCAGAGTCTGGTCTCGAGGCCAGCCCTAGATGTGTATATTAATATAAGCTCCGTTTGATAACTAAAAATTTCTTTAAAATTTAACTTTTTTTTATAAAATAAAAAGGCAGCATCTTTATACTGTGAAAATGAAACCAATTAATTGAATATGTGCGACGCATTCGTGCACTTCAAAAATATTTATTTTCGCCATAGTTATTTATTATTCATTGCTCGCGGGCCCAGTATCAACATGTTCATACCAATTGACGTTGAAACGGTAGTGTTGTATAGGTATGAATGGAGAGGAAGTAATCCACTGTGTCGTAGATTGTAGTACCATCACCCGCACCGCGCACAACCCAACCAAACTCAACTCTTGGGCCAGAGAATGCACTTTGCGCAGAACTCGCATTTAAATAGGATATGCAATCGGAAAAGGGTGAACGCGACCGGGTTGGTCGTGTTTCGTGTGATGCTCATCTTCATGGTGCCGTGGTGGTGTAGTTGAAACCAAAACAATGACCGAGGACGGACCGGGTGTTGCTGTATGTATGTATGTATGCATATGAAAAAGTGCAACTGATATTTATGTTGTTATGTTGTGCATGTCCTTAGGATTTTGTGGGTGTTTGATTCTGTGTGTTTGGTTTGAGTACAAAACTACAAAGTCGATGAAGGTTTTATAATCCGTATAACGTGCATTAAAGCATGTTTCATTTGACCATAGTCTTTCTCGCTTTCCATATGTTTTCATATAAAAATTATAGGTACAGCTCGGCTCGTTGGATTCTAAGGCTAGGCATACACATTAGACAGTTTCAAAAAAAAAAAATTGTCTCCGATTTTTCCGCAACCAGGCGGTTTTATAGAAAATTGAACGCTCTAAAAAAATGGTCTTAACATTTTTTATCATAAGTCTAGCCGTTTAAAAGTTATGGCTTATCAAACTTAACCCATAAAATTAACATTTATTAAATTATTTTAAAATAAGCATTTCTATTAGTATTCTAAATATTGTGTTAACTGTGAACAAACTGCCCATTAGGACTATTGCGCGTCGTCTCGACTCTTAACCGCACCACACCACAGGTAATGTTTTTTTAACATGTGACAAGTGTTTCTCGAAAACTACATTATAGACGAAGTTTTCAAATAAACCAAATACTTTCTTGACGCAAGTTACTTTTGAAAATGGACCCGACTCATCATTTGAATAGGGATCTTTACGAATTTGACAACATCAAGACATTGACAAATTCAAAATTGCAAATCAAAAAATAACAATAGTTCAGTTTTCGCTTTCAAAAACATATAATTACATATCAGTGTCATCAAGTTGAAGTTTGGTGGAAAAATTGCTCAACTTTACTAAAACACTTCGATTCGTAAAGTATGTTATTGTTATTATTTTGAATGAAATACAAAAAGCAAAACAATCTCAACAATACTTTATTCCTTAAGGCTCTAGAAACACAATTAATTCACGCATATGCTTATGTCTGCTCCACTAAATTAAATCCTAATCAGCATAAGATGTTTAAACTTGCGTCACCCAATTCCATGTACGATATAATTTGTCAACCGTTTTATCTGTATTTCTTTTATTATTTACATTACAATCAATTATCTACCAAGCATCTTTCCCTTTGAGAACTTGAACCCACCATACTTGTTCATCGCCGCCCAAATGCGTTCTTATCCCAATTTTCACCGCATCATCATCAAAATCTTGTTCGAAAATTGATTTCCTAGTAAATGCCATGCTGTTTCCGTTAACAAACTCTCCTGATAGAGTTCTTGCCCTTCTATTCCCCTATTGCGTGGTGCTTCGAACATTGCAAAAATAAAAATATCGGTTGGCATCTAGAAATAGGTAGGTACTTGAAAAGGATGTAAAATCGATGGAAACAAAATTACACCCGCATGACATTTACATGTGACACTTCGCTGTGGACTATATATATACCTAGATAATATGACGATACATTTATAGTAACCCCTTTATAAAAGGCTGTTCTGTTGGTGGCGGGGCGCTAACACCCCCATCAGTAGCGCCTGAACCATCATCGTCGTAAAGAAACAAAAATAAAGTAGTTCTATGTGTCTTCGGCTGTATATGCTCTTTGTGTTTTGGCTCTAAATCGGATTATCAGAACGAGGTGACGATGATTGGGAATGTCTCGAAATGAACACAAAATAAATTCCCCTGTTGTATGGATTACGAACTGACAGTACGTCGTTTGTCACAATGGTGCTGGTACGGGTACCATACATACAACACCAACACCACTAATGTGTGCCACTCTGTTAGCGGCCCCATTTGACATTTTCTACATAATTTTTCTAATGAGAACGAAAAAGACTTTTCTCCTGTGTGTGTGTGTGTTTTATTTAGGTCTATAAGAGTTTGAAAATGGATTTTTTTTTCATTTCTTTGATGCTTCAAAACTTTGTTGTGTAAATAAAAAAAAATTCACAGAAATGGAATAAAGAAGACAGAAGTCCAACGACAAACTTTTACACGTTGTACTTTTTTTTTTTACAAAAGGGATGTACAAAAAAAGTAGAATTGTTTGTAAGTACATTTTAAATCATCATTTTATTTTAGTCCTTTGATGCAAGGAGTACCAGGGATAAGAATCCCGTTTTTTCTGTCACAAAACGTAGCATACACAAAATGGCGCACTTTGAATTGCACCGTATATGGAAAAGTCAAAGATTGTTAGCGACGTCGCTGTCGTCGGTCGTTCGTCGTCCACACAATCAATTTCAACAGCATTTCCAATTCATGTACATCATAGGTAGGTAGGTCATAATAGAGTGTACAATGTATATTTTGTGCTGCATGCTGCTGTCAGATAAGATGACACATAATGACTTTATACGAGTTATATTTATTTAAATGAAAATTGAAATTAATTCAATCTACACATGCTCGTCTGATACAGACTGAATAACTAAAGTAACCATCTCATTAGGGGATGGTTTCAGAAGGCTTTCAATAATAATGCTCAGGAAAAAAAGAACAAAAGCCTAAGAATTTCGAACGAAGACACGGAATGAATAAACATAAACTTGTGGTTCTTATTTTCTTTCTGTTCTTTTTAGTTCATCTAAAGGAAATTAGGGCCGTAAACTGTTTTGTATATGTATGTTAATTTAAGATTTTTTTCTGGTATCTTTTGTTTGTTTACTTTTGAATATACCTAGTACGAATACTTATTTATGTGGATTCATTTGGTTTGAACACGTTATGTATTGTAGCTTTTGCCTGAATCTGAATATTATTTGTATGTATACATACAGGGATGTCAGACAACGACGCAACGATTGCCTTCCTGCCACGCTCTGCTGTTGAGTTCGTGAGTGTATGACCAGTAAAGCTTAAACTAATTCGTTTTTTTTTCCAGACATGTACTCTTGTTGTCATAATTGTCCGGGATTGTCTTTTATTTATCACTTTAAGCTGGTACTTCTGCCTTATGGGCAGACATTCCGGTTTGCCTTCAAGCTACGGACAACAGCTGAACTAATGTGTTTGAGAAAGTATGCATGAAAAACGCACTTATATTTATATTAATAAATGCAAAAGTAACAACTGCCGCGTAGAGCTAACCTTTTAGCTTAGGGGCATTTTCCTATCACAGAAAATGGCAGAGCTTTCCCGCCACTTCACCCACCCTTCGCTCACGCGATGTTTGATGTCGTCATCACAAGATCCTTCGCTATTGATCATTGGTCCAAGATATTTAAACTTTTCGCACTTGGGAAGCACTGTGCCATTCAAATAGATGCCCGGAATAGGCCTGTGTGAATCAGAAAATGAACAGCATAGGTATCCGGTCTTTTTCGCGCTAATGCGGTATCCATTTCCCACCAGAACATCCACCCATACATCAAGTGCTCGTTGCAAGGACACAGGATTTTCACTTATGATGGCTCCATCGTCAGTAAAAAATAACTGATTCACTTTGGGGTCCGTCAACTTATTCTCAAGCAGAAAGTTAAGGATAGCAATAAAGAGCAAGGGACTCAAGACGCTTCCCTGGTGAACACCTACTCTAATTGGGAACTCTTCGTTGATTCCTGCGGGGCATGTTACCTTTGTTTTAACTTGCTCATACATACATGTCCACGACCATCCGCACGTAGACTTCCGGAACTCCTCGTTGCCTAAGTGCAACCCATATCAGATCTCGTGGCTGTCTGTCGAATGCTTTTTCGAAATCAACCAATACAATATGCAAATCTCTCGAGGAATCCCTATATTTTTCCATTCTGATTCTTATACTCTGAATAGTATCTGTGGTTGATTAACCCGAAACAAACCCGCATTGGTCGCCAGATCGCCTTATTATTTTTCGTAGGCGGCCATCCAATACCCGCTTAACGATCTTCATGGTGTGTGACATCAGCTTGATCGAACGGTAGCTTTCGCAATTTCATGTATCACCCTTCCCCTTGTAGATTGGAAGAAGGTAAATTTTCATCCACTGATTAGGCATTCGGTCGCCGCAGATAAGTTTGGAGATGAGAATCATGAGCCATCTAGACCCGATGTCTCCCATCTTTTTCCAGAACTCAGAGGGTATCTCTTCTGAACCAATCGCTTTTCCCTTTTTGGAGTTTTTCACCGCATCACTAACTTTTTCGACTGTGACTGTGTCGGCGACTTCTTCATTGTTAGGTGCATCTATTGGAAAGTATATCCTCGAAAACTGTTCATTTAAAAGTCCTTCACAATACTCTTCTGTGATACGCCATCTGTGAAGAATTTTGTCGTCATCCACAAGGAGTTGGCCTTGAGTGTAATGAACGAATCTCCTATGCATTTTCCTTCTCTGTGCGGCGATTTTGAAAATAGTTTCACCCTTGTTCATGTTGGCATGTCGCAGTTCCTGAATAGCTTGGTTTGCATCAGCAGCCGGTGCAGATATTTCCTCCAGGGGGTCAATTCTCGATCTGTGAAGCTGTGAAGTGATAAATTTTCCAAAACTTCACACGCTAATAACTCTATTCTGGATGACTGTTTAAAAGTGATATTAAATGTCAAATCATGATAAAAAATTACGAAGTTTTGACATTTTATTTCACTTTTTCACACTCATCCAGAATCGATATATTAACGTTTGAAGTTTTGTAAAATTTATCACTTCAGAGCTGCACAGATCGAGAATTGGCCCCAGCTCCCGATACATGGTCTTCGTACTCCCTGCTTGAAGTTGGGCACACTTTTTCTTTGCTTCTTTTTTGCAACGTCTGTAAACCACTCCAAGGCGTGCTTTTTCATCTATGTTATGAGAGGGGCAAGTTGACCAGACCAAGCTTTGAAAGCCGTTTTTTTTTCTAGTCATTACTGCTTTGGCTTCATCATTCTACCACCATGTTTCTTTGTCGTGTTGGAGGTGTCCTCTGACAATTCCTAGCAGTGATTTCGCTTCCCCCAGGCAGGTTTCTTGCAGAGAGTCCCACATTTTTTGTACTCCACACTCTCTATTTGCATGTATGTCGATGTTTTTATACAGATAATCTTTTATAAAAGAGACGAACGCTTCGCCTTTTACTTTATTTAGATTGTACCACTTTATTCCTCTAGAACCCTCTGTTTGTTTGTTTGCCTTCCTCGTTTCCATACAAAAATTCTGTCAGCAGAAGACGGTGTTGTGGGGCGATTGGTTCACCCAAAATTACTTTGCAATCTTTTTCTTCGTGAAACTGGGTATACCAGATATACACGATCTGAGTTTCATTTCCACCACTGCACTGCTGTAAGTGATAAGGTGCTTTTGTTGTTTGATGAACATGGTATTTAACACGATAAGACCATATGATCTACCCCAAACCACCATGACAGTAAGGTCAGACTGTAGAGTTTACTTTCCAAGTTTGTACGTTACACTATTGACTCAATGGCGCGTCGATGGTTAGGCAAGAAAAGTTCGATAAAAAGGTAGTTATGTTCGTGATGGCGTATGGCGAGTGGGGCGCCTATAAGGAAACCGCCCGAGCGCGCGTCAATTAAGATCTCGAACTCTTATGTATGCACTGGTTGGAAACCTACATATATGCAAAATGAAAAAATGCACACTAGATTACAGTTAGATAAGTAGGTAGGTGCATAGTTACCTACATACCTACCTACACAATAAAAAACATTCTACAGTTTCAAATCAATGAACAAAATAATCATTTAAATAAACTAAACCATCGAACTTATTCTTGTTGTTTTATAAATAACTTGGAATTATAAAAACAAAAAAGAATGCATGACGTTCATTTCAACTAGAACAAACCTAGGTAGTATAATTTAACACCAACAAAGCATTGAAAATTCAACGAATAAAAACCAGAAAATTCTCCTACAGGTACACTATATGTTCCTTTTTCTATTCCTTCCACATTCTTTACCTTACCTACCATACAACCGGAATAAAATTTCTGGTACCATTGTTTCCATTCCCTCGAGTTTAACTGCTCACATGTTACGGCAACTACGACACCGACAAAGATGATGGTAAGCTAAGCAGCAACAACATCAAAAGACGAGAGAGCAATGGTAATGGTTAACACACAAATCTAACCGACGAACAGTGTCGTCGTCGTCGTCGGACGGTCAAAATATGATGCGAGAGAAACGGCAACTATTTGTACATCAACATCATGGACACGTCCGACGCAAACCCCCAAAGCTTTCTGTGTGTGTTAGCTGGTTTTTATGAAACTTGTAAATAGCGCATGCAACAATTTTTATATATTTTCCATTTCTATTTTGATAAAATAACGATGATGCCATTTGTTTTTTTTT
Source organism: Melangyna quadrimaculata (assembly GCA_949320155.1). Classification (NCBI taxonomy): domain Eukaryota; kingdom Metazoa; phylum Arthropoda; class Insecta; order Diptera; family Syrphidae; genus Melangyna; species Melangyna quadrimaculata. The sequence goes on along the minus strand of OX439484.1, from coordinate 23,082,395 downwards.
TTTTTTTGTTTGTGTTCTTTTTCGATTCATTCTCACAACACACAGAGCAAATTACTTAGTTAAAAGAGTTTAGTTAGTATTTCTGCTATTTTGTTAATACAACAGAAAGAGACAGATATAAATATAATGTACAATTAATCGCAAGTAAGTATATTGTATAGCTAGCTAGCTAAAGTATAAGTACATTCATATGAGTAGTGGTGGCCCGATGAAGAAAATACACGAAAATCCACTCGTGAGTAGGATGTGCCTTGTGTGCAGCGATGTTATATAGGTAAGAAGAATAAGAAATAAACATCATTGTTGAAACTAATTTTATAAACAAAGAGTCTTTCGTCTTTTTGACAGGCACGAACGTTCAAGATTACATGGTTCGCGAAAACACGTACGTACTTTCATTCGTTATTTTGACGTTCATGGAGTTTGGGGTTGTTTTGTAAGAAAATAATCAGTAGTAATAAATAAAAATATTTTGTATTCACTTACTTCTCAAATACAACCGTATATGAGGTGTATCCAATTACGAAAAACAATTTTTCAATTCCATATGTTCTGTTCAAATCGTTTTTTGCTAAAATCGAGGAGCATTGTGGTTGCCAAATCAGAAACGTCAAAGTTCAACCAGAAAAAGTCTAGAAATGTTCATTCCTGCTTTCGTTACTTCCTCCCCTCTACATTTCTACTCCCCCCACCCAATCTGTCAAAAAGACAAAAGACGAAACAACTGAAAAAACTAATCGTGTAATCGTGCACAAACCACACATAATTGATTCTTCGTGTGGTTTCTGAACTAAGATTTCGGTCTGTCAAATCTTGAGGAGTATGGAAATTTCAAAGGAAAATAAATTCCTTTGAAAACAAAGAATTTGAACATTATCACCTATGTTATCAAACGCAAATTAAATACGAATCATCTTTAAGCAATGAGCTACGAGAGCTACTGTCATTTTGACACCAATTTAAAACGTCACAGCCACGTGCTTGTTTAAAATATTTTACAAAAACCGCAATTATAACATCACTGGATTGTGAACAATGCAAAAGCACATACCTTTATAAATTTATCTTAGAATTTTTATATGCATTTTTTTTTTGTGTATCCATATAAAAAACAACTAAAGAAGTGTTTTTTTTTATAATAGTAGGTATGTAAAAAATATCTGCCCTTAGGACAATTATTTAGCCAACATTTCTCCTTTGTACATACATACATTTTGTATGTATCTACATGGCCTTCTTTGTTTTTCAATTTGTTCTTCTGTCAAAAATGACATTACACAACATTCTGTAGAAAGAGAAATTATCAGTTTTTCAACTATGTTCGTAGCAGATGTTTGATTTTGGAATGCATTATTTAAGAACTTTCAAAAGTATGTAATTAATTATCGATAATCTAGTTAGACTAATTTTCATTGTGAAAAGAAAAAAAACTGCTGATGATGATCTTATAATCACTTAACGCTCTCACTTTTTTTTTTGCTTCATACCTGTCACTTGTTTTTTTTTTCCTGTTACTGCTGCTGCTTTGTTTAACCAAGGTGTTCACAACGACGACGACGATGATGACAACGACTCTTTTGTACTTGAGATTGGTCTGCGTGCGCTTCGCTTCACTCCTCTGACGCTTTTCAACAGAAGGAATCTATCTAGATACATGAATTATGCATAATTTCCCATTCAAATTAGAAAAGATTTTTTTTTATTTTTTTTTTAATCAATTTCTCCAAAACACTCACGATAAACGAAATACACTTTAAAAATATTTTTTTAAATCTGTTGAAATAAATAGGTAGTTAGATGAAGGTGAATGCGAAGAAGGTCGATACGGTGGAAATTTTTTATTTTTTCTTCTTTTTTTAAAATAGCTTTATATAAAATCACTCCGAATAAAATTTAAAAAAAAGTAATGCAGTGACGAATTAATTTTTTTTTTTTTTTTTTAATCACACTTTTCAACTCTCCGGTCTGTTGCTTTACGGTCACGTACTGTATCGCTGTATCTATTTAAAAAAATGTTGAACGATATACAACAGTCATCACGGGGAACTAATACACAAATGAAAATTGCAATAACTGAGGGGAACGAACAAAGCCACGGCTCTGCGAACGATGGACGATTGATATACTAAGAACTGAAAAAACAGAAAAAGTAGCAAAAGCAGAGAGGAAGAAGGAATATGAGTATTTATACAGAGACGTGAACAAAGTTTTTTTTCAATTCAGATAAGTACACAACATCAGAGTTGGTTTTTGAGGTTGATTTGTTTTATCGGAAAAATTATGACAATGTAGGTACGAGTATAACTCTGACAATCAAACAGATACAAATCTAATATTATACGATATCTACCTAATTATTCGTTAAGTTTATTTTTTCAAAATATTCGGGTTTAAAATAAGCTTTCTTTTGATCACTCCTTAAACCGAAATTAAAATTGTGGAGTGGAAAAGTAGTTTTTGGATCAATCAAAAGCTCAAGTCAGACTATCGAGCGCTCCTCCCCGAAAGCAAAAGTGACCAAAACTAAACGATCAGCAAGTATAACAACAATTGTAGAAGCATCATATAACTTCTTTGTATTCCTTGTTTTCATCCGATTACTTCAGTGCCCCTCCGACATCTCGCAAGCCATTCCAATTGCAGTTTGTTGTCATATTTTTGGAATATGGCTGTGGTCAGAAACACCTTTCAATTGAAAGACACGCAAAGGCAAAAGTGAACGAAAATTAATTAGCTTTCCAGCTACCATTTTGTAGGATGCTTGTGCGAGCGAAATATATGCCGGGGTATCTGGCAGAAAACATTTCGGGGGGGGGGGATGAAATAATCTGAGAAAAAAATTCCCAATAGGAAGACCTAATAATGGGGATAACGCAGCAGACCAAAATAACATTCAATTACTATACAGTATCAATCATATTAATAAACAATGTTGAATTTTGTTATAATTCACAAATAAACTTAAAATGTCAATAAGCTTAAAATTGTGAAATACCGATATGCATATTTGTATGTATTTATTTCCCAACCTGCAATTAAAAAAAAAACACCATCTTTTACACAGCAGTGTAAAACTGGTACTAGGTAGTATATTATAGAAGTGGCGTAGGTAAAACTCTAACAAAGAAAAATCAACTCACCGCCACCAGGCAGCAAGGCAGTCCCAGACAATTTATTTATTTTTATATTTTTTTTTTTTTTTGTTTCTTAATCTATGGTATTTTCTATACATGAGTTCATGTTGTATCTTTTATACCAATTCTGCTTTGTTGTTTTTTTCTAAATTAGTTGTTGTTTCGTTCGTACGTATAAAGTACGACGACAACGAGTATTGCTTATTTGATTCTTTTCTTGGGTTGCAAACAACGTTGCATGCGATATGCGAATGCGATAAAGTGTTTTCAAGATAGTGGCAATTGGTATATCATGTAAGTGTGAGGGTGCAGTTAATAGGTACGATATCAGTGTGCAATGTGTAGAGTTGCCAAACTGTCATATTTATTTTTGTTGATTTTGGTAATGATAATGAAATACGTCAGTACCTAGGCCTACACTACCTACGAGTATAATGAAAAGTGGCTAGTTTTTAAATATTAAATTTACAAACAAATCACAAAAACATCTTAAAACGAAAACAAAAATACAATAACATCATAAACTATTTTATAGGGCATGTTGCTATATAATGGGTAGGTATTTATTTAATTCAAGAATTCTATTTGTATGTATGTGCCTAGCTTCATTGACAGTCATCACATAAACTTTAAAAAAATTGGTGTTATTATCAATTTATAAAAGCAAACCTAACACAAAATTTTATAATTTTAAATTGGAGTTTAACAATATTAAACATAAGAAAACGTTTGTGTTCAATTTTATTGCTTAACCAAAATCGAAGTTGAACATCAATAGATCCAAATTCAAAAGGTTACCCTGCAATTAAACCAAAAATATAATGATGATGTGTGGTTTGGGTAATGCCATTGGGTCACACCTATTTCAAAACAAATTCGATTTGCCATTTCCACAAAATAATAAATTATGTACTTGAAAAAACTATTTCACATCAGTGAAAATATTTCAAAAGTCAGAAATTTAACTTACTTCATTTTGACTTCAATAAGCCTTGAAATGGATAAACTTCTCCGCGTATAGACTTTGAAACAGTGTTTTTATAATATGGTCCTTCCATGTCAAGAACTAACGCCAAGGTTTCTTGCTTTAGAGACTATCTCAACCATTTCCCAAATCACAATTATATTTTAAGTGTCCGGAATCAAGTCGTTGGGTGGTAATCGGACAACCTAAAAGGGAGGGCTACTGCCTCTTGCGAGGAATTGACAAATCATCCAAGAGTTATCACTTGTCATGGATAAGTGCTTCTCGTCTAGCCGTTCGGATTCGGCATAAGTTAGTCACTAGTTCGTGGTACTTCACGAGCTGTTGCGCCACCCAATTTATTTATTTTTATTAATTTGGCAATTCAACGACGGAAGGTAATATTATTGAAGGTATTATTATTGAGGTTAACGTGATCTCGGTATATACACATAAAATATGAACAATATACTAATAATAGAGGAAAAAGTAGAGGTCCAATTATTGAACCTTTCTTTGAGTTTAGGATGCCCTTTGTTATTTGCGAGCAAGCGTAGTTCCAAATAAGAATAAGTAAGTTGAGCTACACAAAAAGAGAAATTTAATTGTTCGAAAAGTTTTCTGCATAATATTGTTGATTCAACCAATCAAATGCTTTTGATCAAGCTGAGTTTAAAGTGTTATTTTACTTTCTTTCTAAGGCAATCGAATATTTTCTATGAGAGTTATTCGCTGTCTTTTTTGTTAGTTAAGACTGACAGCAAATATTCTGTAACAGTTTCTATAGCTCTGTTAAATAACTTTATCGGTAAATTGGTATTAACTGCAATAAAACTCAATTTCACTAAATAAAATTGTGTTCTTCTTCTCATAAAAATAAAAATCTGGCAACTTTTTTTTTTATTTGTGTTTTTCTTTCTTGCACTCTTTGGTGTTTACTCATCGCATAATATTTTACTGGATCGTATTTTTATCCAACCGATAGACCTCCCCCACACACCCCCTATTTCTTCTCTTCTACCCTTATCATTCACAACTTATGCATGGGTATTGCAATATTCTTGTTGCCATCGTGCATTGACTTTTTATGTTCAATGGTAACAGAAGTGGAACAACAAGGAATAGACAAAATGGCAATGGCAACAGAAAAATTAAGAGTGCACCACGTTGCTTGAAATAATATAAATGTAGTACGAGTAGGTAGGTTAGGTACATATACACATAGAGCTTAAGATAAATTCAACTTTCGCAAAAGTAAAAGAAAAACAGAAAAATTAACTAATAGCGGTGTTACTAAGCTCTTTTTAAATCATCAGAAGAAAAAGGTATACTTCCAATGTATGTATTCAATATGTAGTGTGATGGCGATGGTGGTTAGTTGAGGTAAGGTGACTCTATAGCCAGTAAATTGTGATGGAAGCAGAAATCACCATACAAAAATACTACACGTCATCCGAGCCGTGTCATGAGTGTATGGATATGAAAAATCGACAAAACGGTTAAACAAGACAAACAAAAAAGAATGACTAATTGTTCATGTTGATTCCAAATATTGCGCGAGACTTGTGAAACTCAACAAAGTCAAAGGAAAAGAACAAACTAAAATATAAAAAAAAAGAAAAGAGAAACGAAACGAAACGAACAAAACATAAGAGGTTAAGTTATGTTTTAAATGGGTGGAATAGGCTTTTACGATAATGGTGGGAGAAGAGTGACTAAAGCTACAAGACTAGATATATAAAAAAAAGGAACTATGTACGTACTTCTACTTACCTACCTATGACGAATAAATAATAATGCATTTCGTCAAGAGCTAGTACTACCTAGTTTGCTTTTTTTTTCATAATTGCAGAAATAAGCCAACACAAATTTTCCACGATAGCAAAATATAATTAGGAAAAATAATAGCTCGTCTAGCGGAGTAGGTACCTAGGTAGGTATATTGCTGACGTGTACAAATTTTGTGGTCTACAAACTGTACCTAGACTTCTTTTCGATAGAATTTACCGTTCAAAAGTTATTTGCGAAAAAATCACTTGACACTTGATCCTGCATAAAAAGTTGTGCTCACGTGCTTCGCACAGTGCGGCCGCCCCTGGACAAAAATAGAAAAACACGTGTTCGATTTTAATTAAATAACGGTTGTTTTGTTTAGATAAAATACCAAACTCAAACAAAAACAACATTTTTTCTCATTGGACCAAACGGTACTCGCGGAAAATCTACCACCATTTTCTTAAAAAAAAAAACAAAAAAAAAATGAAGTTTGGTGGGGTTCATTTTGTAATCAACTTATTTGACTTTTTATATCAAGTGTAGTGCAAAATTAAAGCAAAATTTATGTCGGATTTTTAAGGCGGTCTACTATCCTTAAATGCTTACTTCTTTTTAGTCCACTTAAGCAATTTTAATAATACTTTTTTTGCTTCCGAAAATAAAATATTTTTTAAATGTTTTTTTTTTAAATTATCTCTAACTTTGAATGAACATTAAAAAAAAGCGGCTCAAAATATCCTGTAATTTTAATTGAAAATCATAGGTTACACATCAAATTTTGTGCTACTACTAATATTTTTTGCTACTAACTGCTACCCTATTTTTGGTGATTTTTTTATTTATTTTATACGGTCATATAATTAAAAATTCTGACTTTCACTTAAGACAGACCAAAAAATATTAAAAACAACGGTAACACGTACGATGCCATGATATACGTTTTTGTTACCCCAAAAACCTCTTCTTTTATTTTATTTTTAAACTAAATTGATTTAATTAATAATTTTTGAAAAAAATATTTTCAAACTCAAAAGATTGAAAAAAAAATAAACAAAATTTCAAACTTATTTTGTTCAAAATGTTACGTAGTTATACTATGCCATTAAAACCAAGAAAACGATTTTTGTCCAAATTTCCTTGAAATGGCCACACTGTGCGTCGGATCGACGGGGACAAAGTATTTCATTTTAAAATTGAGTTATTAGGTAAAATAAGAAAACTTGCCAAGTAAACCAACACAATTTAATTCAGTAATCATTAAATAACAGATTTCTCTGATAATTTTGAGGTTCTTCCTTATAATTCTACTTAAAATATTTAATATTTAACATAAATAAACTTAGTAAGAACTTGACGTACTTTTAGATCTCAAAACTTTTTAAGGCTGACTTGTTACTCAAAGGTTTTTGTATATAGAAGAATTTGGCTACTTTTTTAACATGTTTTTGTTGTGATTTCACTACTTTGCAAATGTTCTTTTTATCAGGAAAAGTGGGTGGAATATACTCCCAATAAGATCCTCATAAGTAAATTAATTTTTCAATATGACTTTTGTATATACTACAATTCCCACCCATCTACCAATTTTCATAAGTTAGAAGTGCTCCATTGAAATGATAATGATTGATAAGAAGTGGGTGGATGAAACGCCGCTGCATGAAATTTCATGATTTCAACTTTTTCTTTGTATACACCTGAAAATGAACCGCTTTACCAGATTTCATAATCCTGCACCAAACGGAAGTGGTCTCAATATATTTAATATTAATTCTGTGAAAATGGTCGGTTTTGACGCCCACTGAATGTTAAATCTCAAATTTTTAATTGTCCCTCTGCTTGCATGTCAAGTCCTATCGCTCTATCAAATTTCATCATTCTACGACAACAAGAAGGGCTCCATATAATTGATATCAATTCTGCGAAAATGGGCGGATGCCACGCCCTCTGAATCTAAAATCTCAAATTTTAAAATTTCGCATTTGCTTGCACTTCTAGCCCTACCATTCTACCAAATTTCATCATTCTACGACAATTGGAAGTGCTCCTCATAATTGATATCAATTTTATTCAAATGGGCAGGTGCCACGCGCTGAATGTAAAATATCAAATTTTAAATTTTTTCCTTTCTTTGCACTTCAAGCCCTACCGCTGTTCAAATTTCATCATTCCACGACAATCAGTAGTGCTCAAAATAATTCATATCAATTCTATGAAAATGGGCGGAAACCACGCCCCCTGAATGAAAAATCTCAAATTTTAAAATTTGTCCTTTGCCTGAACTTTAAGCCATACCGCTGTATTAAATTTCATCATTCTACGACAATCAGAAGTGCTCCAAATATTTTATATCAATTCTATGAAAATGAATTGAATGGCAAATCTTAAATTTTCGATTTTTTCCTTTGTATACACCACAGGGCCTACCGTTGTGCGAAATGACAACATTCTACGATGTCGGGAAGTGCTCCATAATTTTGATGATCTGTCAGTGAGTCAGTGAATCAGTGAGTCAGACAGTTACGGTTTTTGTGATTTTTGAGTTGCCTTAACTTGGTGAGCTTAGCAAATGCTGCGAGTTTGAAGTTTCTGACTTTATTAGTACAGAAGTTAGAGGGGGGTCGAAAATCGCCTGAGTTTGATCCTGTAAAAAGGGTGTAGTGCCAGAACTTGGGGTAAGAATTTATTTTATTGTTTCTGTTGTGTTACTAAGCATGGCTCTTAAATTTACAAAACGAAATTTATCTTCAAATTTCGAGCGTTAACAAGTTTACATGAGTAACAAATTGTCATTATTTTTTCCAGAAAACTGTCAAAATATTGGATAAAATAGGTAGATCTACACAAAGTTTAAAAATATAGGCACTTTTCAGCTCTTTCATTATTAATGGCATAAATTATTAGGTTCAAGCCTTAACTACATACTTTCATTTGTACAAAAGTACAACAGAGAAATTAAAATGCTCGCTACAGAAACATGCTTGCAAAAAAACATACGAACATTGTTCTGACACATAAATTAAACCACCATGCACAATTTTCCATTGTTTTTCTGCAAGCAGGTGTCTTCAGAATAGATATTTATTTCTCACTTTTGTACTTTTGTGCAAAAACACAGGCCTATGTAATTAAGTCTTCATTCTTCATTGTGTGTTGTCATTATTGAGAAATAGTTCTCAATGGGCCTGATTATACGGTTCGTTTCGTCTTTTTGACTGGCACTAACGTTCAATATTATATTACACAGTTTTTCATTGAATTTTGGGTTGTTTTGTGAGAAAATAATCAGTAGTAATAATTAAATATGTTTTTTAATCACTTCTTTCTCAAATTAACTCAATTAAGAAAAACAATTTTCCAAATGAAACATTTTTGTTCAAATTGTTTTCTGCTAACATCGAGGAGCAGCATTGTTGTTGTCAAATCAGAAATATCAAAGTTCAACCAGAAAAAGTCCTAAAATTTGCATTCCTGCTATCGTAACTTCCTTCCTACCCAAGCTGTCAAAAAGACGAAAGACGAAACAACCGAAAAAAGCGAATCGTGTAAACCAGGTCAATGTCTACACGATATCATTACAATGGGTACGTTCATATAACTTAGGCGACTTGCAGCTGTCGAAAAATTGGCTTCAAATGAAGGGAACTTTTACTGAAAAATTAGTCAAGAAATATCTGTCTTAATTTAAAATCAAGTATGTTCTTGTCAAAATTTTTAGCTTTCAAATTAAAAATTAGTTCAACTTTTTATAAATTGCTTGTGCACCCGCGTTGAAGTAAATTTAAATAGAAATTTTCACTACGACGGAATTTTGTACCCATGTCAAGGATCTCTTTTTTTCTTAGACTATTTGAGGTAAATTATTGAAGAAAAGTTCTAAGTTTGATGTAATGACACGTGAAAAAAAAATAATTATTTTGAGGCAAATTTACGTTCAATAGATGTAGTTGACTGCATATGGTGTCCCTTATCTCTCATGAACGTACCCCACGAAATAAATTAAAATTAAACGACACTTGTCAATATTTTGACGACAACAAATGAAAGATTTTGGACCGTTTACATGATTTAGTTCAATTGCAATAGGTCCGATCCTTTACTTTAATGCACAGAAAATCACAGAAATTTAGAGTAAAGGAACGGACCTAATTTGTTAAGCTGGCCATACACGACCGAACCAACTAGCCCAACGGCCCGGAGCCGAACCAAAGTTGCCCGTAAGTGGGAAAACTCAGATGGCTTCGTTTAGTTCGGCCGAACAATTTGGATTTTCAACCAGTCCAATATCAACGAACACGAACCTTCGAACGAATGTTCGGCTCTATCGTGTGTAGGGAATCAGCAAGCCAAGCAGTTCTGTTTGCTTCCATCTTTCCGATCACTCCACCGTCACTTAATAATAAAATCACACTTTCTCACTCTATCTCATTAAATTGTAGAATACATTTTTCACTAAAAACATCTATGTAACTGGCAACTGTCATAAGAAGTTCAGTTCAGTCGACTTGTGCTTGCATTGAACGGACCGGTGACGCTTTTTGTCCGGACAAGAACCAAACTGCAAAAATTGGTTCAGATCAGCCGTGTATGGCACCAAAATTTGGACCGTGGTCAAATGGACCGGAGCTCCGAGCTGTTCGGCTCGGTCGTGTATGGCCAGCTTTACTCGTGTAAACAGAAAAGAACTAAAGTTCTGTTTCCTTAAATTAAGGCTTCACAATTTTTGCATGAAATGGCCAAGCTAAATTGTGTGTTTTTCTATTATTTAGGTACGTTATAACAACAAGTTTAATAATTAGTTTTGCCGGTGAAAGTTTAATAATTTTTGAATCACTTTTTCAGGGTATGATGATGAAATTAATCTTACCCCTTGAACACAATGGGATGCATCTGTGGCTAAAATAATCGCTGTAGTATAAGCTGGAAATAAAAACGCTCATTTACGTAGCAAAGGACGTCTACAATGATATGTGTTCAACGCATATGAAATTAATATTTGAACTGAATTTGTATGATAGCTGACTATAAAAAAGTTACAAAACCAAAAAAAACTTCTCAAATACATTGAACGTTCCCCAAAAAAAGTGAAAAGTCAAAAAAATGAATGTAGCTTGTAGCGCCACCAAAAGTTAAAGTTGAGTCAACTTTCGCGGCAGACAATTTTCTTACTTCATTTTTTTTTCAACCGAGCCTCCCTGGGACTGGCAAAGACAAGTCGTATGCCGTTTTCCTTCGGACGTTCGGAAGTCTTCTGAAACCATTCCACTGGCACAAAAAGTAAGCTTCTGACGATTCTGAGAAGAGAAATTTGATTCATGATTTAAAATCAGATTCCACTCAAGAAGCACTATATACATTTAAAATAAAATGTCAAAAAAAACTCACACAAGCGTTTTGACAGCAAATTTTTTGTGAAAGATGAACAAATATTGTTAAGATGTTCATAGATGTGGCAAAACATCGATGTTAGACGAAAAAAATCGATGTTTCAACATCGATGATGGACGAAGAATTTTTTTTAGATTTCAATGCGTTTAAAGGCTCTCCCAAACCAATGCGGAACATTCGTTGCGGCGAAGAAACATTCGCATGTCAAAATTTATTTACATGGGTATATATGAGAGTGCCCACACCAACGCGGCGGAGAAACATATGAAATAATTTTGACTGACGAATGTTTCTTCGCCGCAACGAATGTTTCGCATTGGTTTGGGAGAGCCTTAAAGTATTAAAATCATCGATGTTCAGAAAGCTAAGGCACCAAATACACATGATTTTTTGTATAAACGACTTGTTAGATATTGTTATCATTCTAAATAATTTAATATCGCTGTTCAAACATTAAAATCATAGATCTTCAGAAAGGATAGACATAGTTTACAAACGATTTTTCTTACCTACGACTTGTTAGATGTTCATGTTCAGAAAGCTAACGCCCATGTTCTGTTTTTCACTTGTTGTGAATTCACATGACGAAAGTGAATTTGGGTGTTCCACAATTCATTATTGTGAATTTGAATTGCGAAAATGAAAATGGCAAAGCAGCAGTAATTTCACTTTAGAAACAAAATAATAATGGATGACCCTTCAGTTTTGACAGTTCGAAGCAATTTCGAAGTTTTCGAAATCGATCGAAATGTAGAACATGCAATTTCATTTCACATGAAATTGAAAAGTGATTTCAAGTCAGTTTCGATCGAATTGCAGAACATGGGCGTAAGTCACCGTTTACACATGGTTTTTTTATACATACGAGTTATTAGATATTTATTCATGCAAAATAATTAAATATCGATTTTCAAACATTAAAATCAGCGAAATAGAAGAAATCATGGCAACTTTTTCAATCTATTTTTGTATAGAAAATTTGGCCTGTACCTTAATATTTTGAACTCATCGATGTTATGGAAGAAAATAACGTTCAAGAACATGATGGTTATTATTTATGTTGCAGAAAAATATATTAAAAACATCGATGTTAAAAAAAATCGGTGTTCTGATTCGATAATTTTTGAAATCGATGTTGACTTATCGACTTACATCGATCATTTTTCAATATCACGATTCACCAATACAAATATAAAACGTCAGAATTGAGCAGAAGCATTACAAACTGTTCCATTGGATTTCAGAATGAGTGGAACCTTGAGTGAAACCAATGGAAAACGGCATTAGCTTTTTTACTTCCTCTTCCTCTACATAAGAAAAAATAAAACACCATTTGCATATTGACAGGGGCTGTCGAAAATCCTATCTTTAATATTTGTGCACGGAACACCACACAGATGTATATTTATTATATTTCGTATTTAATCTAAACTTTGAAAATGTACAATTATTTAGTTCAGGAATTGTAATTTTCAGAATGTGAAATTGTCGGTTACATAAATTTTAAATGTATTTTGAGAAGCCAATTTTATAATCAGTCTTATTCAGCAGAATACGAAAATTGAGTTGAATCTTTTTTTGTAGATGTATTTAAATTTGCATGAGCTTGTTATGATTATTAAACTTAAACTTAATCTATGTGGTAACTTGCCGTGAACAACAAAGTTGAGGGTTCATTTGGAGGTCGTTTTCTTTTTTCCAAAATGTTGCCTATTCTTTTTGCATTCGCATGTTGGTACCTACATATGTATATATTTGTTTGTTGATAACTTCCAGCTCCCTTCCCATTCATATCCAGATATAATATATACCTATGTATAACACCCACTTTATATTTTTATCCCGAAGCAACATGGTCTGGAAAAACATTAATTTCTCTTGATTGTGAAGGTGAGTACAAAAAAAGTAGTATAACGACTTCACGATTTGACTTTGTGTATGGTTTTATAGTAAATATAGGCAAGCGACAAAACAAGCCAAGCAAGAAGCCAAAGTCATCGAACAACATGTCCATTGCCATGACGACAGAGATGCCTACCTCTACAAACAGGAATTCAGTCCGCACAAACAACAAAATGCAATATTTACCAATTGCTCGGATCTATTTTTGTATCCGCTGCAACGATTTTGCAAATAAATTCCAAAAACAAAAAAAAAGTAAAAGAATGCGTTCACTGTGCGCAATGAGTTATACACAATACACAAACACATATCTATGCATATACCTCTACCTACAACCTCATTGTTTTCTCATTCGATTTGAGAATTTTTTGTTGTTACGTTCTGGAAGGATCGTAAATAACAACAACATATATTATGACTAAACAACAAGACAACGAATCGAAAAATTCTTTTAAAAAACAACAATCAGAAAAAAAGTTTCAAAAATTCTTTTGATTTATAGACGGTGTTCAGATTCGACTAATTTTGACGTTTTTGTATTTTATCGCACTCCAACCTCATATAGACCAAGAGCCCACAGCAGATTTGGCGTACGAAAGTGAACCAAAAAAAAATTATATGAGTCGAAAGGTGTATTAAGGCTGATAAATGAAATGCAAGTCTTGTAGTCCCTGGTGGCGGCTGTTAGGTGGCAATTTTCTAAAAAATTGACTTGAAACAGAAAAAAAATATTAAAAAACAACGGTAACTTGTACAATGCCCTGTTATATTTTCATGAAAGGCCAGAAGTCCCTTCTTTCATTTCCTCTTTAACTAAAGTTCTTTCAATGAATAGTTTTTGAAATATTAGTGTTTGAACTCAAAATTTTGAAAAAAAAAATATTTTTTTCGCAAAATTTCACGTAATTGAGTACTATTTCTGTTTCCAAAATTCAATGCCATTATCAATTTGTAGTCAAAAACTGAAAACCGGATGGTTCTAGGACTATTACTTTTTAAGATATTATAAAGTAAATCAACCAGCTTTTTCATAAAAATAAGACAAATCCGGCTAAATTATTATTTCAGCAAACAGTTAAAATAGGACAAACATGCGAAAAAAAAATTCTTAAATTTTTGAAACTTGCTGGGAATGTCGGATTAACCAAAAGAATAAAGAATCAAAAGAGTCTATAAAAATATCTGTATCCAGTGGGTGCTTTTTGGAGGAGGAAAGGGGTAGGTATGACTTATGGAAATTAAAAAATTACGTTGATACAATTTGGACATATGATACATGATTTTAGGGTATTTTTCAATTCTGAATCTAATGACATCAAAAATACAATAATCCTAAAAAAAGTTATGCTCCATTTTATCCAGAGATGACTGTTTTTCAGTAAAACTGGTAAACTATTAAAAAATACCTTGACAAGAATGGTACATTGATGAAAATTTGTATAAATATTCAATTTGGCATTTGACAAATGAAACTTTTTTAATAAATTTAATCCCATTCTTGGGATAGGTGTTATAATCAAAATTTCATACCTTCTCTTTCCCTTAAGAAAAACACCCTTTCGTCATAGATATTTTTATGTACTCTTTTGATCCTTTATTCTCATTCCAAATTGAATATTTATACAAATTTTCATCAATGTACCATTCTTTTCAAGGTATTTTTTAATAGTTTACCAGTTTTACTGAAAACAATCATCTCCGGATAAAATGGACCATAACTTTTTTTAGGATTATTGTATCGCCTTAATTTTGATGTCATTAGATTCAAAATACCCTAAAATCATGTATCATATGTCCAAATTGTATCAACATAATTTTTTAATTTCCATAAGTCATACCTCCCCCTTTCCCCCTCCAAAAAGCACCCGCGGGATACAGTTATTTTTATGGACTCTTTTGATTCTTTATTCGTTTGTTAAAATCCGACATTCCCACCAAGTTTCAAAAATGTAAGAATTTTTTTCCGCATGTTTGTCCTATTTAAACTGGTTGCTGAAATAATAATTTAGCCGGATTTGTCTTATTTTTATGAAAAAGCTGGTTCATTTACTTTTTAATATCTTAAAAAGTAAAAGTCCTAGAACCATCCAGTTTTCAGTTTTTGACTACAAATTGACAAGGGCATTGAATTTTGGAAACAAAAAGAGTACTTAATTACGTGAAATTTTACAAAAAAAAAATATTTTTACCCATTTTTTAAATTTTTTTTTCAAAATTTTGAGTTCAAACATTAATATTTCAAAAACTATTCATTGAAAGAACTTTAGTTGAAAAGGAAATGAAAGAAGGGACTTCTGGCCTTTCATGAAAATATAACAGGGCATTGTACATGTAACCGTTGCTTTTTAATATTTTTTTTTCTGTTTGAAGTCGATTTTTTAGAAAGTTGCCCTTCCCACCTAACAGCCGCCGCCAGGGACTGCATTTCTTTTATCAGCCTTAATACACCTTTCGACTCATATAATTTTTTTTTGGTTCATTTTCGTACGCCAAATCTTCCAAAACTTCCTGCCTCATTTGACTATCTCGTTTTCGTTATAAGTTTGGAGTGAGATAAAATATATAGACGTCAGAGTCCAATCTGAGATCAAGAGTGAAATTTAAACTCTAAATTTTGTTTTCCATTTTTGAGAACTGGTACTTTGTTTTGTGTCATGTAGGCGAGTCAGCAGAGAGAAAAATCAGTTTTCGTAATGCAAAAACACACCCCTCAAATTTTATGATTGAAATTGGTAGATGAGTTATCTATGAGTACAAAAATAAATCGGCACGGCTGAAAGTATTGTGCTTCAGCCGCCATCTATTTTGAAAAACGCGTTTTATTTATATAACTTGAGAACGACTGATAGTAATTTGTTTGTTTCACATAATAGGTATTGAAATAGAAAAAAAAATTATCTTCATTTTCTTCATACAAAGGTTTTGTGTAGGATTTATATTTTCAGAGTTAAAGCGTCGAAAAGAATATTTTTCAGTTATTTTTGTTGATATTAAGATCTATCTCTGAAAGTATAAATTAGTTAAACAGCGGCTGAAGAACAACACTTTTATCCGCGCCGATTTGTTTTTATACACAGAGTCACAGTCAACCCATTTACCAATATCAATCATAAAATTTGAGCGGGGTTCTTTTGTAAAAAAAAACCTGCCGACTGGCCCAATGCTTATTTAACTGTTTTGTTTTGAGTATAATTTTGCGTACGAAAATCTCTAGAATCATACGAGTACTAATTTTGGTTTAGTATAATATTTAATTGTTTAACATTTTAAGTTTTTTTTTTTAAATATATGTTATAGGTTGCTATTATTTTGATTGATTTGATTATTTTCGAAAGTTATAACATAGATGAAACCTCTGCATTTATAACATTTAAAAGCGACCATAAGAACTTCTGAAGTTAAAGGCCGCTATTGCATGATGATTTCTGCGTCTACAAGTGGGAAAGAGAAAACAAAATGAGAAAAACTGCCCAACAACGTCCTTGGATTCTGCATAGATGATAAGCACTGATTAATGCCGTTTTTGTTTGGCAATCCGAAATTGCCCGTTGTGAAGAGAAAATTGAATGGCGTTGGAATAAAAACCTAAGGGAAGTTTGTGCCTGGGTTAGGGCCGATTTTACTGTTCGTTTTTTCGTTCGTTTGTCTTTTTGACAGCTTCGCGAAAATACAAATGTAGATACTTCCTTTCGTGTCAAAGTTTAACCAGAAAAAGTCTTGAAATTTTTATTTGTGCTTTCGTTACTTTCTTCCCCCTTGCCAATCTGTCAAAAAGACGAAACGAACGAGAAAAAAAGAAATCGTGTAGTCGGGGTCTTAAGGCTCTCCCATGCCAATGCGAAAGCGGCCCGAAACGTTAACCGATGGCAGTTTTTGTTGTTATTTAGCTTTGTTTATGTCATTTTTGTTATCATTGTGAATGGTTCGCCCTGCGGAGCGAATGTTTCGCGTTGGTTTGGGAGAGATTTTATTGTATTTTATTGTTGCATGTGTCATAATTTTCATTTATCATCAAAGGCTTCTGGTTGCAAATAAATGTCCGGCCAATGTTGCTAAATGTATACAATAATTCATTTTCAAAAATATTGTGGACCACGGGATGGCTGTCACGTGAGACATAATACATACATACTTTTATAATAATTGATTCTATTAAAATTTAAGAAAATTTGTGTGGAAAGTTTTGTGAAAAGTATTTGTTGGCCTTTTTTAGTAACACTTTTCTTTAGTTTTCAGCAAGACAACGAAATGTTAATAGATAAAAATAACCGAACACTCTTTTGTGACATATGTATATTTTTTTGATTTATTTAGCAAGTTCAGAAAATTGCAACCTCAGAGGCCTCACTGTGAAATACCTGAGCAAGCGAATCCAAAATTTTGTTGGTTTTTTTTTTTGACAGTTAGATCCCTGAGATTTCATTTTCCTGGACTGTTTAAGTTCAGAGCAGATTCTGAATTGTCAAAAAAAATGTTTCTTTCTTAACTTTTTTTTTCGTTCAGTAACTATATTCGCTTTGTATATTCCACGAGCTTAGAACCAAGGCTGGACAAAGGCCAAGGCTGGAATGGCAGACGAGAACTCTGCTCATGTCGTGTGTTTTATAAACAAATCGGAACGCACTTACCATGTTTGGAAAAAGGCAACAATTAGTTATACAGAGTTAAATGGCGGATAAGGATGAAAGCTAGTGATCACTGCTCAAGTGTGTTTCATCCTCCAATTAACGAACTTCGCATATCATAAATTATTAAAATAATAAATGTTTGTGTCAAATAGCTTTTTTCCAGTTATTCCAGTTTTCCAGACAAAATAAATTTTGACTGATGAAAATATTCAAAGACATACGGACCGTTCCTATACTTTAATTGAATGTGTATTTGTGTGATCTTCAAAAATGTCGCACTTTTTGAATTTCTCCTGCCTGTGATTTCTGGCCGAAACAAATTCTTTGCAGTGGCACATTTTTAGGTAATATGAGTCTGTGTGAGTTTGCGTTATTCGGTCATGTATTCGGTTCAATTTCGGTTTCCGTCTAGACCTCATCACACACAGGCGGCTCATATTCGGTTTGTACTCACTAATAATTAAAATTAAATAAAATGTAGATATTAAAAAAAAACTTCAGAAAAACAGAAACCGAAGCGAATATGTGTAAACGCTACGTTTACTATGTGTGCCCTAGACTCGAAAAAATGCCGTTTTGAGACCGAATGAAACCGATTCATTTCGAGGGATCGTTCGGTGCTATGTGGTCTCTTAGGATTTTATTCTTGCCGTCTTATCGTTTCACACACGAATGAAACGGAATATGTGTGAAACGAGCCTAAGTCATTAAAAAATATTTTTATTTATTACGACTGATTATTTACAAAACAACCCCAAATTCCATAAACGTCAAAATAACGAATTGAGGTACGTACGTATTTTCGCGAACCATTTAATTCTTTCTCGATATAACACAAATCCGCTGGCCCGGATAGTATACCTCCCATTGTTTTGAAGAGGTGTTCTTCAACGCTGGCAAAACCACTGCGTAAGCTTTTCCATCTGTCCTACTCTACTGGTCTCTTTTCGAGTGGATGGAAAACAGCATTTATCCAGCCTCTAACTATCGACCAATTGCGCTCACTTCCCTTCTTTCTAAGGTCATGGACACGCTGATTAATTTCCAGCTCAAGAAATATCTCGAAGAACGAAAGCTTCTTAATGACTGCCAGTTCGGCTTCCGTAGCAATAGGTCCACTGGTGATCTGATGGTATATCTCACCGAACAGTGGCACAAATCTTTACATCGTTTTGGAGAAAGTAAGATTATTGCGCTTGATATTTCAAAAGCATTTGATAGAGTTTGGCATCAAGCTCTCTTATCGAAAATGCGTGCATTTGGTGCCGATGAATCTCTTCTTCGTTGGATTAGATATTTCCTTTGGGACCGCTCAATACAAGTTGTATTGGACGGTTTCAAGTCTGATATCCACAAAATAATTGCTGGTGTGCCCCAGGGCTCCGTTCTGTGTCCGACTCTCTTCCTTATATTCATAAACGATCTTTTATCTGAAACTTCTAATCCATTAAACTGTTTTGCTGCCGACAATACCCTTAGCTTTTCATATTCGTTTTTAGATTCACATCCATATCCTTCGGATGTGGAACTTGAACGGCAGCGTATGATAAGCTCATTAAATTCTGATCTCGACAGCATTGTCCAATGGGGAATCACAAATCGCGTACAATTTAATGCTTCAAAAACTGAATGCTGTCTACTGTCGTTAAAACGAAACCCACCCCCATGCCACTATCCATGAGTGGCACTTGGATTGAGGAAACCAAAAAGGTTTTAGTCCTCGGTATGTGTGTCACAGACCACCTTTTGTGGAACGACCACATATTGGATATCGCCGAAAATGCTGCTAAGTGTTTAGGTTTTCTCCGTCGATGCAAGAAATTTGTCTCCCCTTCTGATCTGGCTGTGATCTACAAAGTCTTTATTCGTCCAAAACTGGAGTATAACTCCCATGTTTGGGCAGGTGCTCCAATAACCCACTTGAGTTTATTGGATAGAATTGAAAAGAGAGCTCTTAAAATGATAGGTGTAAGAACTATAACGGAAACATTCTCATCTCTTGAGCACCGTCGAAATGTTTCACTTTCCGTTATTTCCATAAACAGTGCTCTAGTAAAATAGCCAGTTGCATTCCTCACCTTAAACAATTCAACCGTAATACTCGCGCTTCTAGGAATGCCCATCAGTTTACCCTTGAGCCCAACTTCGGACGTACTGTTAAGTACAGAGATTCTTTCTTTAGTCGGACTACTCGAATGTGGAATGCTCTGCCCAGCTCAATTTTCCCCTCCCATTGTGATGTACAGACATTCAATACCAATGTGCATCGGTATCTCCTTTTAAATCCCCTCCAACCTACCTAACCGCTCGTGCTATGTATATCATCTTAAGGGTAGATACAACCTCTTTCGCACGCGCTAAATATAATAAAATCATTAAAATTCGTATGTGTCAAAAAGACGAAACGAACCATATAATCAGGCTCTAAGGCATCGGATATAAAATAACAAAAAAAAATCATTGACAAACTATGTATCAATGGAAATAATACTGGAATTGTGAACTTTTAATTGTAAATAAATAAAAAAAATAAAATAAAAAATAAATCGGGTGGCACAACGGCTCATGAAGAACTAGGGCCTAGCGCCTTTCGACAGGAATGGAAGGGACCTGCAATTTTATGCCGAATCCGAACGGCTAGACGAGAAGCACTTATTCGTGACAAGTGATACTCTTGGAGGATTTGTCAATTCCTCGCAAGAGGCAGTAGCCCTGAAAAAGAACTTTTTAGTTTTTTAGGTGGACGAGGCTGGGAAGCGATCTCAGACCTCCAGCGTGACAGTCGAACGCACTAACCATTACGCTACGGGCTACTACACTTTTAATTGTAAGTTGTTCTATTATCAAAACGTTTACAGTTTCAGTGCGTCGCGTCGCCTCGAGATAACGAAAAATATTTCACCCGGGTGGGAGTTATAGTACATACTAGAAACGTATTATAAAATAAATAAAAATAAATCGGGTGGCACAACGGCTCATGAAGAACCAGGGCCTAGTGACTAACGACTCGCAACCATTCCTGTGTGCGCCTTTCGACAGGAATGAAAGGGACCTACAATTTTATGCCGAATCCGAACGGCTAGACGAGAAGCACTTATTCGTGACAAGTGATACTCTTGGAGGAGTTGTCAATTCCTCGCAAGAAGCAGTAGCCCTGAAAAAAAACTTTTTAGTTTTTAGGTGGACGAGGCTGGGAAGCGATCCCAGACCTCCAGCGTGACAGTCGAACGCACCAACCATTACGCTACGGGCTACTACTAGAAACGTTTTAATAACCTTGAATTACAACTTGCTTTAAAACCCATAGGAAAAGATTTAGTTTTAGGAAACTTGGTAGGTAAAAACTTCAATTTACCAAATGTTTACCAAATTTTAAGCACTTTTAAGAAGTTTAATATTTGGCTTTTAAGTCATCCTGACTGTGTATAACTGCTAACGAACAAGAGCATTGCAATTCGCACAATATATTCTTCCATTAAAAGATTACATAGATACATCGTTTTTCAATTACTTGCTCGTGCTTTTTCCAGTAGTTGTGTGTCTATCAATCATTCGACGAGTAGATATGGATTGTAGATATGTCCTTTTAGTAGATATGGGGTCCATGCTGTTGAACTACATTTGTATAGGTACATAAATGAATTAAATTTCAGTTTAAGCTTTAAATAAGAGATAAAGGGATAAGAACTGTGAACTGAGTGAATTTTGTTTTTAACATCAAACAATAAATGGAGTGTGTTACAAATTAAAGCACAACAAATATTCTGTTGCCAAAAGCTTTGCTTTTACTGCCAATGTTTATATTAACCTTAAAATTTAAGTTAATATATTCATTCCTACACACCAAACAACATCAACCAATTTCCATCAAAGGTTTGCCCAAACAAATTATACTCATGTGTAACGGTGCATATAAAACATTTTAGCATTCACCACAACAACGTTCCATTGTAGGTAGGTAAGGTACCTACAACAGTACAAATATAAAAAAAAAAAATAATAAAAAAAAATGTTACAAATACTGTTATTTTGTTTCTGTCTTTATTAATTTTTTTTTTTATTATTCCTACATACTACCTCGCGGTAAATTTTTTTCATATTCATGCGCGGTTTTGTCTTTTCCAAAAATAAAAACAAAGCAAACGAATAAAGGTAAAATAACCAATAAGACAGGTCTTTAAGTATCAGGGTTCGGATTTTCATTCTAATAGTAAAGGCGGTATTCAGATTTCAGTTACTAAAGAAGCCGCACATAATTTATATCGGGTTACAAATCGAAAATGGCTGCAAGTTCGCGGTTCACAAGTGACAACTTAAAAATTGAGTTTGAGTATTTTGTAATGGTTTATAGTTCTGAGTCCATATGCGAAAATGATGCTTTGAACTAAGCTTTCCAACATTGTATATCTCAAATGTGGGCCCTAGATGCATTGCGGCCTTTTTTTCACAAAATTCTAAATTTCGATAATAAGTTTGATATTTACTTATAAGTACCTCACAGTGGCGTAGCGTCAATAATTTGAAATGGGAAGACGTAACGAAAATGATTGATCTGCGAAAGTAAACAAAACTAACCTCTTTGTATCTTGAACAAAAAACAAGCAGATACATTAAAATTAGTTAAAAAACAACTCTTCCGTTTGCAGGCTATTTTCATAGGACGCATAGAGTGGCCTTTCATTAAAACGATTTTTTATTAATAAAAGATACATACATAGTTCATTTGATTCCTCCAAGAGAAAATCTGTTAAGCAACAATCTGTGCTTTAAAAAAAAAAATTAAAAACCAATCAAAACCCAAGACTAAAAATCTAGCTCTAAAGTATTTACATAGCTATCAAACAAAAAATAAAGAACAAAACCTTTAACTTCACAACTAACTAAATAAACACTATTTCATTACAGGTATTTTTAGGAACTCTTTTGATTCTGGTTTATCAACACACCAATGAAACTTTTATTCCAAATCTACCATTTTTTCTTAATATTTAACTTGTTGTTCTAAAAAAGTCCCATAAAAAAAGAATAGGTTTTTTTGTTTTAGATCCAGCGTTAAAAAAGTACCCTTAAATCATGTGTCATCTTCTTATATTTAACCATACCAAATATTTCAGATTGACAAACCATACCTTCTTCCCTTTGCCCCTCTTTAATTGCCTTTATATCAAAAGCCACTGCTGTGATTTTGCGAGACTTTTGATATGCTGTAGAAGATGAAATTCTGCATTTATACCTGAAATAATATTTAATGAATTCCCATAATTAATTACGCATTTAAATCTTTCCTGGACTATACTTAGCTTAACCAAGAAACAAGCAAACAAAAATAGAAAATGTATTTAACAACTTTCATAGCAAATAAGTCGAAGAAGAGCGTCTTATTTTTCACCCAACAGAACGAATAAAGAGAAACGGAGTCAAGCAAAGGAATAAAAATCATTCCATTGCATACAGCGTCCAGCGTCTTATTTTTTCCTATGTTGTTGCGTGTTGGACAAAGAGGATCTAGAAACAAAAATGCTAAGGGAAGAAAGGGATACAAACAAATTTTATAAGACGGCGAAAGATGTGTTTTATTTCTAAATTAATTCTTTCAAAAAAAGCGTATGTTCAGCCGTTGAGCAAAGAGTGAAGAGAAGAATGAATTGACGGTGTTTATTCGATAGATTATGTTTGTGTGTTTGTGCGAATTTTATAGTTCAAATTGGTAGGGTTGCATAGTTTCAGCCTTATGCATAAACGAATTATAGCGAGTGCATAGCGCTATGAACTCTTTATAATGTCTCTGAACGCAAAAACCTTATTCATAAACTTATGCAACGTTGAATAGAAGCAACATAAGCTAAACGCGATTGGAGGTTGTATAGAGCCAACATAAGGGTTGTTTAGTATCGGAATGTCACTTTGACTCACACATAGCAATAATGTAGATAGATGTTAGGGGGCCGCTTATTTTTGCAATCTTTGACGTGTTGAAATCTCACTTTCAAAATATTTTATAAAATTTAATACAACAATAATTAATAATGTTGGTTTTGTTAAATTACTTTTTTTATTTGTTTGGGATATTGTTTAAAAAAATAAAGAATATTTTTTTGTACACTTTATTTTATAGAAGCTGCTTAATAAATGTGCAAAGTTTAAAGATTTTTCATCAAATCTTACAACTTTTTCAAATGCTCGACGGCATGTGTGATTTAAATTAAATTATACAAAGAATCACCTTCATCACTTTCATGAGAAAATACAAATGAATTTTAAGCATTACAAAATAAGCACCACCCTTTTATTTTTCTTCTCAACAAAAACATCCCGATATGAGTGAATGAAAAAATTCATGGAATAAATCAAAAACGACGTATTTTTTGTTTCAAATATTTTTAATTTTATTTGCGAACACAAAAAAACAACAAAGTAACTGGGTAATTATAATAATATTTAAAGAAATTAATAAGAAACCAAAAAGAATCCAATCGCCAGCAGAATTACTTCTATTGATTTTCCACACAGCACACACACACCTGGGTCTCCTTTGTCAGTTTTGAAAGTAAAACGTACTAGATTCCTCTTTTATGGTACTAATTTTGACACAAGCTCATTATAACTATAATGGGTTGACAAATTTTGTATGCATAACAATTTATGTAACGTTGTATAGTGGCTACATAAATCCTTATGCAGTGCATAACTATTCATCTGTTCAGCGATTCTAATGAATACGGCTGTTTATGTTTATGTTTATTCGATGGTATTTTTCGTGCAATTTTTAAAGGGGAAGACGGTAGGAATCGTGTCATATGGACGCCACGCCACTGGTACCTAACACCTTTATATGTCTTTTCAGAAATATCCCCACCTTTGGGTGTTGAGGAAAAAATAATAACGGTATTTTATTTTTTTGGGAATTTTTTGGGAATTTTTCGTTTAATTCAAATGGCTATATCTTTGGATAACATTGATGTAGGAATACGTTTCACCCCTTTTACACAAGGAAACTGAGTTGCCGGCGATTTTTAGTTTGTTGGCGAGAAGGGTGTAAAAGGAAGACAATCAATCTCCCCTCACACCCTTCTCGCCTACAAACTAGCTAGTTTTTGGCAACTCAGTTTCCTTGTGCGAAAGCGGTCTTTGATGCATCATTTAGAAATTGTTTGTTCTTAAATTATTAAATATAAAACAAAACGTATTCATGCGTAAAACTTTTTACAAATACATACCTATTAAATTTTTGTAAAAAAAAAGTCGTAATGGATGTTGGTTTAACAGTAGCCTAATAAAAAAAAATAAAAAAAAGCCTGCACCCTTTCAAATAACCGTGGCTGTACAAAATTCCACGAGAGACACATCTTGATGAATCTCGGTAACGTGGTTACAACAGGATGATTGCTAATCTTCAGTTACATTCTAAATTTGATTTAGCTTGTCTTCCTCCAATTAAAGCTGCTGCAAATCAGCATTCATATCGCGTATATCATCAAGTACAAGCTTGGCTGGGAAATGCTTTGGAACCAACCGATTGGGGGTGGAAATACGTCAAAAGCGGATTAATTTTTGTTACAACAGATCTGCCTCCAGCTCAAGAACATCTACTTAAATTAATATCTAATTGTTAGACACTGTACAACAACAGGAATGTTATGTTCAGTGATGTGTGGAAACTGCCAGGGAACATCCTGCAATAATACCATTGACGAAGAAGACCATCTGAACGAAGTAGATGCCAATGAGTTTTAATGTAATTTTTTGTATAAGACTAATACATTTTTAAGTAAAATAATTTGAAATATAAACTATAATGTACCTATAGAAACAAAAAGCTAACATATAAGCAAATGAAATATTGATACAAATCTATGTATAACTGAAATATGTTCTTTTTCATTGTTTTCTTCGAGTACATTTTTTTTTTTCCAAAAATGTTCGCAGGAGGAATCTTAAGCTTAAGGAAGCAAAATATCTTAAAAGACACAAAATAAAATTATTAACAAAATAAAAGATTTTGTTAAGCGTTATTCAGTACCGTTAGCTATTCGATTTCAATATAGTAAATATTGTAAGAAAAATGAAAATTTTCTTTTTGTTAACATTCAAAGACGATTATTCCAACTTTACAGTTCTTTATGAAAAAAGTGTCGCATTACATTAAACTGAGTTAAATTAGTCATCAGTTGACATATTTTGAATCTTTGTGAAATGTACCGTTGTATTTATTTTCTTTTTTTAGTTAGAACTCAAATATTTTGTATCACGTTTCTTGATGGATTTACTTAAAAAATTTCGAAATAGTGCGTACTAAAAACTTTTGTAATACCACAAATAACAAAAAAAAAAAAAACAATAATAAACAAATAAATACTGCATTTAGTTTATTTGGGTTGCGTTCAATACTCCATTTTAACAAAAAAAGCTATGAATAAAATGAAAAAAAAATATTTTTTTCAATTTGTTTAAAAATTTGACAACCTTAACACTTCTTTATAAAACCAAGTATTGCTGCATAATTTAAAATAGTTTGGAAGTTGCAAAAATGTACCGTTCTATTATTTTTTTAACCAAAATCATTTTTTTTTCTTGGTTGTCTCTTGAATATATTAAAAAAAAAATTAAAAACGGTAAATATTTTATCTATAACCAAATATTTTTAACAATGTGAAATTGAATAATAAACAAAATAAATAACTTTTTTTTAATCCGTTGACTGATAAAGTAGAACGATATGAACTGTAAAAAAAATGTTTACTTCATCAAAGTTTAATAAAATTTTTACTAAGTTTAAGACGCTTTTACAAAAAAAAATTCTTTTATCTTATGTTAAATATATAAGTAGTTTGATGTATTTCTCAAGTTTTTTGGAAGAACCGATACATTTTTTTTTTAAACTGCAAAAATTCAGTTTACATTTTCACTTTTTCAACGCTAACTAATATATTATATAAAAAAAAATGTACAGAGTTTTATGCTTAAATAAATAAAAATAAAGAATTTTTTTTCAGCTTTCTGAAATGTACCGTTGTATATTTTTTTTAAACAACTTTTAAATTTTGTTCATGGTTCCTTATGAATTTTATTGAAATTATTCAAGATATATCTACAAGAAAAATTTCAAAAATATCTCAAACGATGTAGAATTTAACAGTGAAAAATTTTGTTATATTTTGTTTACAATTCCGGTATAACAGAAAATACTGTACAAAATTGTTTAAAATGTTCACTTTTTCAAGTTTTTATAAAAAACTGACAGACTTAATGGTACATAATAAAATAAAACGTTTAATATCTTGTTTTAAATTTAATTCTGCATCGTTTGAGGTATTTGAAAATTTTCTTAAATGTACCGTAATATTTTTTTTTTTAATTTAAACCTCAATGTTTTTCGTGATTTGTCTTCAAACAAAATATTTTTTTTTTAACAGAAGAGTATGCATCACAAGCTATATCAAACGACGCAGAATTAATTGGTTAACAAAACTGTGCTTTTAGTTTTTATTTATATTTGTTAAAAATTGCATTTTAACGAAAAAAAAAAACAAAACATATAAAAAATTTCAATTTTTCAACTTTAAATACAAAAATTGACTAATTTTTGAGTTTTATATATAAAAAAAAAAAGGACCAGGATAAAAAATTTAATTACATGTAAGTTTGTGGAATGTACCGTTATATTTTTTTTGTCATCACCAATTTTTTTTTTTTAAACGCTGATTGATTGCTCAACAGCTAGAGGAGGGGATAATTCGTCAAATACTCCTATTAAATAGCTCTACAACCCATCAAAATCCCAAAGCTATTACTAAAATTTAGGATTTTTGCCCAGGAACTCCTGGGGTAAAATTAAAATCCGAACCCACTTTTATTTCCATGTTCAGCACATTGTTATTTTTATTGCCTACTATTATTTTATCATAGCAATAAGAAAATGAAGACAAAGTGAATGTCCGGAGTTTTTGTATGTTTGTGTTTCAAATCTTTTCGGACGTATGTAGGTACATTAATTTTACTTCCCCAATCTTTTGCGAGGAAATAAAGATCTAAGCCATTTACAAAATTTCGTAGTATAGTAGTTATTTACCTACATACATAAATATTTAGCAGATTTTACATACATATGTACATAATTAGGATGCACACTTAAATTTGAGTAATAAATTGAGAAACAAGTACTGTTTTGACGATACTTTCCTATCAATTTGCTGTTGGATCTTATGGATGACAGAAAACTAAGAAAACGAGGAGTAGGTATACAGCAAAAGCTGCTGCCTTCACTTCATAGGCACAGATAAAACACCATTACGAGTATAATGGAAATGATGAGGTCAATTTACGATTTATATAAATTATGTATGTACATATGTACGAGTACAAGATGAATGGTGGTACTTTTGCGATTTGTTTTTGGCAAGCGCTGCGTCGTTGTCGATCTGACTTTGAGAGAAAGTCACCTAAGTAGCTGTGTGCAAATTGATAGTGACGTTGGAAACATTTATGAAATTGAAATCATTTTATATGTATGTACACTATATACCTATAAAACATACGCATGTATGTATGTACCCACATACCCATACCTACTTGTTGTTTTTTATAATGGTATTGAAGCTATTATAATAAATTTGCCAACAAATTGTTGAGTACGACAAACATAACATGATGTAAGTACTTTTGGATAAATACATACATTTTTGCATGCATTCAACCATTAATAGCTTATGTACATACATATTGATATCTAGTTTGAAACTGAGTTCGTCAGACACTCATGTTGTATGCATGTATTTTTATGATTATGGGACCATCATTGTGATCGAAAAAATAAAATAAAACCCCACCTGGATAATAACCTTCCTCAATATTAAACGAATCCTAAAAATGGTCTACATAATCGGATTTTGTTCCTAGCAGCAAAGTTAATTTTAAGCATTTTCGCGTTTTTGTATGAACTACGGAAATAGTCGGAGTATAATCCTGGACAGAATAAAGAAGCTTTTAGAATCAACTCTCTATTACAATGAATCTGGGGGGGTTATTGCGTTAAACCTTTTTCTTTCACATATGTGGAAAAATATAGGGACAGATATACTCAAATACATATCGCTTGATCGTTTATACGGTATTTCCAAGGTTAAAGGAGTTATATTCCTGAAAATATTTGCACTCTTCAAGGCAAATTAAGGAGGTGCAAACGCGGTGGCGTGTTCTGTACAGGCTGGTTAAAGGCAACTTTGCCAATCTGTCAACGTCAAAAGTGACAGCCAACACTTGGTTGAGGCAAAGAGCCTGATTATACGGTTCGTATTTTCGTTCGTTTCATCTTTCGTGTTTTTGACAGGCACGATCGTTCATGATTAAATGATTCGCGAAAATACGTACGTTACGTACTTCTTTTCGTTATTTTGACGTTCTTGAAATTTGGGGTTGTTTCGTAGAAATATAATCAGTAGTAATAAATACAAATACTTTGTATATTCAATCACGAAAAACAATTTTCCCATTCATTCATTTTTTGTCAGGAAACGTCAAAGTTTAACCAGAAAAAGTCGTGGTCGGTGTTCACATTGGACTGACTCTTCCGACTATTTTTGACTTCTCTGAAATTTATCTCCCTCCCACTTCATGTTTAGAAAGGGCGAAAAGTAGAAATTAAAAATTTGTAGATTTATTTTGACGTTTTCTTTTGAAAATTCGGAGGAGTCTGTCTGTCGAATGTGAACACCGTCTTGAAATTTTCATTCCTGCTTTAGTTACTTTATTTACATTTCTACTCCCCTCAACCAATCTTTCAAAAAGACGAAACAACGAATCGGGCACAAAATCTTTCAAATTCAAGAATATGTATACATTGTGAGCAAGCTTTGATTAACTCTATTTATCAATCTGAATTTGCACGTTGTATAAATTAAAGTTTTATATTCACGGAAACAATTTCGAACATCCAGTATCATTTGTTTAAACAAAAAAAAAAAAAAAAAAAAAAAAAAATGGCGAAATGACAATTCAACCAAATAACGATTTTTTTGTAGTTTGTTAATACAAGAGGCAATGATACATTGCTATATTTGTTAAAAAAATCCTATTATGCAGCAACTTATTAATATGGCTCATAGATGGTCTTAAAATCCTTTGATCTCAAGAGTCTAGGGAACTGAGTATAGAAATAAAAATAAATACAAAATACATTGGTTGGCGCAACGGGTCATGAAGAATCAGGGTCTAGTGACTAACAACTTGCAATGATTTTATGCCGAATCCGAACGGCTAGACGAGAAGCACTTATTCATGACAAGCGATACTCTTGGAGGATTTATCAATTCCTCACAAGAGGCAGTAGGCCTGAAAAAAGTTTTTAGGTGGACGAGGATGGGAAGCGCCCCCACCTCCAGCGTGAAAGTCCAACACATTAACCATTACGCTACGGGCTACTACTGAGTATAGAAATGGGTGTTCTTTAAAAAAAAAGAATGGTGACGCCCACTTGACAACTTAAAGCTGCTCGTCGTCAAAAGGAGAAGTCACCCATATAGCACTCAAATGAAATGAATCATCTAACTTTTTGTTTCATTAATAATAACTATTGGCGCGTGCAGCGTTCCCGAGTGCTGTTACCCTCCGAAAGCAAAAGTGAGCAAACTTAAACCGAAAAGCATGAACTGATTTCCTTGCATTCGCTTGTTTTCATCCGATCACTGTAGTACCCTTACGACAGTGATATAAGCGGCCCAAACCGACGCAAATCATTTGATGACGACATGTTTTTGCCGTTGTTTTTTAGTATTATAATTCCTTCATTTTTCCTATCGCTATAATTTTGCGTTGATTGAAAGCCTTAACATGGTAGATCACTTACTAAGTTATGCCACCCACTTTAGGCATAACGGAGCAATTAATAATGCTAATCACCCACTAGGAAACTTTAGAGCAACTTTTCAAAACAATAGACTTTTGTGTTTTTCGTATAAATAGTGTTGACTTTTTGTTTGTTGGTTGAGATACCTACATATAAAAAAAAAAAATGTTGAAACACCAAATACAAAAAAAACGTTAAATTCCTCCTTTAATTGGCACTGGGAGTTGCCATGCCAAGATCTTTTTGCTACCTCGTGTTGTGCCCAACTTTTGGCAGTTGCACAAGTCCATAAGTTTTTAATGGAAAAACACATTTACTAGCAACAAATCCGGTTGCAAAGATTAAAACAAAAATTAGAAGAACAGACTTCTGGCTTTTAAAAGAAGTAGGTACATAAGTATTTTATTCTAAATGTTGCCGTTGTTTAGAAATGGAGATAGCAGCTTTATCCCAAAGATAAAACAGTTGTATGTTATCCCTCTCGAACAAGAATCTTTTTGTAAAATTGTTAAAATAGGTAGGAGGTCCCCTCCAATCCCAATGGTTTAGACTTGTACTAACTAGATCCAGGTGCTCCACAAGCCCTGGGGCCACCAAATTAATTCATTTAAGAAACAAGAATTCACATAATATCTTAAGAAAAATATAACAAGCTAACAATAACAAAATAAACGTGGTCACAATTATTAATATGTATACGCGTTTATACATAGAAGATTATGTTCTTCCCACTTCTCCGGTGTGTACCATAACTAAAAAAGGCAATTTTCAATAAAATTTCCTAAATGGCAAAACCTATTTCGTACAAGTTTGGAAATTTAAAGTCATTAAAAAGGTCAGTAACTTTTCAACTCTCAAAATAAAAACACCTAATAGGTAGCAACTATTTATTCATTATTCATTTCTATCTACCTGAATAGGCTTATGTACGCAGGCATTAGTGAAACATTTTAATTTAAATATCTATTCTATATCTATAGCTATACTTACCTATTTTGTTTTTATCCGTGAGTACTTATATACATAGGTATAGATGTGTTTTATTTTTCAAAGCCGGCACTTTCCAAACGGGAATAAAAACACAAAAAGCTATGAATATAATTAAAATAAACCTTAGAACTCTACCACGTCAACACAGCTTTTGTAAAAACCATAGGAATATACCTACCTACTCGTTTCTTTCATTGACTTTGGGAAGCATGCTCCATACAAATACATATATTCTCTCGTGCTATTTTCCTTTTAAAATTTTTCTTGAGTTATGAAAACTACCAGAACCGGCATTCTCTTCTTGTTCTCTTTTAAGAAAACACGTACACTTCTTGCTTACACGTATACGCCAGTAAGGCGAAGGCGATGTAACTTTGAATATGGAGAGAGAGATCAACAAAGCTAAACTAAATAATAATCATTGTAGTTATCGCTATCGGCGAGTGCGATGACTAACTACAGTAATTGAGTAGTGGTCAAACCGTGGTGTGGCCGAGAGTATGACATGGCATGTAACAATTTATTATTCCATTTTGCTTTATCACGCAAAACAGAAATTCTATTTCTCCCTGAAATATTTTTTTCTTTTCACAAATTGATATTCATTTTCTTCGCGTATCTACAAGTTTGCTAGGACGATGAACGATCCCAGCAACATACATACTAATTAGTATTTCTGTTTGATTTCGAGCAGTGTTGGCAACGATGTTGCAGTTAAGGTGACATTTTGCTGACACATAGGTCATTTTAGTCGTTTCTATTCCCGGGAGTTTACATTTTGTATGTACCTACAAAACCTTTGTTCTTTCTTTATCTGACTCGAAAAAAAAAAAAATATAAAGTAAGTACATTATACCACCCACAATACACAATACCTAATACATAAATAAATCGCAATCATCTTCCGACATTCATTGTAGATATGAAATTTCTTAATTTTCTTTGCGTATGCGCTTTTCAACAAATATAGGTAGGTCTGTAGGTAAAACTAAAATCACAAAGAAACTCTTGCAAGTGTAAGAATTTTTTAACGAAAACAAAAGCTAAGTCGCAATTATTGAAATGAGATCAAGAAGCGCAAACAACACCATTTTTCTACTTTTTTTTTAATTAATAAGTTTTAAAAACTTGTCGG
This sequence comes from Melangyna quadrimaculata, assembly GCA_949320155.1. Lineage (NCBI taxonomy): Eukaryota > Metazoa > Arthropoda > Insecta > Diptera > Syrphidae > Melangyna > Melangyna quadrimaculata. Next base: position 23,049,640 of record OX439484.1, on the reverse strand, counting down.
TTGTCATCAAATCGTAATTGGCAATCATAATATAAATACACCTCTCCTTTAAAATACCGCTATGACATATTATCATAACCCTCCGATACGATGGTGATGCGATGCACGCGAGCTTTACGTCAAAAGCTGCATTCACTTACTTTGAGTTGTCCATTCCACCTACTACACTCGCGCTCTCAAGTGTTTCTTTTTTTCCAGGGTCGGATCAGATGGAGTTTAAATGCCAAAATACTGAAGTCAGCTAACAATATTGAAAAGTGGCTTTGTTATTACGGGTATTCATGCAAAGATGTAAAAAGCTAGACAAGTTTACCATTTGCGTTAGTTTACCATTTGGTTAATGAACTGTCAAAATTAGTATGGGAAATGATTTACACAAATTGGATAAAATTCCCCAACGAATTTGCTTGGGAAAATGTTTTGGTAAAATTAACCAAATGTCATTGTGACTTTTAGAATTAGGCGTGTTCAGAAATATGATATGATATCTCAGAGAACTAAAACTCTGAACGTGTTCTATTTGTTTGGGAGATCCTGGAAGTTGACGGAAGCAGATGTCAATTATAATACAATTAAAATCTCTCATTTTCAATCATTCCTCATTAAATTTCAGTTTCACTTCAATGGCTACACTCGGGGTGCTTTTCACTTCCGCAAGCAAAATTTAACGACAAATCAAGAAACTGACATTATGGGCGTGCCATATTTTTTGCATTCGCTCATTTTCGTCCGAACACTGCCGGGAGCTTGCGACTATTATAGTTCCACCTTGCGATTTCGCGTTGGTTCGGGAGAGGTTCTCTATTTAAAAATAACTTCGAAATTTGAACACGTTCAATTGCTGACGTTTAACAATCAGCCGATTTAATTACACAGCATTTCACCAAATGAATCAAAAGGTTGTTCATGCAAACTTTTGTGTAAACTTATCATTTTACACAATTTGTAAACTAATGAATACCCTTATTAATCATTGCTCTTTAGTTTGCGCTGTGGAATTGAAGAACAAATATATCAACATGAAAACTTTAATGATACAAGTTACCAATTTCCATAATTGTTTGCATTTACCATTAAAGAACTCATCGTGTAAATGGTAGCAGGTTTTGTCATGAAGACAAAAAAGTGGCAAGTGTAAGCGACTATAAAAAAAAAAATTGGATGGCGCAACCAGGGCCTAGTGACTAACAAATCGCAACCATTCCTGTGTGCGCGTGTCGACAGGAATGGAAGGGACCTACAATTTTATGCCGAACCCGAATGGCTAGACAAGAAGCACTTATTATTGACAAGTTATACTCTTGGAGGATTTGTAAATCCCTCACAAGAGGCAGTAGCCCTGAAAAAAAACTTTTTAGTTTTTAGTACACGAGGCTGGGAAGAGAACGCAGACCTCCAGCGTGACAGTCCATCGCATTAACCAATAAGCTACGGGCTACTACAGTGTAAGTGACTGGCATTGTGTAATTATTGAGCTGCAACGATTTTGCAGTGTATTGTGTATTCACACAATGTTGTGTAGACGTGGTACACGATTGCTTATTGTTAAATTACAATACAAAACGGCTCCATCCAAAACCAACGCGAAATATTTGGCAACAAAACTTTCGCCTTTCAAAATTAGCACGTACACTGAAGCGATGCGATTTCCCATATCAGCAACCAATTTTTCGCGTTGGTTTGGGTGAACTTTAAACCTGCTCATGCACACTTTCTCATAAAGTCTAAATTTTCTGAATATAGCAGTTGTGTCACTAGCCTTTGATTTCTTTAATTTCTAACTTATGTCAAAAATAACAAAGGTATTTTAAACTTAATTCGTTAATCCACACCTACTACAGTGAATTAATATCAATCGCCTTCAGTTTTCTTTTATTGATAAGTTTTTGTCACTTGACTCACTGTTTACATACAATTCATATGTGTGCTTATGTCTTGTGGTTTTGTTTAAAAAATATTACTTTAGTTCGAAAAAATCACAAGCCGTCCCTGGTTTGCCCGTTCAAAGAGTAAACAATAGCAACGAACATGTGCTTTCTTTTTTTATCATTCCATTATATTTACACAGGGCATACACATGGCATGTTCACTACGACTACCACTACTCTAGCAAACACACATTCATATAGAATAATAATTGATTGTAAACACATCAGTGTGTCTGATTCAGGTTATGTTCGGTGTATTTGCAATCATACACCTTCTGCTTCTCCTAAACCTCATCCATTAGCTAGCACATACATACATTGTAGAGGAGCTTTTTGTTGTTTACGCGGTTTCATTACATATTGCATTTTATTATAGAGAAATGTGTCATCTGTTGACGAATATCTTTTGAGCGATTTCTTTCCAATTTTAATCAGCTAACAATAGCAGGGGTTGAATTTTGGTAGAAAAAAAAGTTGCGCATACGCCACCCTCTTTATTTTTAGTTTGAAAAATGTGCACAATTTTGTGTTTTTATATTTTTTATTTTTAACGCTGATGGATTTATGTATTTGTATATGTTTGTGCTTATATCCATACAAATACCCACATATGTATAGATTACATATACACATAAACATACATTCCTACAAACAAAGATGTGCTTACAAATTGAACACACTTTTTTTTTTATCGGGATGGTCATTCTCTAATCGTTCATTAGCACGTTCGTACTTGTGTTCGTTTATAGATAAATCTACATCAGATTATTGAGCAAAGAAATGCATTTAGGTAAATAGGTACGTAGGTATAGGTAGGTACAGCGTGTGGTTCGGTTCTTCAATTTTGAGATGTTTTGGAGGACTTCTCCTTAAAGAGTAAAAAATTGGCGAAAGTTGTAAATAATTCTCCTATTTTAGTTGGGAGATGTTTCAATAAATTCAATAAAAATTAAACTTACTTTGTTGATGTTGATGGAGATATCAATCTGTTCAAACTATTATTTTTTTTATAATTTTAAACTGCAATATTATTTGTTATTTTATGAAGTAGGTAGGTACACAATTTAGTGCATTTGAACATAATTGGTTGATGCATTTGAGATATGTGGAAATAACCGAAAATAAGGCTATTTCTTCAAAAAAAAAAAAAAAACGCCAAGACAGTTTTTCCGTTTAGTAATTTTTTTGGCGAAAACCAGTTTTTTTCATAAGGCGCCAGTTATAGCTTTCATTGAAAACCATCATTGAAACACAAATCAATGAAACAGTGGAATATTTTCTGACAAGTCGGTTATAGCTATCATGAAATTTTATTTCATTGAAAATTCCATTCTCCATACAAAAAACAACTTTGCTAGAAATTGCTAGAAAACAACTTAGCTAGAAATTGATGATGTACAAGTACACATGTACAATATTGACATGTCATTTCCAAATTAACCTTGTAACAGTCAAGCTGTTCACCGCTGCGTGAAGATGGTGACCGAAGCTTCAAGTGCAAAAGTTGGTAAAAATTCCGCAGACGGTCTTATAAGATCAAGAGTACATTCGCGAATTATAGCGTTAAAAAGTAAAAATAAAGGTTTATTTTAGTAATATCATGAATTTGTAAGTTTTTAGTAGTATTTTTTTTTTTTTTTTTCTGTTAATTGTTTCATTAATAAATTATTTTAAAATTATTTCAAACTTGTGAAATGTAATGAAAAAAAAAAACATGTTTTTTTTCAAAAAGTCGAAACTTTGAGCTTACCCTGAGGCTACATGAGCCAGTACTGGCTTCCAAGTTACAATACATTTAAATTTTCTTACTAACACATACAAACCTGAGCAACTTGCTCGTCAACTAGCTTGCCATTTTCGAAGCCAGTTGGGAAGCCAGTAGAGAAGACAGTGGCCTCGTTCAGGCTTGTATATAAAGCTATATGGATAGATTTTCGTTGGAAATTTAATGCAAAATTAAATATTCTTTCTACCACAACTTTTAATGAGAGGAGGAACCAAGAATTTTTCACATTTCCAAAATAGCCAACTGTCAAATATGATTGAAGGATGGCTATGATTATGATGAAATATCCTTAATCTCGTAAAAATCCTAATTTTTTGAAAGTATATTGTTTGCTTCGAAAAAATCCAGAGTTTTGGGGATTTCAGTGACATTTGGAACATTCTGTTACCGATTTGTCAAGCATTGAAAAACTTATGGTGTTTTCGATTGGTAAAATAAATCAATTTATTTTTGATTTAAATCTGTCAAAACGCAGATTTTACATTCCAATGGGCAAATAAATTGATTTATTTTTTGATTTAAAATCAAATTTGCAGATCTAGATTTTCGGCTGATTTACCCCTCCTACACTAATACCAATACAATTTTAAGTTGTCACTTTACAATTTTTTTTGTATTGTTTGAATTTATTTCGGTTAATGAAATTTGTGTTCTAAATATAAAGGAAAGCTGTTAAAAATTAATTGTAAATTCATGAAGTTCATTGTTTTCTTCTGAAAGTGCATCAAGTGATGACGAGTTTTGTGATGTTATGAAACATACATAAAATTACACGAACACAATGACAAAAATAAATCAATTTGAATTGGCGTTCGATTAGCCACTAAATAAATCAACTTTTAGATTGAAATCTGAATTTATCAATCGAAAACACCATTAAAGATATCTGAATTTTTTTAGATTAAATTTTTTGCGCGGAAAAAGGCGATTTTAGGGCCTTTGGGTGACATTTTGGAACGAAATATTCATCGTACGACGTAATTTGGTTTCTTACCTATCTGTCAACGCATGAACTGTTAAATTCCATTAAAGGATGGCTTCGATGATGATGGATTAAAAAACCTCAAAAAAATCAATTTTTTTTTTAAATTACTTTTAAAAAAAACGAAATTTTTGAATTAGATGAAACTCAATGCATGCTAATTTGACGCGACAGAAAATTCTGGCAATGCATCCGCCAACGCGTTGGCAGTATTATGCGTTGACCATCGCAAGACTTGATGCAGAATTCGACGTCATTTTTTGTTTAAGAAAAAATCGAAGTCCAATGCCAAAGCAAATTCAATAAAATTGTGTATTTAGAATCCTAGATAGGCTGTCCTAGTAAAAGCTGAACGTGACCGCAGATACTTGAAAGCAACTTGCTTATAGGGGATGTCCTTCATGCAGCTCTAGCCGAGCAAGCGCGTGGAATTCGATGGACGATGTTTTCGTTCCTGCAACATCTTGATTACGCTGACGATATTTGTTTGCTCTCGCACAACATTATGGATCTTCACCATATGGTGACTAATCTGGAATGCGAGGCAAACAAAGTCGGTTTGAGGATCAACACCGGGAAAACAAAAATCCTCAACATTTCTGAATCTTCTTCTCAAGTTGTCGTTGCGGGACAGCAGGTTGAAGCGGTGGACAACTTCCTGTACCTCGGTAGTGTTGTCTCAAAAGACGGCGGTGGTACGGATGAAGATGTTAACTGCCGAATCGGCAAAGCTAAAGCTGCTTTCGGCATGCTGTCTAAAGTTTGGAGGAGCAACGTCTACAGTACGAAGACCAAGCTGCGACTGTTCCGGTCGAACGTAGAGTCAGTACTACTATATGGGTGTAGTACATGGAAAGTGACCGCCTCTGTCACAAGGAAGCTACAAACTTTCGAAAATAGATGTCTCCGAAACATCCTAAGGATTTTTTGGCCGAACACCATCTCCAACCAAGAACTCCTTCGGAGAACGGGCCAAAGTCCTATTGACATCGTGATTAGGAAAAGAAAGTGGCAGTGGATTGGTCACACCCTACGTCGTGGTGCAGACTCTATTGCAAGACATGCAATGGAGTGGGATCCACTCATCCAAGATGGCAGAAGACCTGGAGGCCAGAGAAAATCTTGGCGCAGAACAGTCGACAAGGAATCACAAAAGCTCGGTAAAAGTTGGGGAGAGCTAAAATACATTTCCAGAAACCGAACGAGATGGCGTGTAGCGGTAGTTGACGCCCTGTGCCCCTTAGAGGGGTCAAGGATCTAAGTAAGTAAGTAACTTGCTTACAAGTTGCCTGCCGCCTACGTCATTCACGTGTTTATGAACTTGACAGTCAATCTATGTAGCCAACTGGCTTGCCAATACTGGCTCGTGTAGCCTCAGGGTAAGGTTGAGGGCCAAAGACGTTATTAAAAAAAAAAATTTTTGATGCCAAATTCTTCTAATTATCAAAACGCAACAAAATCCTCCAGCGTGACAGTCGAACGCACTAACAATTACGCTACGGGCTACTACTTCGAAATCAATACGACTCCTTTTGTTTGTCTTCATACAACGACGCTCCACCCTAATGTACATATGTATTGGTTCCAAAATATTATGATATCATAAAAAAAAAATTAAATAAATTATTACTATTAATTACTTTAAATTTGTTATTTTAATGGCTTAAAAAGTTAGAGCTCAAAATAAAGTATGCCATCTGATTTGTTTGATAAATATGTATTTATGAAAAAAAAATCAAAAATTGTTTGAGCCGTTTTCATAAAAAATAATTTTATACATATAAATTTTCTTGGCACAAAATATTAAATTTAAAAAAAACTCAATATTTTTTTAAAAATCCAAAAATTATTTTTTCGAAAATTTTTATGCAAAATTGTTTTAATTGTGAAAAAGCTCTTGCATAGTTTTGGTTGAAATCGGTATAGCCGTTAACGAGAAATTTGAAAACCAAAAACAGTTACCGTTAAAAACAGTTATTGGTAAAAAAATGTTCATCATAATATTGACCATAGCTTTAATAATAATAAATTAATCAAAATTCTTGGAGCCGTTTTCGAGAAAATAAGTTTTTTCTTAACGGTTTTTCAACATTTTTATGGAAGGGCCTACTGTTTTTTTCGAATTTAGGAACATGATTTTTTCAAGCATTCTAAAAAATAATAAAAAATTATTTTACACCTAGATTTAAAAATATTGACCAGGTCGTTTTCAAAATATTTAGTTTTCAGAAAATAAAATATTTTTAAATTTTCAATTTTTTTTTAAATTTTGGTTCACAATAATGTTTAAATACTTTTTAAAAAAATTACCATACAAAAAAATGAAAATTTTCAACTTAACTGTTTTCGAGAAAATCAAAAACCAAAAAAATGGATGTTCTAGAGTACCGAAAATAACCAAATTTTGAAAGTAAGGAAATTATTTCAAAGTAGCATTTTCTTTTTTTATTTATTTGATTTTTTTATTTAACAAAAACCCCCTTTTTGAGAAAAATATTATTTTCCTTTTTGGCGAACAAAAATTTGTGTTATTTTTGGTCCTAAAAAAATTAAAAAGAAACGTATGGAAGAAAAAAACGTTTGAACAAAATCCATCCAGCCGTTTAGGCTATAGGGGCGAGGACAGACAGACATAATTGCGAGACCCACTTTTTTTCGCGTTCTTAAAAAAAACCTGATGGTTTTCGAGAAATCTTTTAAAATACTGTACTTTTCCCCTTTCACCATTCAAAATCGAAAGTCCTTGCCCAAATTTAAGGTTTTTATTTAAAAAATGCGTAAGACATCAAAATGAAACTCTCCACCAAAATTCAGTTTTCTCGGAGTTATATTTGAAAAGATATTTTAATTTTATCGATATACTTGAACAGAAATGTTTTATTTGTTTTATTAGATTCAAACGGTTATAACTTTCTATTTGAGCACCGCCTTAGCAAGTTTTATACCTTTTTAAAAACTACACAAAAACAGGATATTTTTGGAATATAAAACCTGTATTGTGTCATACGAATTTTATTCATGGAGCTCTTAAGAAGATTAAGTTCTAAAATTAAGTTTGGTCAAAGTTCAAGTTTATCTTTTAGTTTGTAGGCAAATGGTGATGTAAATGGACATTTTTTTATTCAGTAAAATAAGTCCAACTATAAGCCAAAGTTTTAGTGTAAAAATTGTAAGAAACAAAAGTCAATTTTGGACAATGTGAGCAAAAAACTGGTTCAAAGTAAAGTTTTTTTAAAATTTCGAAAAATAGCCGTTACTCGAAAACCGTTATGATTCTGTGTGAACAAGTTACCAAATTCTGAAAGGTCATGACCTGGCCTATCACCATATTCATTTTGGACCATCCTTTACGGGACACCCTGTATACCCAAGCATTCTACTGCCATTTCATGCATACGTGTTTTTTTCAAGTAAGTATGTAATAACAGCATGGTTTATCACACATAATTTGCTTTTGTCTGTCAAAATAAAATGTCAAATAACCTAACTGACTAAAATAAATATTTAATTCAGAGAAAGAAAAAAAAAAAAAAACGACGATAAAATTCTTTTTAAAATGCAAGCTGGTATTAAATGGAAACAAGTAATCTTTCACAGTGGACATAAATAAATAAACAAGATTAAGAAGAAATAATAAAACCCGAGCTCTTCTTGCGCATAAGAACGTTCATTCATATGAGTGTGTGATGTTTTAAACTTTTATTAAATCAACAATTTAAAAAACAATAAATGTGTACAAATGTACTGCACATTACATATGTATATATATAACGATATATATAAAACCATAACAGATATATTATTATTATGATATCAAATGCATTTATTTGTGTGGAATTAATTTTCAAAAATAAGCGCACAATTCTTTTGGGTTATTTTGTTTATATTTTTGGCGATTGTCAAGTTAATATACATACATACATACATATGTATGTACCTGTTTCATTTATAAAATAATTTATTAACTTGTTGATACATTTTTATTTAAGACTTTATTTGAATTTCTTCTTTTTTATAGGTAGTTAGAGCAGATATCCCTTATAAATACAAACAAATTGTTATGTTATTTTTTAAGGTGGGTCCCAAAGTCCCCAACCCAAGGCCGCGAGTAAAATACATGTTAAGGATCGCTTTAGATTTTCGTGAATATTTTTAAATCGAAGCGAGTTAACGTAAAAGTCTAAACGAAAAAGACAACACAAGAAAATTATATTTTCTATCAAAAAAATTATGTTCATAATTTAATTAGGAGCAATAATAAGGGAAGGGAGATATGGGAGTAGAATAGTCAACTAACCTGAAAAAAACATGTTATTGCCGTAAATACTCATATTTAAATTTAATGTTTACTGTTTTAACATGGAAATAACGGAAAAGGTAAATAATAATAGCGAAATACCAAAACCATTCCCAGTTATTCCATAATTTTATAAACTGGAAAATAAAAAAATACCAAAAAAGATCGATTTGTCTCTCCAATGGAAAATAATAATTATCTACTTCATATGAACTCTTTTATTGAGATATAAATAAATTATCAATCGTACCAAGATCTTAAAACAATTCGAATCTCAAATAAGCGTCAAAAACCAATTCACAGTAAGGATTCATAATCATACTGACATTAGGCGTGTTTTATTGGAAAAGCCATTCACAACAGTTATTCATGCACAGTTTTTTAAAAATTAGCACGCAAACTCAAAATTTTTGATAAAAAAATGGAAAAAAAAATTTAAAGCAGTTTTTTTTTTATTGGTAATGAAGTGCTAAATTGGCTTTTAGTAGTCAATGCTTAACAATTCTTAATCGAACACAAGAAACTGAAAGGTTTTATGCCTTCTAGTTTTTGAGAAAATTGAAAATTACTTTAACTACTTTTTTATAATTTGTTGGTATTAACGGTGATCTCACTTTGAGGATTGATGTGGGGGAGTACGATAACTACGGCGCAGCAAAATAATAACGGATTTTTATAGAGGGGCTAAATAAAGTCCGCTCCGTTTAGGCGGAAGGGGCAATTTTCTACAAAATGACTTAAAATAAAAAAAAAAATTCAAAACAACACAAATTCAAAGGCAACACTAACAATTATAGGTTTTCTGAAAGCCAGAAACTTGTTATTTTATTTTTTGTTTCAACCAAGTTATTTGTGTTAGCAGTTCTTTTTTTGAAAAAAAAGGGAGTTAAAACAGCGGACAACCCAAGGTACTATTTATCACAAATTAACTGAAAGCACACCAACTGACAACATAGGCGCCTGCCTGCCGACTGAGCATACCCTAAGCGGAGCAACGGGGTCGCGTGAGCGGGACAGATGACTTGAAAAAGGATTTAAAATCCTTGAACCCGCGAAGGGGGCCACCCAAGGTTCTATTTATTACAAATAAACTGAAAGCACACTAACTGACAACATAGGCGCCTGCCTGGCGACTGAGCATGCCCTAAGCAGAGCGACGGAGTCGCGTGAGCGGGACAGAGGACCCAAAAAGGGAGTTAAAATCCTTGAACCCGCGAAGCGGGCAATCCATGAAACCTATTGTTAAAGAAAACTATTGACATTGAATTCCGTTGAAATTTGGTTTGGAAAAATCGCCCAAAATTGAGGAAAGAACCCCTATATTTTACAAACACAATTTACATTCAAAATACTTGGGTGACATACCACACTGTTTAAACGCCGCGCCAAAATGATGGGTGCTAGCATACTCAATTTATGTAAGCAAGCAAAAAAATAAAAATCTCATAAAAAAGTACTTTTAGTAATTTTCTCAAAAACTTGAGGACATAAAGCCATTCAATTTTTTGTGTTCGATTCAAAATTAATATAAGCATTGACTACTAACTAAACCCCAATTTAGCACGTCATTTCACAATTAAAAAAAAAACTGCTCTTAACTTTTTTTTTATCAACACTGAGTTTGCATTCAAATTTTTCAAAAACTGTTTTTTCTAAAATGCCCCTACCTCCTTAACGGGGTGAGATAGACCCCCCTCCCATAGTAAAAATGCTTGTTTTTGACCCTTCTACAAAAAAACCGTTATTAATTTTTGGCGCCAAAGTTATCGTACTCGAGCCAATTTCCTTCATGAACTCCAGCTGAACACGCACAAAAAAGTGATAGCTCGTGCAAAACACAAACATACCTCATATTGACATTTATAAACGTCATATGGATAAAATGGCCAATTGGATATTTTAACTTTAGCAAATTGTTAGGTGATAATACGATGCTAAACTCTTTTTAAATTAGTAAAATACAATTTGTTGTGTTTACTCATGAGTATATTGGGGAATCTGCAAGTGGCACTATTTACCAGACCCTAAATACTGAGGTGTCTTCTCAGTGATCAGTGAGAAAATCGGTTATTATTCTGAGGTTGTTCTTGGTTAAGCCTGAACAGGATGTTAAGCATTCTTGGTTGTAGCTCCCAGTTTGGCTTGCCTCAGCCTTGGGAGTTCTGTCCATAATTTGGATCTTTGGATCCCCCCTTCTGTTTTAATTTTATTTTTAATCACATTTCATACTAAACTTAACTATAAAGTTAAATACACAAGTGTTTTGAATATACAATCCTTATTTGTATGCACTAAAAGCGGATTTTATTTAACGTTGATTTACTACTTCTCGTATACCTATACCCCAAATAGCACAGAAAGTCATACAAATTCAGCGTTTACCACAAAAGCTGAATCACTATAGAATACAAAATAATCAGGTTATAGGTATACATATGTATGTATGACATAGGTAAACTTGAACTTTCAAATAACTTGAGTAAGAAACCTCTCTCTGTAGCTCATTAACTAACTTAACTCCAGATCAAATACCTACCTACATACATTCTTAAACAAAAAAAAAATACAATAAAAGATTAAGCACAAACAACTTCAGAACAATGAATCAAATAAAAATATCCTTGACCATAACCTAGAGAGTTGTTTGATTCTCTCTCTCTCTCTGTCTCCAATAATCATGTCAAGATCGTTTCGTTGCCAAAAATATCCAAAAAAATTGTTGTTTATTCAAAATGTTTTGCTTTTTTCAAGGTCAAACAAGCACTTGGAAAATTGGAAACATACATACATATACATATTCTTCTACGTACGTTATTATAACATTTAAATACAGATAAAGAAATGTACATAAGTAGTTATATCGATGTCAAGTTTCAAATTAAACCAATACACTCAACAGCGAGATGGAACGTAGAGTAGCTACATTAGTATAATCTATAATTGACACCCGCTCCTCACTCATTTTTCGGGCACATTTATTAATTTACCAAACAAAAATATTAAATTTATTAAAGTAATAAAATAATCACGAACGTTCTAAAAAATAAAATAAAAATAAATAATTGTGCATGCATGTACAGTACATGCATACATAATAAAATATGTATAATACATATGTAAATGTATAATATGTAATGCATAATGTATTTATATCTTTTTCACTACAGTATACCTACTGCTAGGCCTATTATTTTAATAAAGTGGAGCTGGAACGATCCATAGAGATCATTAATAACCATGCATTACAACAATACGACATCCTGCTCTTTATCACGTTTCAAGATCTAGTTAGTTTTTACTCTTTCTAATAACTATTGTAAAGAAAAAAGACAACAGATACATGAAAAATAATATAAGGAAAATGGGAAGGGTATACAACACTATAGGGATGTTTACCAAATTGTCAAACTCAAAACTGACAGCCAACATTTGGCACAATGGCTGTGGTGGGTTCGTTTTCTTTCCAGTGTTACTTTGAGTTTCCATTTTGGGGTTAGATTGTGTTTGCTTTTCGTCTTCCGATTTGGAATTGTTTTCAATTTTGTAATAATTTAATTTCTGAATAATTTACTTTTCTTCAAAGTTTTATTCTTCCGATTTGGTAATTTTTTTTTAATAAAGAAATGTGTGGCTTATACAAAATGAACAACAATAGCAAAAACAAATAACAAATATTTTATTTTATGATTCGATTTCGTGCAAAAATAAAGTTGATAGTAATTTAATTTGTAAAATACGTGCACTTTCGAAGTGATAGTGGATAGTTTATCAATAAATTTACCGCAATCAAAATTTTGTCTTGTTTATTATTTCTTATTTTTTCGATTTTTTTTTCAACCCATTCTCATTTTTAAAAGGAGAATGCCCAAAAAAACATGTCCCCCAACATAGCATAGCAAAGTCAGCAGAACAAAAAAAATTGATGGTCTTACAAAGCGCTAATTAAGTACCCTCAAATTAAATTAAGTGCTCCAGTACTTTTGGAAATAATGAATGTTCTGCTAACTTGATTTCAAGTTAGCAGACCAATTCTTTAATCTTTCAGGTAGAAAAATTTGGTGAATACTATGTTAACGAACTACTTAAGTGCTCTACGAATTCAAAAAAAAATTTCGAAAAAAATTGTTTTTTCTACAAAAAAAAAATATTTTAATAATTTTGAAAAAAAAAATATTATATTTTTTATTTCAACTTTTTTTCATCCAAATTTTTTTGATAAATTTTGTTCTCGTATAGTAAAATTAGGTGCCCGACCTTTCCCAAGGATTTTCCACGATCTTATGTAAAAAAAAAAAAATTATTTCATTTCCCATACATAACCTGCTCTGCTAACTTAAAATCGAATTTTCCCGTGAAATTCAACTTTTTTTCATCCCAATTTTGTTGATTAATTTTGTACGAAATTTTGGAATTTGGCAATATATGGAAAGTACTCTTATCCAAGAAATCGGTGAAAAAAGAAAACTATGGAAACAAACCATTTCAGAATTTTGACATTGTCGTTGAAAAGTTCTTAGTCTTACCGTTAACTTTGTCTTTGGGGACATTGTCTTTTGGTTACTTTGTCTTTCGAAACTCTGTTACTATTAAGCTGCACATTCTTAATATCCAACTCTTATGCATAAAATATGAGTTTTTATCGTCACTACATAACTCCATATCGACCAACGGTTGCACAAAGTAGCACCTTTGCGAGCAACGAGTTTCTTGTGATTAAAAAGCGGTATGCGGTGCGAAATAAAGACAGATTCGTTTATATACAGTGGTAAATACAAACTCATATAGCGACTATCCACTTACTTTTTATAACGGACACTGATTCGAATTCTTATCATTTCAGATTTGTCATTAATTATTTTTATAATTAAACTTTTGTGTACCAATATGTGTGACAACCGGCTTTTTGGACAGCATCATCTTATGGCTGCAGATTTAAGTGACTTGTAGCTGACCTATTTAATAGCATGGATCAACCACAATATGAAAATATGTCACTGTTTACTTTTCTTACATGAAGAAACACTTTGTTTAAAAAAAAAATAGAAATGGTCATAGTCAGTCCCGGGGATAACTTTTTAAGAAAATAGTTCCATATTTGTTATCCACAACTAATGCCCTTTCAAATCATATATGACTTTTCTTAATCGACTCTGGGTTTTTCGCCCATACATTTTTGGGCATTCTCCTTTTGATCGCTCTTAAATGAAAAGAAACTTTTTTAACTTTGACATTGCAACTCTTGTTTTTGGCACATTTACCATAGTTAACTATAACTAGTAACAAAAAAGCACAACTAAAACAAATAACGGCTGTCACTTTAACGTCATTGTGCCAAAGTCTCGATTTGACGTTTAGAAATTATGAAACTATTGTCACTCTTGTAGCCTTTCCACACAACCCCACTGTGAATTGGCACATGGAGTCACGGCACCTAGCAGCCAGCGCGTGAAACTAACAAACGAGATAGATTTCTTTTCCATTTGACGTTCAATACACTTCCCATAAGAGAAACACAAAAATAACTCGTAGAAGCATTATTTTAACAAATTAATTTTATATGAACGGTTGTTTGTATTATAATTGCAATAGAATAATTAAACATGCTAGTTTGCAAATCAAACGTAAAATATATCGAAACTTATTACTAATTTGCCTTATTTTGCAGATGAAATATGTAAACAAACGTGCTTTTTTGTTGTTGTTTTCCAAAATGGATGCAAGGCGTCAGTCAGAACGATATCATGTGCGTAGTCAGGTAGAAGTTTAGGGGGCTAGAGTTTCTTATGGATTTTAATAAAACACTGATTTTCCTTTTTATTATAAGTAAAGAAAGAAGTAGAAATGTTAAAGGTCCACTTAAGTGATCGTAAGAAAAAAAGATAATACCAGGAAATTATGTGTTGCACCAATAATTGCAGTTTGCTATTTTTCGATTAGTTTTGTTCACTTTTGCTTTCGTAAAAATAGAATTATAACAGTCAAAATCGCGCTCTCAGCGGACGCTCAAGTCAATGGAACGTAAACATTCACTACCATTCGCAGTTCGCATTCGCGACCAACGAATGACGAATGAACTAAACACGAATTGCGAACTGCGAATTACAAATGGTTGGCAATTTTAACATTTCCTTCACATGAGTGGTCGCCGACGGATGCTTTACGCTTATTCAACATAAATAAGTGAAATCGGTAATTGAGGTTAAATTCGAGCGAATTACGGACTATTTACATGAGAGCGACCAAACACCGACGAAAATATTGAACACATACCATACATACTGCAACGAATGAATTGTTCGTGCGCGTCTAACATCAAAATCACTTTTGTTCCTATTCTCTTTGTCATTCCCGATGAATAAAAATAAAATGCAATGTGAATAAATTGTCAATTTGGACGAATGTTCGTTCATTCGTTGGTCGCTCTCATATGAATACTACTTTAATTATTCGAAAGTTTGTGGAACGTATTCTGTAGTTGTGGATTGCGCATTTACAATTGACAGTTCGGAGAAGCGTTTTGTTGGTCGCGTAGCACATATTAAAATGTAATTTTGTGTTATTTTAACAAATTTTTCGTAGTCTGCGTCTGCGAATTGCGAATGGTCGCAAAATTTGACATTTCATTCATATGAGTGGTCGCAGAGAGCTGCGAACTGGGATCCTAACCTTTAGCACCTCATATATGGGATATTCGCAAAAAAAGTATGCCATCTAAAAGGTCAGTAAGTGTTCAAAAAAGGTCAGCTAGTTTCAGAAATTGGTCAGCCATAGAAAATTTGTAATCAAGCGTTACATTTTTTCAAGGTCACCAACTATTTTTGGCACCTCATTTATGGGATATTCGCGAAAAAAGTATACTGTTCGAAAGGCCACCGGCTCGTGGTAAAAGGTCAGCTGGTTTCAGTAATTGGTTTTTTTTAATGAATTTTTAAAGTTTGGTTCAAGGTCACAGTATAATGCTAGGTTTCCACTTGTCATTGAAAAGACGCAAATTAACGCTACTACGACTATCTTTGCTTTTTGTGTTAGTAAAAGCCACCCTGTCCTGGAAAGTTTGTCAATTTGCGTCTTTTCAATGACAAGT
The DNA here is from genome assembly GCA_949320155.1 of Melangyna quadrimaculata. Taxonomy (NCBI): domain Eukaryota; kingdom Metazoa; phylum Arthropoda; class Insecta; order Diptera; family Syrphidae; genus Melangyna; species Melangyna quadrimaculata. The sequence goes on along the minus strand of OX439484.1, from coordinate 23,033,563 downwards.
GGAAACCTAGCATAAGACTTTTAGCACCTTATTTATAAACTTTATAAAAAATGAGTATGCCATCTAAAAGGTCAGTAATTGGTCAAAAAAGGGCAGCTAGTTTCAGTAATTGGTCAGCCATAGATTTTTTGTAATCATTTTTTTTTAAATGTTCAAGCTCATAACTATTTTTAGCACCTCATTTATGGGATATTTGGAAAAAATATACACCATGTGAAAGGGTACCTAGACCTCATAAAAGGTCAACTAATTTCATCTAGTATACCATTTGAAAGACCAACGACTCGTGATAAAAGCTCAGCTAGTTTCAGTTATAGGTCAGCCATAGGTTATTTTATATGAAATTTTGAAAGTTTTTGTTTTTCAAGGCCGTATAAGACTCTTAGCACCTCATTTACCGAATTTTTCAAAAACAGGTACCATTTGAAAGGTTATTAAATCCTCATAAAAGATCAACTTGTTTCAGAAATTGGTCAGCCATAGGTTTTTTTTAATGAATTTTCAAAGATTGTTTCAAGGTCACAGTATGGCTGACCAATTACTGAAACAAGCTGACTTTTATCACGAGTCGGTGGCCTTTCGAATGGTATACTTTTATGGCGAATATCCCATAAATAAGGTGCCAAAAATAGTTGGTGACCTTGATTCAAAATTTTCTATGGCTGACCAATTACTGAAACAAGTTGACCCTTTTTGACCACTTACTGACCTTTTAGATTGCATACTTTTTTGTCGAATATCCCATATATGAGGTGCTAAAGGTTAGGAGCCTGCAAACTGTCATAAAAAAAGTGAAGTTTCAAATAATAAAAAAATTTATTGTCTGTTTTTAAAAGCAATAAGCAAAGATATTTAATTATTTACAATTAAGTGTACCCTACTTTCTGTTTAGTCACTCATTTTTTTAGCAACCCAACAACAACACGAGTAACACCAGACATTTTAGTTTTTAGGTTTAATTCGAGCGTAGAAAATATTAAAATGTGTTTTTTTTTGTAAGTTTTACTAATTTGCAATATTTTCTATTAAAATTTTAAAACATGATCATTTATTCTATTTGTTAAACAACTAAAATAAGAAACAGTTGATATTTGCTTCAGAGATATGTAGCTTTAAAAGAATTATTTGCTGACGCAGTTGGCAGCTCATATGTATGGCACTTTAAAATGCAACGCTATATCCCCGATTACCATCCAAGCTCTATTACCCCGTTTATATGAGGTATTCGAGCGAGCTTCAAGCTCGCTTGGCCCCTTTGTATACCTGCGTTGACTTGAAATGAGCTTCAAACAACTCTATTCCACTTCAGGAGCGGAGTCGAGTCGAAATTGTTGATAAAAAAAAACCTGGGTCGAAGAGTTGGTCTTGAGGATGTGTTGACCACAGTGTTTTTGCACATGTGCGAGTAAAATTATTTATTCGTTTTGATAGCTATGTGAAATATGTACTAAAATTCATTAAATTTTAACTGTTTTTGTGTGAAATAAATATATTGTTGCTATTCCCTCAAATGTAATCTCAACACCATATCAACTCAACCTCAAATGGGACTCTCAACTCACGTGACGAAATACTTGGGTCGTAAATCCGACTCTAATGCAACTCAAGCTTTCGATACTGCTTGTAAACTGGGTATATTTAAACATTTTTAGCTCCTATTCGCAAACGATAAGAGAGAAAAGAGCCCAAAGTTTTTATCGCGGATTATGAAATGGAAACGACGAACGAGTTAATTGAGCCAAAGTTAGGATGACGTTTGCGCGTACATTCAACCGAAAACAAAAAACAAGCCCGGATAAACACATGTGTATACTTGTATATTTTATGAATAAATACTCTATTTATGTCTCTAATTTAATCTAAAACACTTCACACTTAGTTATACAACGGTGCAAAAAGCCCACCTGAGATAGAAATACTCAGAAGAGATAAGTATCTCTTCCTAATGCCTACTCTATCCTGTAGGTTAAAATGGGAATCCCAGGGAATAGAATGTAAAAACACAAGAAAATAGGGATAGTATGTTAGGCAGCATTAAATCTTTGTTGTTTTTCACTTGTGCGTTGAATTGAAATCTGGGATGAACTGGTTAAAACAGAACCACAATATGCGGTTCCGTTTAACATGCTTTCTCTCAATAGGATGTATTTGTATATATATATGTATGCATTGAATATACACGTACAGATTGCAACAAAGAAAACAAAGATGTTAAATGCAGTAAAAGCTTTTATAATCTCTTTGTTTTGCACTTTCCTTGACTTTGTGCAGAGCTTGAATTTAAATCAGATAAATACCAACCAGCTACCACTACCACCAGAGGCGCTGCTGCTGCTTTGGCTCGGCTGGTCTATTGTTTTATTGGATTTTTCTTCTCTTGTGTTTTCTTAATACTTAAATAATTATTTGTACCTCGCCCTTGTCATGTTTTCTTTAAGTCTATCCTATTTAAGAGTTAATAACATTTTTTATAATATTGTTTTGGCACTTTGTAGCGTTAATGCGCAGTACGAAAATTGAAGCTGCGAGGATTTACCTACCCTTCCCTTTGTAGATATGTTGGTACCAACCAACACATGTGTTTTGTGCCTTCATTTTAGACTGCTGATTTATTAAATTTCATTTAGGTATCTACATTTTAGAGTGGTGCCTTTTTGGACAATTCAAACATCTTTCAAATCACTGGCCGCGGTCGGGTGCGTAACCAAAAATCTAGATTTTTTCGTGTTGTTGTAATGCCTAATCTAATGCAAACTGCTGATATCAAAAAGAAATCTAAAGCTATCCCAAAAATGTTCGGATCTGTCTGGATTATACAAACATCTAACATCTCATCTCATCTGTTGATTTTCTTGGTTTTTTGTTTGGTTTGGTTACGTATATTTTTTGTCGTTCGAAAACATATCAGATATTTGATGCCATACCTGCCTACCACCCGAACTGCTTGCAATCATATTTTGATCAGTTATTTTAAGTCTTCCTTGAGGAAAGAAATCGAGAAGCCCATCAGCATCAAATGGTTGATTTTCACAGAAATTGACAAATTTTAAATTTGGGACACGATTATTTACCTACGTGGTGCAAAATAAAATTACGGATTCTTGATTAGAGACAAAACACAAGTAATTAGTAATTAGAGTCAGCAAACACTGACCAAATTTTGCGTCTTAGAAGGATATGAAAAAAATGTTTCTTTCCACAACTTATTTTTCTACAAAAAAGCTACAAATAATGCCGAGTTTACATTTTCGAATTTTCTTTTTCAGTGCCACAGTTTTTAGTTCAGTGTCAAGTTAGCACTACCCACAGTACACATATCTAAGATATTATCAGGCGCAGCTTTGCAAATTTCAAGCTGGCTGCCCTTTCTGTAAGTACACAGTAAACAAAAACAAATTTGTTGTGATTGTTTGAAATTCAATTTGTTTTCTATTGATTTTGACAACATGCGCAGAACTGAACAAAATTGAACATGCTAGTGATATTTGGGCCTATTCAGCGGGGTCTTTTATTCTGTTATTCTGCTATTCTGTTATCAATTTCCATACAAAAGTTTGAGCTGTCAAAAAATCTTTTATGAATTATAATTTTGGTATTCGGCATGCCAATCTGTTATGGAATCTGTTAAGAAATCTGCTATGAGATGTCAAAAGTTCGAAAAATCGTTATACGTGAAAAAATGACATTTTCGACATTTTACATTTTTTGAAATGTCGATATCTTTTTAACGGTGAGTCGTAAGAATAAATTGTCAAAACTTTTTTAATTTGGGATCACAAAATCTACAAGTTTTGCACGAAATACTTTTCGATAGCATTTACCGTTTCGGAGTTATATGCGAAAACCTAATATTTTCGACATTTAACTTCGAATGGCGGCGTTAGCGGCAAAAGTGTGAGGTGGCAAAATGAAAATTCGGAAAGAGCACCCCAAAATCTATAAATCTGGACTAAAATGACTGGACTAAAATAGAACGGTAAATTTTTTTAAGAATTTCTTTCTTTTCACAACTAAATGATGCGCAGTCAGTTTCCCAAAAACATTCATAAAATGCATCAAAGTCCCGGTCTACATTGAACGATTTTTCCAGTGCCGACAAAAAATTGTTGTTGTAATCGTGTGCGATTGAGGTACAGCCGACATGATCCTTCCAGTTTCGGCCGATTTTTCCAATCAGCGCGGGAAAAATCGTTTAATGTAGACCGGGACAAACCGTCATCAGTTTTTGTATCGAAGTGAACGGACCCTGTTTAGATTGGGAAGTTTCTGTACGGACTCACGTCAGTTTGTAGAAAAGAGAAGTGTTGGGTAAGAGGTCTCTTTAGGCATGTAGAAAATATAAAAACCGGACTCGCGAGTCTGCTTTGTTGTTCTTTCAACGTAGAAGTTGTTGATGTTGTTTCAATGCATTTTGAGGTGCCTCACAGTTTGTAATGTAAACACGATGGTACTCACCGTGACCAGTCCGTACTCAATCTTCCCAATCTAAACAGGGTCTGTTCGTAACGTAAGGCAAACGTAATTTGGCATTATGTCCTACGTGAACGAAAGCGTTAAAGCCATTTAAAAAAAATTTGTTCTGCTGACAATTTTGTTCAAAAAAATTAAAATTGAGTGCTTCAGTGTCTTTGGAAACGATTTATGTTGTGATTTCAACAAGGCTTACCAATAACTAAATCGTTTTACTAACTAGTGCTCTATTACTTAATTGACTTCCTGACCTAATCCAAATTTAAGTATGAGTTCCAAAGAATAAAACATAATTGATGACATACAAATTTTGGACAAGGTAGCACATCCTTCCACACCAAAACTTAATTTTACGTGAATTTGGAATAGTGTTCCTTAAACATCGATAGTCTATCGATAGTAATCGATAGTTTTAACTATCGAAAAACATCGATGTTTTCAAAACTATCGCAAGTGCCAAAAATGGGAGCTGAAATAAGTTGTAACGTATAAATTCATAACTTCCCACAAAAAAAAAATATTTTTTTTCACGATTAGTGCATTCCACAAATTCTGAAATTTCGTTGTAGTTCTTTATTATTCTCTTTCTGTTATGGGGCAAGTGTATCTACAACAACAATTAGGGGGAATTCTTCGCTTCTGGCTTGCTTTATTGATAAACTTTTCTGTCTTAATACCCTTTCACACGGGGAAACCAGTTGCTGAAGTTTTTTTTTACGTTTTCCTTTTTTTGCCTTGTTTGCCTTGTACTTTTCATACGAAGAAACAAAATTTCCAGAGATTTTTGCTCGTGTTCTTTATTGTCTATTGGTTGAACGCACATAACGGACAGTGTAAGAAGGAATGTGATAAAAATCTTTTCAAATCGTTGACCGTGGAGATTTTTTTCCACCCCCTTACTTCCTGCCCTTCTCACCTATAAATTTCCAGTTGCTGGCAACTCAGTTTCCTTGTGTGAAAGAGGACTAACCTTAGGAGCAGGTTATAGCGATCAGGAAAACGAATCAGGAAAAACTTTTAAATGAATTTTTTGCACTATTTTCATTCGATTTGAAACACAAGTGCTACACTAATCGATGACAAATAACTCATAGAATTGTTTGATCAAATAAAATTTACAATTAAACAATTATATTTTGTTAAAAATGTATTTTTTTTTATTTTCCTGATGCAAATTCATTTTTCGTGCCAGCTGATCATAATTTCCCACAAAATGGAACTAAAAATTCCAATGTTTTGAGTTCCAATTTCACTCATTCCACTGATATAATTTCGTGTGCATTTCAATTAGGAAAACTTGGTGTTAGGCTGCCCAAATATTTGTCATCGATTAGTGTAGCATTTGAGTTTCAAATCGAATGCAAATAGTGCAAACAATCCATTTGATAGTTGTTCATAACTCCTAAACGAGAGGCAGAATATTTCTTTTTTTAAGACTTTTTTAAAAGCTGAAGCCAGATAATGAATGAACGCCAGAACAGACTCAGGCCAAAAGCAATAAATGAACTTTAATTCTGTAAACAAAATGAAATATTTGGTTAAAAATTATTCTTCGCGTCGTTTAAAATTGAAACTGAAATCTCTGGTTAAATATTGTAAAAAATTGTGGTCATATATTTCGATTTAAATTGTTTTTATTTTTTTTTGCAAACTATCGATAACTATCGATACTATCGGGTATTTTTCAAAAACTATCGATTACTATCGCAAGTGCCGACTATCTATGTTTAAGGAACACTAATTTGAAAAAATAAAAAGAAAAATTATTGAAACACTATAAAATTCAAGAAGAATCCGGCTGAATGATTTCATTTTCGTATTTTCTTGTTTAACTAAGAAGTTTAAATTAATTTCTTAGGTGAATCACCCTGAAGGTAAAATCTATTGATGTAAGGAGAGTTTTTTGTTCATGAATTTTAAAGTGTTGGATTCAATAATTTTTCTTTTTATTGTTTCGAAATAAAAATGTTATTTTTTATTTTTTTTTTGTTTAATTTAAAGTAATTCTATCATTTATACTTTAAAAAATATGTTTGCAAACAATAAAAAGCTGAAGCTATACGGAGACTTTTTGGAGTATTACCTAGTAGGTGAAAGTTGCAGATCACGTTCCTTTTAAATCTACCGTTATCATTTCCATGCAAACATTTAGCTGTCGTACACTACAATATAGGTATAGGTACCTATTCAAAATAGCTTTTAACGGCCTTTAGTCCTTAAAAATTGGCGTTTCGTCCCGGCGTTTTCACTTGGACTCTTCAGTTAACATAGTGAGGGCCTTGTCAAGACGCAATTTTTATTAAGTTCAGTCCGGCTTACATCAATTTTACAGCGAAAATCAATTGTGAACTATATCCAACCCAATTAGAATTTCTAATCAAGAATTGTTGGACATTTTGTTACCCGTGGCCTGGCATTGTTTACATGAATGGTTTTTTTTTATAATACAAATTCTATATAACGCATTTTTCTTTTTTAGTTCAGAGCAGAGCCTGAACTGTCAAACAAAAAATTGTGTTTCTTTTTTACCTCTGAACGTTCAGAGCTTCAAATTTGTGTTTCTTTTTTCGTTCTGAACGTGCTCTGATCTTGTTCAGAACGCGCTCTATGAGCTCAGAATAAAATAACTGAGCTGACCGAGTTGAATGCTGAACACAATACTGAACATAGGCGAAGTTGAAAAAAAAGACAACAGCTTAGTGTTCAGGTGTGTTTCAAAAATAATTCTGAGCGTTCAGAACCAGAACACGCTTTGTTCGGAGCATGCTCGATATGCTCGGACTCTGTTCAGAACTCTTTTCTGAGCTAAAAAAGAAAAACGCCTTTACTACTGAAATACATCAGCCAAGTAGAAGACTTAGCATTATTTAATTGAACTTGTTGAATTATTGATTCAAAATAGCTTTTGATGGCCTTTAGTCCTTAAAAATACCAAGTACCTAGACGCTAGACATACCTAGCCAATTGGTTTTTCTTTTTGTTTCGGTATCCGAAATTTTACAGTGAACATCTTGTAATATACAAACCTGAAAATGCTGACATATGGCAACCCTAATATTCATTATCTGTAATGAATTGACTGCGACTGCAAGTCATGCATTCATTCTCAGATATACGGGAGCGTAGCGTAGGTACGCCTTCCATGTGATCCAAATACTATGTAGGTACATTTTACAAGCAACACAACACAAATAGTATTTATTATACCTACATAGTTCGTTGTTTTTATTTTGTTTCATGTGATTGCCAAATGCCAATGCCGCCGCCGCACCGCCTGGCAGTTTTGCTGGCCTGGCCACCACCATGTGGAAGTTGTTTTGTACACGCCAATCTCTGTTTGTTCTCTTTATCAAAGCTTTGACATCATTTGAGATCACCGACACCACGCAGCCGTTTTCGTTGTTGGTTCGGTTTATGAACAAAGCAAAATAGAAATGGAGTGAGAATTTGTTGTGGCGTAAACGAGATAGACAGCTTTTGTTCCAAATGCATTTGTGGATACTACACACTTGTTTTTGCATAAATGTTTGTATGCCATGTCCATGCATAAAGTAATACAAAAGTATATACCCATTTACTTTATTCTGTATATGTATAGCTTTGGTGCATGAATAAACAGAAATCGACCCTCGCTGATTTGATTATGGAGAACACAGTTAGGAATATGAATGTATATTGTTGTTATATTACTGTAGTAATAATCCCAATTTAAAATGAAAAACAAATAGTGGCGGACTAACAGAATACAAAGTAATAGGTACCACGTCATGGGCCCCTTTTATACGAGCGCTCATGACTGGTCCATTACAAAATAGGATTGACCCCCCCCCCCTAAAACGAATTTGGTAGGCATTTTTCATAAAAATGATCAAACGTTCTAAAAAAAACTGTATTGATGTAGGTACCTAAGCGTAGGAAGGGATTAATCTGCCTAAAAATTTAGATCTTCTAATTGGTACCCGTTTACAAGTAGTAGGTATCGAAAGATCGAGTTGGATTAGGTTCTGATTTTCGACCCAAGTTGAGTTGAAATGGTGTTGAGAAAACAGCAAGAAATGAAGTCAATTTATTTTGTTCTCAACAACAGGATTCCTTCCTAAACAAAAATTTCTTAGTCTTAAAGTTAAAATACTGAGGAAACAATATTTTAGATTCGCTTGCTCATTTTTTGGCGAAGTGAAATCTCTGTGACAAATTCAAATCAAGTCATTTAGTTATGTTATGAGAAAAGACAAATTATTTGAAATTGGTTTCTTATGATACTAGTTAGTAAATTGTTTTAACATTAGAAAGATGTAAACGAGCTAGTATCATTCTTAAACTTTGTATTAGGCTGTTTAGAATTTTGCACCAATGCGTTTCTTTGATATTTTCGTTACTTTAAGTAGAAAATAATTATACATGATTGTGAAGTCATTGAAATAACAAGATGACGAATGGGGTATATCTAATGAAATGGCGAACATACCCACCTATCTTGTTTCTGTTTATACTTCTTTTTATTCATAAACTACAGATGAACACATACAAAACAGTGCATTAAGATTTGCAGAGATATCTTGGGTACCTATAACAATGTAATATTCTGGACATTGTCAGCTATTGTTGACAAATGTTATGGGATACCTCCGTATCTAAACAAAAATAAGTATAGCTTCAGATCTTGTCCTGACAAAAGCTGTTTTTTTTCACAGAAATTGCAACAAAACAAAGCTATCCGGAGCGTTTTTGTAGGTATTTCTGTTTAGATATTCTAGGATTACATTGTTATAATCGAGAGCCGGCCCATTAGTATTTGGGCCCTGATAACACTAATCCGCTACTGATCAAAACGAACGAAGAAAACAAAAATGACGAAATAAGAAATATGAGCAATGTACCCACCAGTTTTTTGTTCATATGAATTCTAAAAATTTATTTTCTTTTTTTCTCATATTGCAGATTATTGAGTGAATTATTATATATAATTATTATAATATATCTTTAAATAGACAAACAATTCAATTATTATTCGTTCATTCATTCTTCATCTAAGCTCAAGCTTTATTAAAATAGCGGAGAACATAGTAAACTAGGATCGGCAAAATATAATTATCTAATAGGTACCATATTTACCTACCTAGATAAAGGGGAAAACCGAATAACGAGACAAATAAAAAGGGGGCTTAAGAGAGCTTTACAAAAAAAACTCATCACTTCACAAACCCAATTGAATAATATAATAAATGCGTATGATCATGTCACTAAAAGATTTTAAAAATTTAATTAAATTGACTTACCTTTTTAAGAAGACAAGAGGAAACAAAGAAATTATTGCAGCAATCGGATAGTTGTTGTAGTGGTAAATCTCTTATTTATTTTTTGTTGTTGCAAAATATGTTTCCAAAGGAAAATACTTAACACGTTTACACCAATAAACTTAATTTGCAAAATAATAAATTATTTTATTTTCAATAATAACCAGTGTATGACAGTATTCTAAAAATAAAATTATTCACAAAAATATTTCTCGGCTAGCAGCAAATTAAATTTCATAAAAAAAACAATCTCGCACGTAATTTCCTCACTTCGTCAACCAACTACGACTATGACCACGAGTCCACGACCAGCAATTTTCACACTCAGTTCAGGGAAATTGGAAACTGAAATTCAAATTTTTTGCAGTGTAATTGACAGACTTTCACATCACATCACAATGCTATGCTTCGGGCAAACGATAAAAACACTCGAAATCCAAGAGTGCAATAAAATGAGAAATGGAAAATATAATAAAGAAAAAAAAGCACGTGATATAATAATAAACCGGGGCGGGATGTATGAGTATATGTACGTTAACGTTTGTATTTTTACACCTACATACAGGGAGAGAAATCACAACACAAAAGCGAAGCAGAATGCAAGAAATAAAAACTACTAAATTAAATCTGGCAGCTTTTTAGGTAGGTATGAAAATGTTAAACTTTTTTTCTCGGCTTGAATAGGATGACTGTTTGTGTATAGTAAATTATTCGAATTTCATATCACACAACTAAACGACAAATTTTATACACACCGAACACACTTTATATTTTGTAAAATAAAAACGAAAAGCTTTAAGAAAGCAAACTGGTCGTCACTTGTCACATCACACGACTTCGATTGGAGTTGTAGAATTGTAATTGTATTTTGAAAATCACTCCCTCCCCATATGCACTCACTGTAAACAAAATCGTGGACTTTTGTATTTATATATATGTAGGTATATACAACATGTAGATACTTATGTATATTTTATAGAAATGTGAAAGAGAATAGTAAATTTAAAATACGCTCGCACAAGAATAAGAACTTGCCAATACTATTAGTGCTTTCTATTTAATTGAAAAACGTTTTATTATGCTATATTTTACAACTGGACCTGGGTAGGTAGCAAAAAACTAAAACAAATGATGATTCTTTCATTTTGAGGTTGTCATTTGTGCACATTAGGTATGTGCAGGTATGTTAAATCCAGTCTCCAGTGTTTAGTATTAGTTTTCTGCTCCGGTCTTTTTGATTCTTTTTTGTTTGTACTTTTTTTGGCCATTCGCATTGGCTCTCAGCTGCACAGCACAACTCACATCACATCCCTGTTGCTTTGAGATTGGGTGTTGTAATAAAAAAGAGAAACGGAACTTTTGCAGAAAGCTTATAGGGTGTTTACGAAACAGTGCTGCCACTTTACAGCACCTAACAATTTTTAATAAAATAGTAAAGTTGTAAATTAATCTCCAATGCCTGTTTGGTAATACGATATTTTTACTAAGACTCGCAAACTTCTTATAGACCAAGAGCCCACAGCAGATTTGGAATGCGAAAGTGAACCAAAAAAAAATTATATGAGTCGAAAGGTGTATTAAGGCTGATAAAAGAAATGCAAGTCTTGCAGTCCCTGGTGGCGGCTGTAAGGTGGGAGGGGTAATTTTCTAAAAACTTGACCTAAGTAAAATTCCTAGAACCATCCGGTTTTCAGTTTTTGACTACAAATTGATAAGGGCCTTGAATTTTGGAAACAAAAATAGTACTAAATAACGTGAAGTTTTGCGAAAAAAATATTATTCACCATTTTTTTTTTTAATTTTGATTTCAAACATTAATATTTCAAAAACTATTCATTAAAAAAACTTTATTCAAAAAGGAAATGAAATAAGGGATTTCTGGCGTTTCATGAAAATATAACAGGGCATTGTACATGTTACCGTTGTTTTTTAATAATTTGATTTTTTTTTGGTTTTAAGTCAAGTTTTTAGAAAATTGCCCCTTCCACCTAACAGCCGCCACCAGGGACTGCAAAACTTGCATTTTTTTATCAGCTTTAATACATCTTTCGACTCATAAAATTCTTTTTGGTTCACTTTCGCACCCCAAAATTTGCTGTGGGCTCTTAGACTATTATGTGTTTTGAATATTAATGGTGGATTTACATGTATCAGCATTTGGTTTCTGCACAAAAAAGGGATGCCAAATACAAAATGTATATTTGTTAGATAGAGAGAAAAGATCAAAATGCAGAAGAACTTCGTTTCTGCATTATAGGAAAGTCCCATAATGCAGAAATGAAGACGAACATGTTCATCTTCTTGATGGTTCTCTTTCACTCGGTCGGATTTTCTGTATACATCTGCCCTGCTCTACTTTTCTGCATTTTGCAGATGAATGCTGGATTTACATGTATCTGCGCCTGCATTATTATATAATTTTATATATAATGTTCGTATGTTTTTTTGCAATGATGTTTCTGTAGCGAGCATTTTAATTGTTCACTTTTGTACAAAAGTAGGTCTGTAGTTAAGGCTTAGTCTTTCCTGAACCTACGTGGAACATTGGCTATACAAGGCGAATCATTCACAATGATAACAAAAATGACAAATAAACAATGCTAAGCAACAACAAAATCTTCCGTCGGCGAATGTTCTGCGCCACTTTCGCGTTGGTTTGGGAGAACCTTTATCTTTGTTACCAAAACACGCGCTAGCTTATGTAAATATTAATTTTTGTTTTCTCTAAAATACGTTTGTTTTAAAAAGTTTTCAAAGTAGTTGAATGTTTTGATTGGAAACAGCTAAACTAGGAGCCTGATTATACGGTTTGTTTTTTCGTTCGTTTCGTTTTTCAACTTTCATCTTTTTAACAGGCACAAACGTAATAGTATAAGAGCCGACAGCAAATTTCGGTAGAAGATGTATAACCAAAATCTGAATGAGGGTTTTGTGGTATTGAAATTAAAAGTCTGGCAGGTTTTTTGTTCAGCCTTTGGCAGAGGTGGGGGTTGAAAATATAAATATGTATTCTAAATTTCTTATTATTTTTTTTTCTGAAAAAACATCGTGATGCTCTGTCATTTTCCCTAAGTCCAAACACCCTAATCATGGTGATCCAACTAACAGAACTCAAGATATAAGCGAACTTTATCGTTTTTTTTCTTTGAAATTTATAAAACACAAAAAATCAACAAAATCAAGTCTCCAAAAAAAGTCAATTAAGGATCGTTTAAAAAAAAAAATTTCAGGGCTACTGCCTCTTGCGTGAGTTGACAAATCCTCCAAGAGTATATCACTTGTCATGAATAAGTGCTTCTCGTCTGGCCATTCGGATGCGGCAAAAAATTGTAGGTCCCTTCCATTCCTGTCGACACGCGCACACATAAATGGTTGCGAGTTGTTAGTCACTAGGCCCTGGTTCTTCATGAGCCGTTGCGCCATTCAATTTATTTTTTTAAGGTTCGTTTAAAAATCTTATATCTCGAGTTCTAATCGTCGGATCACAAAGATTAAGGTGTTTGTACTTAGGGAAAATGACGGAGCATCGTGATATTTTTTTCAAACAAAATAATGGAAGTGATAATACCCCTAATTAAAAATTTAGAATACATATTTCTATTTTCAACCCCCCACTCCGTCGTTGGCTGATCAAAAAACCGATATCACAAAATATGCACATATAAACAATCATATTCAGATTTTGGTTATACAACCACTCCCAAAATTAGATGTCAACATCAAAGGCATTGTGGTTGCCAAATCAGAAGCGTCAAAGTTCAGCCAGAAAAAGTCTCGAAATTTTCATTCCTGCTTTCGTAACTTCCTTCCCTCTACACTTCTACTCCCCTCACCCAATCTGTCAAAAAGACGAAAAAAGAAAAAACGAATCATGTAATCGGGCTCTAGCTTATAATCGCATGAAGATGACAGAGAGCTACAGAAATTGGCTAAAGGCGGATATTGAAAAGTGGATTTTGCCCCAACAAATAAAGAATTCCATCAGTGCACCTTGTATGTAGCTTTTCTAAACTCACAGAAATATATTTAGATATAACATACGACATACTACCGATAACTAAAAACTCGCCACACGAGTTATTAGGCAAATTTGTTGGAGATACAATTATTTACATTAACAATGTTTTCAAAACACTATAAAAACTTTCTTCGAAAAGTATACAACATACTAATCTCAATTTGAGTTCTTGTTAATTTTTCATTCATAACCCTGACGCTACACGAGCCAGTACTGGCTTACAAGTTACAATACATTTAAATTTTTTACTAATATAACGTTTTCACTGGGCCAAATGAGGTAATTTCGTTGCAAATTTCCAAATGAGATCCGAAATTACCTAATTTCTCATAAAAAATCACATTTCGAAATGAGTTAATTTCAACCTCATTTGCACGAAATTACGTTGGAAATTAGGTGAATGCATCCAGCGGGAATCAGTTTTAAGCTCTTAAAAGCTTTTGCATGAAAATATCAATACACTGTACTCAACATCATAAAACAAAAAGAGAAAACAACAAAATTAAATGGCTAACTGCCATTTCATATTCAAAATGAAATGAGATGTCAAATGAAATTAGCAAATTTGATAATGAAAACACTTTCTTACCAAATTTCGAAATTACTTCATTTCGGCTCTAATGAAAACGTAGTATAAAGCCTGATCCACATCTGTGTCGTGTGTTGTGTTGTGGAGTCGTATGTCGCTGTCGCTACAATGTATAGCCTGATCCACATCTGTGTCGTGTGTTGTGTTGTGGAGTCGTGTGTCGCTATAGCTACAATGTATTTCATATGCGTAGAACCATATTTGTGTCGTGTGTTGTGTTGCAGTGTGGCGCATAAAATATATGGAATGACAGCGACACACGACTCCACAACACAACACACGACACTGATGTGGATCAGGCTTATTTCATATGCGTAGAACCATATTTGTCTTGTGTGTTGTGTTGCAGGGTGGAGCATACATAAAATATATGGAATGACAGCGACACACGACTTTACAACACAGCACACGACACAGATGTGGATCAGACTTAACACATACAAACCTGAGCAACTTGCTCGTCAACTGGCTAGCCATTTTCGAAGCCAGTAGAGAAGGCAGTGGCCTCGTTCAGACTTGTATGAACGAAATTTTCGTTGGAAATTGAATGCTAAATTAAATATTCTTTTTACCACAACAAATATGATATGATTGAATAAGGATGGCTATGATTATGATGAAATATACAAAACCTCTTAAAAATTCTAATTTGTTGAAAGTATATTTTTTGCTTCGGAAAAATGAGAGTTTTGGGGATTTCGGTGACATTTGGAACATTCTGTTGCCGATTTGTCAAGCCATATACTGTCAAATTAAATTGAAAGATTGCTAGGGAGATGATGCATTGAAAAACTTAAAGATATATATAAATATAAAGATATAAACCTTCTTACCTATCTGTCAACGCATGAACTGTTAAATTCCATTAAAGGATGGCTTCGATGATGATGGATTAAAAAACCTCCAAAAAATCAAATTTTTTTTGAAATTATTTAAAACAAAATCTTAATTTTTGAATTAGTTGAAAATCAATCCATGTTAATTTGACACGACAGAAAAGTCTGTCAATGCACCCGTCAACGTATTGGTATTATTATGCGTTGACCATCGCAAGACTTGATGCAGAATTCAACGTCATTTTTTGTTTAAGTCTAGTACGCAGATCGTGGTAAATTCTAGCTCTCCCACACAAAATTCTTTACCCAAGCTAAATTTTTGAGAGAATTTTGTATGGGAGCTTAACCTAGTAGTAGCTGAACCTAATAGTAAAAGCTGAACGTGACGTGACTTGCTTTCAAGTTGCCTGCCGCCTACAGCATATGCACGTATACGAACTTGACAGTCAATCTATGTATAGCCAACTGGCTTGCCAGTACTGACTCGTGTAGCCTCAGGGTTACCTACCTACCTGCCTCAGGGTTACTCAAATATTTAAAAAAAAAAGTTTATCTTGCAACGTTTAATCTATTCGTCGAATTATTTTTATTTTTACTAAAAAATACAGAGAGAATATGATTACGATTCTTTTCCTTTGGTTCTCTTCTTAACTGTAAGAAAAATAGAAATTACTATTGGGCTTTTTCAGACACTTAGGCTGGTATTCACAGATCGCTCATAAACTGCTCTTAACTTTATGAGCTTCTTAACTTGGAAATTTTTTGTGCTATTCACCAACCACTCATAAGTATTTTTCCATATTCGAAAAAGAGAGCCAATGTTTGAATATGAGAGAAAATGTTCGAAAAACCAACCAAACATTCCCAATTGGAAACGAAAGACAACTGGCTAGGCAGACGCCAAGATAATATCAATAAACTAAAAACATTTTTCACTTTTGTCTGTAAATAGGTATAGAACAAAATTAAAATAGGTAGTAGTTTTTTTAAGAATTTATCATTACAATATTATGTTATTCTATTGTCATCTAAAAATAACTCTTTTGGATGCTTTAATTTTGACTTCTTTAAACAAAAAATAATAACAAAAGATGATTGTGAGCTGTGACGTTAAGGCTAAAGCCTTGTCTTTAAAGCTTATAGTTTTTGACATTTATCAAAAAAAAAATGGAAAACAATTTGTTACGCCAGGTATTCGATTTGTAGGTATTATGTAAAATATCTATTTTTATTTGTCTTTCTTTAAAATAAAATCGTTCTAATCAATCTGAACAATTATAAATCAACTATTCAGGAGTGTACATAATTTATTTTGTTTAGAGAGGTGTAGTCTCTGTCTAGTGTGTTTGGGGTTCCAGATGCAAGCTCTACAAATTAAGATGATCGTCAAACGTTCGATGTGATCCAAGGCGCATGATGTTTTTACAAAATGATGCTCTTCATAATAAAAATAGATCATTTTGCTGAAGAACACAGTTGAATCCCTGGTGCCAGCTCTAACATCAATTTAATATTTGTTTAAATAAAATACATATTAATTTATAAAAACTTTTTTTTTGCATTGCATTAAATTTTTTTCTTGAACAAAAAAAAACGTCAGCTATCAGCTGTTCAAGATAAGGTGTGTTCGTGGTTTGGTCCCCTTAAATGTCCCTACAGTCAGTGACATCTATTAGTCGTTTTCAAAACTGTTTCTTATGATTGTATTGGTGTTTTACTTTTGTACAAAAGTAAAAGTTAAGAAGGCTCTAACTTTTACTTTTGTAAAATTTGAGATAAGAGATAGGATTGATTAGCATGTTGGAAAAAGACAAAACATTTTGTTCACTTTTGTACAAAAGTGTGTTGAATGTAGTTAAGGCTTAAGCCTTTAACTTGGAAATTATTTGTGCTATTCACCAACCACTCATAAGTATTTTTCCATGTTCGAAAAAGAGAGCCAAAGTTTGAATATGAGAGCAAATGTTCGAAAAACCAACCAACCAAACGATAGACAGCTGGCTAGGCAGACGCCAAAAGAATATCAATATAAAAATAGGTATAATCTCTGAACAAAAATAATAGGTAGTAGTTTTTTTAAGAATTTAATACATTATTATTTTATTCTATTATCATCTAAAAATAACTTTTTTGAATGCTTCAATTTTGACTTCTTTGTACAAAAAATAATAAGATAAGATGATTGTGAGCTGTGACGTCATAGAAATACCATGATGGCGAATTGGGTGTATCAAATGAGCATAGGTACTTTTTTGCGTTTATCTTGGGGAGAAGGGACGTTTTATTGCGAAAGTTTTCTGACAACCTTTCGAAGAGAGCGCTCGTAACTTAGGAGTGGTCGAGACCACTCATAACTTTTGTGAGCCCTCGTAAATTTCCATTAATATTGCTTGGTGAATAGGTGCATGTGGCTCTTAAGTTATGATCGCTCGGTGAATACCAGCCTTAAGGTTAGACCGCACACTACCGCAGCGGAACTACACTTCACGACGCGGCAAAACATTATTTGTATGAAATTGTATGAACTATATCGCACTAAGCGGCAACTGAACTTCATAAAATTTCATACAAATTATTGTGAATCGCAGTTCCACTGCAGTGCAGTTCCGCCTAGTGCGGTCTAACCTTTAATTTTAAATATACCTATCTAAAAAAAAATGCATACAAACATCTAGTTTGGTGGAAAACAATGCAAAACAATCAATATAAATATTATACAAACAAATAATGCATTCTTTGTGCGCGTATATAAAATGAAATGAGATAAATTTTCACTTTGCAGAAAAATTTAACTTTGCGCAAGATGTTTACATGAGCACCCGCCCTTAAAAATACTTGCGTAAGCGTGGGAAATAATCCCAGTGCTTCAAATGTGTGATAAAATTATCTGTTTTGCAGAATATTTTGCCCATACAAATTTTAACAGTTCATTTTTACCGAGATAAAAGTATATGGTTTATTAGCTTTCTATGGGTTTTACGCGTTTGCATGAATACCCCTATTGTTTTTTTTTTTGCTCTTTTTGACGGTGTTCGCATCATGTTCACATTTGAATGACTCCTCTGAGTTTTTTGAATTGACAAATGAAAACGTCAGCATAAATCCACTAATTTTTTAAAAAAATTTAAATGTTCGTGTATTTATTTTTTCGTTTTCTTTTGTAAGATCGGAGGAGTTTAGGCTCTCCCCAATGCGAAAGCGGAACATTCGCCGACGCCTATTTCCATTGTTAGCGTTACTTAGACCCCTGTCACACAAGGAAACTGAGTTGCCAGCGATTTTTAGTTTGTAAGCGAGAAGGGCGTAAAGGGAAGACAAAAAATCTCCCCTCACACCCTTTTCGACTACAAACTAGCCAGTTTCTGGCAACTCAGTTTCCTTGTGTGAAAGCCGTCTTATTTGTCATATTTGTTTTGAATGTCCCCATCTACATTGCCCGATATTTCCACGAAGATTTTTCCAGAAATCGTGTGAAATGTACACACAGAACGATTTTTTCCATGAGATTTTTTCTTTGTCTTCCTCATTTTTTTATTTTTGTGCTCTTCATTTTGCATTGATATTCACTCACACCACCAACCCAATGACACACTGACACCGAACACACACAAAAAACTGGAAAGAGGGCGAAAGAGAACATAAACAGACTGGAAAAATCTTTCGAGTTTTGTGGTACAAAGTCCCGGTCTACATTGAACGATTTTTCCCGTGCTGAATGGAAAAATCGGCCGAAACTGGAAGGATCATGTCGGCTGTACCTCTCAATCGCACACGATTACAACAAAAATTTTTGGTCGGCACTGGAAAAATCGTTCAATGTAGACCGGGACGACAAACGATTTGATCCCTACCCCTCACTTTTCACTCCCTTCACCTACGAACAAAAGATCGGCACTGGAAAAATCGTTCAATGTAGACCGGGACAATGTGAACACCGTCTTCTGCTGTTTGCAACTGAAGTCTGGTGGAAAGTCCGAACAGTTTGTCCCGATCTACATTGCCCGATATTTCCACGAAGATTTTTCCAGAAATCGTGTGAAATGTACACACAGAACGATTTTTTCCATGAGATTTTTTCTTTGTCTTCTTCATTTTTTTATTTCTGTGCTCTTCATTTTGCATTGATATTCACTCACACCATCAACCCAATGGCACATTGACACCGCACACACACAAAAAACTGGAAAGAGGGCGAAAGAGAACATAAACAGACTGGAAAAATAGTCTGAGTTTTGTGGTACAAACGATTTGATCCCTACCCCTCACTTTTCACTCCCTTGTCCCGGTCTACATTGAACGATATTTTCAGTGCCGACAAAAAATTGTTGTTGTAATAGTGTGCGATTGAGAGGTACAGCCGACATGATCCTTCCAGTTTCGGCCGATTTTTCCATTCAGCACGGGAAAAATCGTTCAATGTAGACCGGGACCTTCACCTACGAACAAAAGATCGGCACTGGAAAAATCATTCAATGTAGACCGGGACTTTCTTGAAAGCTTAGAAGAAAGGCACAATCTATTGAACACATCCTCAGAATATTTGATTTTATTTTTGAAGCACCATTCACAATAATATGTTGACAAATAATAAAATTCGGCAAAATAAACTCCAACACTCCGGGACTTCTCAGCCAACAGCTGCAAAATAAAATAGACTTTGGTCTTCTTTGTTTTGTCTTTTATTAAAAAGATTCTTGTTTTCACATAGTTTCCTTATTATTTCTTAGTAAGCTTAAAAGTCATTAACAATATACCTAATAATCCATTTACACGAGCTCAATACTGCATAATCAAAATCTTGGTTTATAAATATACCTACATACCTGCATAAATTGTTCAAAACAAAGGGTTTAACAAAGATTAAAGTTTTCTTTAGGTTGTGAGATGTGTGTTATTTTCTTTTATGTCAATTCAAATCCTGGCCCAAATGGTATCAAATTGATTGTTGTCTCAAATCGTGATGAGTTTTACTCAAGAGAAACCCTCCAAGCCGATAGATGGTTAGAGTTTCCACATGTCTTTGGAGGTAATCATTTTATCATTTATTCTTAATTCAAATCAATACCTATTTGATTTTCTCAGGAATTGACCTGCAAGCTGGCCGTGAAGGTGGCACTTGGTTGGCTGTGAGTGGAAAGAATGGTTCTTTTAAACTGGGTGCCTTGCTTAATGTCACTGGCGAACCAAAACTCAAAGATCCTGAAAGTAAGTTGCTAGCATTTAAGCATTTAGTATTATTTTATAAACCGTGTGTATCATTTTTTTTTCAAACTACAATCGACTCTCTAACTAAATGTTATAGTCTGTGTTAAGGCCTTTAAAACTTTTTTATTCTTATTTTTAATTATGTTGAGTTCTTCAACAATTCTCTTACCAACCTTTCGAAGAAGCCTGTAAGTCTATCGTGAAATAGTTTTTCTTTTTTTCTAGTACAAGCCGTTTTGTTCAGTATTCAATATTTAAGGGTTTTGTTCCTTAAGGAATACTCAAAGCTTGAAGATAATTTTTTTCTTATAGTTATAATTAAGAGAGAGTCGGCTGTATTTTGGTGCATTAATAAATAAATTAAAAAAAAAAAAACAACTAAGAACTCCTTTGACATACCCACCACTCACCCATGCTGTGCACTCATTTAAAATGTTCCACTTATGAAAACCTTTCAAAAGCACCACCAACTACTAATCTCTTACTAGGCCGCGGAATGATTGTATCTGATTTTGTCTGTGGTGATTTATCGACTGAGGAATATAATAGACAAATTTTGGCTGAAGCAGAACGGTACAGTGCATTTAATTTTGTTTCCATTGAAATAAAGTGAGTTATTTTTTGCTTCTCGCCAACCTGGCGTATGTGTAATTTTTGTTTTCTCATTATCTTCTAGTAAATCTTCACCGACTTCAATAACATTATCTAGCAATGCACCAAATGTCATAAAAACGTTTAATGAATTAGAATGTTATGGATTTGGCAATAGTCCAGGTGATTCTCCATTTCAAAAAGTCATAGCAGGCAGAAAACGTTTTGAAGAAATCCTGCAGGAATACCTAACAACTGAGAATAATAAACCATCATCCCAGAAAGATCTAGTCGAGAAATGCTTTAATCTGTTAAAAGACGAACAGAAGCACTGGCCCGATGCTGAACTAGCTGGTCGTGCTCCCAATTGGGGAATTCATTTAAGTGCAATCAATGTAAAAATACCCGATGCTGGCTATGGCAGTAGGACACACAGCGTAATTATAATAGATGACAAAGATAAAATGCATTTCTACGAAGAGACAATGGAAGGTGATGATCCCAATGGAAAATGGCATGACAAATATATTGTGGAACAATTCTTTAAAATTGAACATGGCAACAGTAAAATTTAAAAGAAATTTTACAAATCCTCAAAATTTAGTATTTTGGTGCTTAATAAATAGTCAAATAAAATTTAAATAAAAATCGTAAAAGTCAAGTATTTGTTTATACAAACAATATTTATTTTAAATAAATAAAATGTATTTATCGTTTCAAAAAAAAAGTACTTTAGGATTCATTTCTTATTTATGCCTTATTTTGTATGATACTTCATACTATGAGTAGTTGCTTATTTCTTGTATTTCTTTTGTATTCTGTTTTTGACACCTTTTGATGCTCCTTTTCGAGCACCTTTCACAATTCCATTAAAAGTACCAGCATGTTTGGCTCGTTTTCTGTAAAAAAAAAGAAGTTAATAAAATAATTAAAATTTTACAAAGTGATAATAAAGTTTACCTTTTATTCAGAACATTTCTACTAAGTGGAATATATGCATACGGATCCAATTTGCCCTTTTTCTTCATATCGCCTTGAGCTTTCTTTGTTGAGTACATTGAGGCTGTTGTCTGCTGTGAATAGCCTGTATGGCCAGATTTAACTGATGCAGCTACTGGCCTGTGAATACCTTTGCCACCAGCTGTATAACGTGATGTTCCTGTGCGTCCCGATTTCATACTCAACGAATCAACAGCTTTACGTTTCCGACTTGGTGCAGCTGCTGTTTCCTCCTCTGGAATATAGGTTATAATCAAAATGAAACAAGATATGAAGATATGAAAAATCTCTCAAACTTACCATCACTACTATCGTCTTCCATTCCTCGTTTTGCCGTTTTTTTTGGACCGTCTGGATTTTCATCATCGTCATCACTATCGCTGCTATCATCACCTGAGTCACTGCCTACAAATTTATCACTTATAATCAGTCTTCCATCGTCAGCTGTTTTAAAGCCTCGATTCTTTTCTGTAAGCTTTTTTTTAGTAGACGTCGTCAAAGCTGCGGAAGATGTGCTTGGTTTGTTTGCTAACGAAATAAAATATTTGTTTAAGTATATCAGTGCAACGCTCTCAGAAATTCATAACCTTACTTAGGACATTTCCAATGGATTTTATATCTGCCAAGTCAACAATGTCTTCAGGATCTTCACGAATATATGTTTCTTGTTGTTTCTTCGATTTCTTTTTCGTTTTACCATTATCCATTTCAACATCACTATTTATTTCCTCTGGCAGATCTGAATCAGAGTCTTCAAGTATGTCATCAATTCTAAAATAAAACACATTTTATTTTTTGGCTATTAACTAAAAACAAAAGAAACAACTTACGTAACACTCTTCTTTTCCAGTCCTGGCATAAATTCATCTTCAGAATCATCATCTTCGCCTTTAGTATCTTCTTCGTGTTTTTGACGAAGTTCACGTCGCATTTGCTTTCGGATTTTCTTTAGTCGTCGATGAGTAAGCTCATCATCTCCAGGAACGCATTTGATAAGTTCATCGGCTGTAAATCTCTTGCAGAGCTTTTTAAGCAAATATCCTATTTGAATTCTACAATATCTTTTGGTGTCGCTAACCATCGCAGAAAGAGCTCTCATCTGCAAATGAGATAAATTTTGTTTGTGGTACAAAATGAGCAAGATGGATTATATTACTAAAAAAAAGTGCGTTACGACTCATCTCATGTACGGCACGTCCCATTTAACTTTTCCAAGGTTATACTTAAATGTCTTAGGGCTAATTTGTATCTGTATATAGGGTGTAATGGGGTAAACACTTTGAGAATCGTTAGGACATGTACGCACACATTTCAAAATTTAAATATTTTTTGGATGAAACGGGGTAAAAACGAAAAATTACATCCGATTTAAGGTATAGATTCAGAAGATCACTTCAAAGCTTTTAAAATTTAACTATTCAGAGGGTGACACCGGGTAAGAACAAAAAACGCTATCGAATTAAAAAAAAACTCCTTTGCCTTTGAAAGGTTTGTATTCAGACGATGGTTTTTGAGAATATCTAGAATTAGAATTTAGCTACGTATTAATAGATTTAAATAGTGAAATATAGAAAAAGGTACTATTCTAAATATTTTTTTTAACAATAAAATCGGGTGGCACAACGGCTCATGAAGAGCCAGGGCCTAGTGACTAACAACTCGCAACCATTCCTGTGTGCGCTTTTAGACAGAAATGGAAAGGAACTTAAATTTTATGCCGAATCCGAACGGCTAGACGAGAAGCACTTATTCGTGACAAGTGATACTCTTGGAGGATTTGTCAATTCCTCGCAAGAGGCAGTAGCCCTGAAAAAAACTTTTTAGTTTTAAGGTGGACGACGCTGGGAAGCGAACCCAGACCTGCAGCGTGACAGTCGAAGGCACTAACCATTACGCTACGGGCTACTACAGCTACTAACAGTTACCCTTAAAATGAACAATAACAATGCAATGTTAGTAAGGCATTCCACATTTTTGTTGTACGACTAAATACATAATCTCTATACTTAATAGTACGTCATTAGTTGGGTTTTGGGTAATCTGATTCCTAAAATTAATGAAGACTTTATATATTACAGCAAGAAAAGAAGAGGAGTAGAATTCCCAAACTTTTCGCAGCGTTTTTGGCGAGTAAAATATGTGATCATTTCACAGAAGGTGGTCTTTGAAACACCTGCCGGGCACTGAAAGCTTTTCGGTTTCCTCGAAGGATATTGGGGCTTGTGTTCGTTTTAACGAGAGTAGACAGCATTGAGTTTTTGAAGCATTAAATTCTACGTGGCTTTTGATTGCTTATTGTCAATGCTCGCGAAATCAGAATTAAATGAGCTTATCATACTGTGCTGTTGAATTCATCCGAATTCATGTGAATTTAGGAACGAATATGCAACTGCACGAGTGCGATAGTCAACACTTTCTGGTAGCCTTGAATTAGGGATGCAAACGATACATCGATGTTTTTGAAACACCGATGTTTTTGTCTTAAAACACCGATGTTACAAATCCGAAAACATCGATGTATCGATGTTATTTGGAGCGATGTTTTAACATCGATGTTTTTTGGTTTTCTTGTCACACAGAATTTTTAAAATTGCCTGCTTTTGCACGCGGAGTTTGTGTTGCTTGGGTTGTGATCACGCCCAAATCTTGTTTTTGCATTGAACATTCTTCCTCAAGAGCCTGATTATACGGTTCGTTTTCCCGTTCGTTTCGTCTTTCGTGTTTTTGACAGGCAAGAACGTTCATGATTACATGGTTCGCGAAAATACGTACGTACTTCCATTCGTTATTTTGACGTTCATGGAATTGGGGGAAATACAAACGCATATTATGTGTCCAATTACGAACAACTATTTTTCAATTCAATAATTTTTGTTCAAATCGTTTTTTGCTAACATCGAGGAGAATTGTGGTTGCCAAATCAGAAACGTCAAAGTTCAACCAGAAAAAAGTCTTGAAATTTTCATTCCTGCTTTCGTTACTTCCTTCCCTCTACATTTCTACTCCCCTCACCCAAGCTGTCAAAAAGACGAAAGACGAAACAACCGAAAAAACGACTCGTGTAATCGTGCACCTGCTTTCGTTACTTCCTTCCCTCTACATTTCTACTCCCCTCACCCAAGCTGTCAAAAAGACGAAAGACGAAACAACCGAAAAAACGAATGGTGTAATCGGGCACATTAATGAATCTGTTCGGAACAGAAAAGTACAGAAAAGAACAGAAAAGTACATGATTGTGTGTTCCACGAGTAAAAACCTTTCATGAAGTTTTTCAGAACAGATGAGAACAATTATTTTCTGCACCTACTTCTTATGTGGTGCAAGTGCGTGAAAAGTGTCAGAGAACAGCTGACTGATTTCTGTCAGCATGAAAACAAAACAAGTTTTAATTGTGGTTATTGGTTGTTGATGTTTTTTTCGAGGAAGTGAAAATAATATTTTCACTGCTGGTATCTTTCTACAGTTCAGAAATAAAGAAGAGGGACGTATCTGAAGAAATATCAATCTTAAAAAAAAAATTATTCTTAATTTATTCTAACCAAATCAATTTCATTTTGACACTTTTCACAGCTGATTAGAAACTGTCAACCACAAAGTTGAACTTTTCTGTTCTAACTTGTTCTGACAGTTTGTGCTGTTTTGTTCTGATCTAGTTTTTATTTATTCAACAAAAGAATATGAACGAAAGAATATGAACAAAGGACTTTAAAAAATTGAATTCAATTCCTTCATTAGAACCAAGATTCTAATTACTCCATTGAAAGGATCATAAAATAATTTCCTATTCGAATGACTTCATAAGAGATGAAGGGAATGTGGCCAATATTTCAGATTCTTCCGAAGAGTCCGAAAAAGAAGAAAGGCTTTCTGATATTTGGATATATCACAAACATTTGGTGCATCTAAACATCAAATCCAAACAGTGCAAATTTATCTGGGGTCAGCTGTAGCAACTACACTCGCGAGCAAAAAAATGGAATCACTAAAGTTTGCCTTCTAAAAACAGCAATTGCGATAGAAGACAGGTCATCTGTTTGCTCTGCCTCTATACTATAGCTTCCAATTAGACACATGCTGCACTTATCCGAGAACGCAAATCGCCTACATTGCTCAACTTTCCAATTGTAGTGCGTAGTGAAAATCGTACTTGAATTTGTCGATGAGTTGCAGTTAATATTGGCACCGTGGCGGGACATTTTGGGGTAAGGTCTGCTTCCTTAATTCGTCTCTTAACTGTCCATTAACTAACGAGTCTTAATCGTACCTGTATCTGTTATAGTTAGACGTCAACGGTAGTCAAAGCACGATTTCGGAGAAACGCCATAACGATGAATCAGCCATAACATCCGGTGCTACACAGATCCTGGCCTTTACACCAACCTACAAGTTTGTCTGAACCTTCCGTAGATCTTTGATATGCAAGATTGGCTTAGACAGAGCTGAGGGGCCACAGTACATTAGTTTATTCCTTGTTGCAGTAGTGTGACAACTTGACTTACTTCAATAGGCGTGATATCCTTTTTTTTCTAAGATAAGGATGCCAAATAGGCCGGGATAATGTTGCAATTTACTTTAAACAGCACACTCAAAACAAAAGACCAACAATGGGCGCATTTATTGCGTGTCAATGTTTCAAACTATACATTTATTGAACAAGTATAATTAGCTATTTTCGTTATTATGGTGCATAGCGCAAAAACTATCCACTGGATTTTTATGATTTTACCCTTAATTTAGGGTTTTAAGTTCATGCTTTGAAACGATCCTATTAACAATTAATTATAGATATTGTATCCATCGCAATCGCTGATTTTACAAGGCAAACTTGAGTGATTCCATTGTTTTGCTCGCAAACGTATAACTCAAAATCTGGTAGAAATGTGGAATGATATGAAAAATGTGTTTCCGGGGCTTTATAAACAGGCTACCAAATATTTGCATTTGAGGCCGATGTTTTTTTTTAGAAACATCGATACATCGAACCATCGATGTTTCATTGTACGATGTTTGCATCCGTACCTTGAATTAACAGCAAATTGTGCTGTAGGCTAATGTGCTTTACTTTTGATCTGACAGTAATAGTGTCACTGAGTATTTGGTATGCTCTTTATAAATGGTCAGAAATTTTTTCTACCGTTGGCTCTATTTTTTTATAAAAATTCGTCGAATATGAAAGTTTCTCGTCTTTCTAGCTTGTTAACTTATTCCGAGTTTCCTCAGTAGGGCTAGCTTTATAACATCGGAAACTTACTCTTCTAACCCTATTAACCTCTTAACAGCTTAATCAAACCATGAGCTTTTTTTTGGTGGTTGATGGATTTTACCGAATTCGAGATAAGCATGTATCATTCCACAAAGAATTAAACTAGTTATCAAATCAGCGCTGAAGCTAAAGTTCCTGAAGAAATCATTGAGAGCGTGTTAGTTTAAAACAAATTGTGTGTCCGATCCAAACCACCAGAAGGGGACAAGGTAGTCATAATCTCCTCAATAAATCGGACCAGTTAAATGTTACTTATGAATAGAAACAATTATATTTAAATTTAAAATAAAAGTACTTACAATATTTTCCAAATGATTAGCAATCAATGGCGATGGCATAACCTTAATCAATGTTATAAGAAAAGCAACGGCTGATTCAGCTTGTCCCCGACTTTTTTGTACCAAAAACACAAGCACTTGATCCAATATGAATTCAAGTGTATTAATGGTCAAATGTTTACCAAGATTCTGCACTACCGAACGGAATGCCAAGATAGAATTAGTTACAATCGTTTCATCACCAGCAAATCCAGCCATTAAAATATCAATAAAATCATTAAGTTTATCTGCTTCCTGATATAGATTGCCAACAAGTTTTATAATTTCTTCGGAGATATTTTCTTTCCTAGTTGAGAATTCCCTATAGCTGACAATTGCTTCGGGAATTGTCTTAATAACAATTTTATCATTAACAGTAAGGGTTTTGCGATTTTCGATAAGAATCTTAAGACATCTAAATATGTAGAAGACAAATCAAATGAAGGATACGAGAAATATATTTGTTTAATATAAACTCACTTCAATCGTGCAGCTTGACACACTGAGCAGCTGGTTGCAAACGCTTCCAGCAACAGTTTCTGTAGTGCAACAACATTCTTTTTGCTAAACTTCTTACACTGTCGAATATCTGATGTAAGAATATCACGGAGAAGTCTGAAGAATAAAAAAAATTAATTAATAGAGACTTGTTATATAAAGTTAATATTATTTAGGCTTACTCATAAGTTTTTCTTTGTTGCTTCTTTAGTTTTTGCTCATCCTTGGCAACAATTTTAGATTTTTCTTTTTTCAATACTGGAACTATAAATGTTTCGAAGAAGGTTTTGATTACATCCTCTGATTGATACAGTACTAGGGCACAGTTAATATCAAAAATTGAATCACTTTCAAATGTTCCAGTAGCTGTAGAGGTCAATTGGGCTTTTGCATTTTCAAAGAGTTCTTTCAAAACTGGTTCCGGTGTAATCGCCACATAAGCCTTAATGAAAAACAAAAACAATTTAAAAATTTCCTTTAAATAATTGATTATTAACAACCTTTATTACTTCCAAGGCTTTTTTACGCAGATCTGCTTCATATGTTCCATTTGCTTTTTGTGTGTATACATTAAACAAACGTGGAAGGAAATTCTTAGAATATTTTCCCAAGAACCCACGAATTATAACATCCTCACAAGAAATTAATTCACTTAAACCATCAAATATCGGTGCTCGAAACTCGGGATTATTGTCAAGAGCATTACCAAGAGTTGGCGCAACTAGACGGAAATTCTCTGGGTCCTTTGGACTGCGACAGAATCCCGGAAGTAGACCCCAAAGCTGACAACACAACAACTCGTATGTATGCGATAAAGACACATTTTTCTCCTGAGTGTATTGATTCCATTTATTGTTGCAATCCAAAGCTAAAGGCAGAATGACATCTTTGAAAAATTTAAACGTCGCTCCAGTTGCTCCTTCACGTAAAAGTGGTAGAAGCCAAGATTTCTCAAGCAAAACTTCTCCCTTGGCATTGGTAAGAGGAACCGTTGCGAGTACAACCTCAGGACCCATAGACTTGATTGCGGAAATGATTGAATGCTCGATGTGAATTCGGAGCGAACTTTGGGTGTCATAACGGTTGGCTAGAGTTGCTAATGGAGCCATAAGTTCTTTGCTAATGGGAGAGAAAATCGTATTTAAGTTTTAACTGACAGGTTTTTGTTTCTTGTAAAGACACTTAATTATATTATTATTTTATTATTATATTATATTATATAATATTCCACGCTAGGGCTCTAGCTTCTTTATTTGATACGATCGAGCACAAGCAGTTCATAGTTTGGTAAAATCGAAAATAAAGCAATCGACTGAGATGAACTAGGAACTACCTATGCTAGTTTGTATCCACTTAACTCAAATAAATCAAGGTACGTGCTGGCATCCCCACCTTGTTATCTATTCATTTCATTATTTAACTTAAACAACTTTAGTACGAGTATATTATAAAATTACTCATGGTAAAAACTCTCACTTCATTAATTTACTTACCTAAAGAATTCGCCACAAATATCAAAGACAATAGAGAACGTCAGTATAACATACTTAGCAACATCGCCAAACGGTGCAGAAAGTACTTTACTTATCAAACTTATTATTTTTGTAATGGGAGCACGGAATTGTTCGACTGATTCCTCACTAATGCACGCTGGTTTTACACATTCTTGTAGAATTTCTTTAATTATATTAGAAACCCCAGTAACTATTTCAGATCTATCTGACATCCATAGATCAGTTGTGCAAATATCTACCAAACGTGGTAGGGAGTTAACACACATATGTAATTCAAGGGTAGCCAAATGGATGTGTCCCTCCTTGAGGACAGTTAGCCAAGCTAAAGTTTGGCGAACATCAGAACGATCTGGGCGGTATTCGTAGATTGCAGCCAATAGTTTGGCACATAAAATCCCATTAAGATTGTCTGTTCTGGAGAGAAACAAGGTGTGAAATACTTGCAGACAATTTGTTCGGACAAGAACATTAGCGGCAGTCATAATTGACAAAAGATTCTCGCATATCGAGCGAATATCGTCGGTTTTAAATCCTGCCAATGTGTCCTTCAATAATGAAAGAGCATGTAGAACGATAGTCTGCGAATTGATTAGAACGTCGGGCTTAAATTGGTTTAAGCAGAACCGGACAACTCGACTCCCAGCTGGATGATATTTAACGCGGTTCAAAGACTCGGGTGCCTTATCCTCAGGGTTATCTGAGCTTTGCTTAGGTGGAAGCATAAAATAACTTCCCCGGATAATAGAAGTGACTGCATGCTGAGCAGCTTTACGTAACTTTGGCTTCGAGTGTACGGTGAACGAGAGAATAGCATCGATATACTGCCACGTGGAAGAATATGTCCAAGTCATGTACTCCTGTGCACGAAGAAGCACTGATAGGCACCCTATAATCTATTAAAAAAATTGTTTGAGCATTGAAATTGATTTTTATAATCCAAAGAACTTACATATTTTGATATCGATTGATTACTTGAATCTAAAAATCTCTGCAGATTCGACAGCAATGTTTGAGCTGTCTCAGAGAATCTCTTTCTTAGAACAGGAACTGGAACCGATTTAATGCCCATTCCTAGGAGTGAAATCCCAGCAATTATATCAGATTCTTGTTCGCTGGCTTCAATTGTTTCCATGAGAAGAATAAAATATTCCGTCGAAGTGCCAGTGCCTCCCCGCTCTTTTATTATCTCCGTCAATGCAGTGAGAATAGCTAGCATTTCTTTGTGCAAGTCTGATGAGGCTCGGAAACCGGATAGAAGTTTCTTGAAACTCATATTCGTGCAGGTGCTGTAATTTGAAGCGAAAGTTTTGAATGTCTTGAACGTGCCCAGTTGAGACTCAGACATGTCTTCGTCTACATCATGATCGTTTAAACTGAAGGATCGCAAACTGCCAGCTACATCGTTGACAGTTGGTTCCTTGTCGGTGCTGGCATAAAGCTGACGCTGTTCGTGTTTCAGCACTGCTTCCAAAGTTAGTGCTGTCTTACTTGATTCTGGATCTGGGGGAGCTTTTAACAAAAACGGAGTTAAACATAAGTTTAAAATGCACCCAGTACCAACCACAAAAAATCTTACCTAGACTCAAATTCGGTTGAAAAAATCTTGATTTGGCCTTAAGGCGGTGCTTCATTTGTTCGGGATTTGTTGTGGCTGATTGTCCCTTTGCCCATGTCTTTCCTTTGGAGTGACGCTTAAGTTTTGAACGAAATTTGCCCATTTTAAATTTAATTGATGTTTATTTTAACTTAAATAAATGATTTTTTCCTGCACAAATCAATCAAAACACGTGTGATGTGCTTTTGTGAAATTCTCGAAATGAAATTCGAGTGCATCTTCGAATGTCAAAATTGAGTGTTTTTTGATTGATTATAGCGCCATCTGGATCAGAGGGTGCCTCGTCACTCAAAGTTAATTTTTCATAAAGTATGTTTCCATTTCTGCATCTACACTTCGTATGCAATATGTATTATGTCCAACTTTGACGAAAACTTTACTAAAAAATAGTTCGGTTATGAAAAATATTAAACATAACGATCAGGATTTATTGCATTCACATTTTTAAATTTCACACCCATATTCATAAACGGAGCTAGCGCCGGGTTATCATTAACTCGTGGGTTAGGAGTTAGATTTCTACCACTGAGACGTCTTTCACACAAGGAAACTGAGTTGCGGGCGATTTTTAGTTTGTAGGCGAGAAGGGCGTAAAAGGAAGACAAGAAATCTCCCCTCACACCCTTCTCGCCAACAAACTAGCCAGTTTCTGGCAACTCAGTTTCCTTGTGTGAAAGCAGTCTTACGAGCTAGCTAAACCAACAAAGTGGTTAAGGGTTAAATAATAAAAGTAAATATACGTTTTAATTCAGGAGTTATCTCTTAATCCATGCTTACACGAGAGCTCGAAAGTTACAGAAGAGATTATAATATGAAGTTCTCGTTTCAATCCCTAATGCATTGTAGTACTTGAGCCTGTGATAGGGGGCGTGATTTCAATATAGAGAGGGATTTTGACAGCTATGACGGTGTTGTTGTAAAAACCCGCTCTATATTGAATTACTGCATAGAATTACTGCATGACGGTTACGTTTTGGAATGTAAACGAGCACTCCATATTATAATAGGTTTGTTCCCAAGATTTTTGGGCAGAAATTGTTGGTCTGTCAAATTTTGAAGAGTGGGGATGAAATTATCTCACAGAGAGAAAAACTACCCAAAAAGTGTGGAACGGTTTCTTGGCAAAAATTCTGCCATTATTCTTTTAATTTTTTGTAAATTTTTGTATTCCAACGCGAAGCAAACTGAACCGATGACTCTACAACAGTACGTTTTTTATACTACGTACCTCAACCTGGCATTTGACAGACCAACAATTTCTGCCCAAAGAAATTTCTTGAGCAGAATTTGTCAGGAGGGGAAATTATTTTACTCTCTCGTGAGCGCTCTCTTCTGCCCAAAACTACCAAATTTGTGAGGTGTGGAACAGCATTTGGGCAACAATTGTTGACAATGATGTGGAACAGACCTGTATACTCAAAGATCGAAACATTACTTTTATGAACGTGCCTAGTCTTTGTTTTGCCAGTTGCTGTCAACTGGGTCGTAACTGTCAACTTCAAACTTTGGCACGTGCATTGTGTGGTGCTTTTAATTTTATCATAAAACTGAATTTATATTTATTATTATAACTAATGAACTGATAATGGCAAAAAAATTATTTTTGAATAACGAAGATATTCCATACGAACCATCTGAATCAGAAGATGAGCTTAGCGAAGGAGAAAAACAAATTCTCAAAGAAGTTCGTAAAGGTAAAAAGAAAAAAACCGATGCCAGACAGGAGATTCTAGCTTTCGATGAAAGTGCCGATTCTGATGACCAGGATGCAGATGATATTATCGGTGATAGTGACATTGAACGTGGCGATGAAAACGATGGCATTCCTGATTCTAAAGCCTGGGGCAAACAACGCCGATCGTACTACAATACAGATTTTGTCGACCAAGACTATAGTGCATATAATGAGCAAGAAGAGGAGCAGGCCCAGCAAGAAGAAGAAGAAGCTAAAGCTATTCAGCTGAGACTTGCAAAACAACTGGATGAAGCAGACTTTTTCTTAGACCTACCAACTGGTGCGGCATCCGATTCCGATGAAGTAGAAGACATAAAATCGAAAAGGTCGGAGCCAAGTACTAATCTCAAATCAGATTTTAGTAATCTGTCCCAGCGACAGATAGAACAGCTCCTCAAGAAGGATTCTCCAGAGTTTGCTGGCCTAGTCGAGGATTTTCAGACGTATCTGGATGAAAGTAAGAATATTCTTACGCCAGTCATAGAGTTTTGCGATAGTATAGACCTCAATCTTCCAATATTTGACTTTGTAAGAACGAGGGACAATATGGTTATGACATACTGTACAAATATTGCGTTTTACTTGTTCCTTAAGTCACAGAGAATATCGATAAAGAATCATCCAATAACCAAGCGTTTGGTAACCCTTAAAAAACTAATCAATCAAGTTCAAGAAAGATACGAAGATGTTATTAAGCCTCAACTTGAAGATTTGCTAGAACGAATAGAATCTGGGAAAGAAATTGAATTTGATCTGAGACCTGTTGGAAAGGTCAAGGAGAAGTCAAAGAAGATACTGCGAATGATGAAAGACTTCCACGAGGATGAAGATGGAGATAGTGGCGAGGAGTACGCAGAGCAACCGAGCAGTAAACGAGCCAAAATCACAGACGAAGAAGACAATGATGATGGCTCAACAGACGAAGACGACAAAGAAGATGCAGAAGAAGAACAAGTTGATGAAGATGCTGAACGCCGTGGGATCACTTATCAAATCGCAAAGAACAAAGGTCTCATGCCCCATCGCAAAAAGGAATTACGAAATCCTCGTGTCAAGCACCGCAGCAAGTTCCGCAAAGCACTCATTCGACGCAAGGGTGCTGTACGAACAGTACGCAAGGAAACCCAACGTTATGGTGGAGAAGTTTCTGGCATCAAAGCGACAACCAAGAAGGGAATTAAAATCAAATCTTAATAATGATAATTTATTTTGTTTTTACCTTTTATGTTGTAGTAAAATATTCAAAATTCTTATTTCCATGAAAGAAAACAAATATGCCTTTTATTCATTCAAACGTTTTAATTTGACTTTGGAACGAATTGATTCTATGAAGTCCACTAATTCAAAAAAAAAAGTAGTAGAGGTGTTTCGTAAGCTGAATATGAATTAATTTTGGGTTTCTTTATGATACTAGAGTTATTTCGCAACTGGTAAAATTAATGAATGCAAATCATGAAGTGAACCAAAAGAAACGTTATACCGCCAGTATTTAACAAAATAATCGTTACGTTCGTAACAGACAAACCACTCTGTAAACTAACCCCTGATAGATTTGGAACTTGTTTATCATTCACCAAGAGAACAAGAAGGAAATCGCAAATTTTGTAAGTTTAACAAAATGATAATAAAAATTAAAAAAAAAAATATTAGTTATTTTGTTACAAAAAAAGTATCTGTACTGTTTTTAATTTAAATTCACACATTTTAAAACTTAATTCTTTTTTTTTTTGTTCTAAGAGGTAGGTTTCTTTAAGAGAAGCAATTTACGAAAATCATCGTTTGTCTTAGACGAACCATTTGCTGCCGATGTTGTTGTGGATATTGATGATGGGTTTATTTGTTTCCTAACTGCATTAGGAATCAAGGACATTCGAGGTTTTTGATTAAGTTGTCCAGTAATTTTTGGCTTTCTACCTGAGCTCATTCCAAGAATTTTCTGGACGATCAATGGCTCCTTGCCTGCAAATGCTTTTGGAGGAGGTGCAGAAATGGCAACAGAAATCTATAAAAAAAAAAGATAGTTTAATTTTAGTTTGTTATTAGAATGTAGTTTTATTTTCGAGTCTTACAATGTGTTCGCGGAATTCATTCTGGTCCACTTTCATCAAAGCTGTAGAAGCTGATTTCTCTTCTTCGAATTCAACATAAGCAATTCCTTTAAATTTTCCACTTCTAAAATAAAAATTACATACTCCCAGTTAAAAAACCTTAACATACAGCATAACATATTCGGGCATATTCATAGTCGTAGATGGACCCAGGATTAACTAAACTACAGTTTAAGACAATTTTGGCTCAATGAATACACACCCATTTTAATTACAAATTGTTGGTTTTATATTTTTATAAGATAATTAACTTGGTATACTACACAAATAGCTTCAAATATTTTGAAATGATAAACTTAAAAAAATAGAATCAACGTCCGAAAATTCAACTAAATCTATGTTTAACTTAGACCCAGGTCTAAAATGACTATGAATGCACCCCATTTTTTTTTTTAAACACTGGTCGGTCAGTTATGCCTTTAGTTTAATTCAAACATAAAATTTATATATTAATACGCGGTGACTAAATTTTGTGGTACATTTTAAACACACTTAAACAAATCGAATCATATTAAAACCTACATCAATCGAAAGGTAATTTCGAGTAGATGTGCCGAATATAAGTTTTAACTTTAAACATTGCGTTTAACGCAAAAAAAATGCAATTTTAATTTAGGTACAAATCGCCTATGCATTACAACGCAGTTAGGTACAACATTGATTCTTTCAATTCCAGACCATATATATGCATGTATTAGTGCGCGCAAAATGTATCTATAAATGTATCGTATATATGCATGTATTGATCAGTTGGCGTACTCCTTTGTTTCTCTTCTATACCTGACAGCCAAAGATAGTTTCTGGAAGGACCCTTTGCAATATCGGCATGACTCTTTCTCTTTTTTTTTCCTTATTTGGTTAATTTTAGGGGCAGTACACACGAATGTAACATTAGGGGTATTCATGCAAACGCGTAAAACCCAGATAAAGCTTAGAAATAGTAGACTTTTATACAAAAGTTTATATAAAAAAATGGTTTATAAGCTTTGTATGGGTTTTATGCGTTTGCATGAATACCTATATTATGCTGCACTTACAGGAATTAATTTTAGGTGACGTACACACGAATGAACATTTTCAATATTATGCTGCATTTACACGAATGGCAGTATAATGGCAGGCATAGTGACAATTTTCCAAAAGATAAAATGGGGCGAAGGTAGGTTAGCCAAAAACTGAGAAATAAACATGAGTGATGAAGAAACCTTGCAATAAAACAAACGAGAATTGTTCTGACAGACAATTTTAGTCGGCATATAAAATTTGTAACTGTTTTTTAGCAAGCAGATGTTTTTACCATAGATATTTATTTCTCACTTTTGTAGAAATTAGCCCTTATTTTAACTCTTCTTTTTAGATTTTTCGTATCGTGCAATACATCGATTGAAAGGTGGCAAGTTCTGTATCACGAATATGCAACTTTTTAGTAGTTAAACCTCAAATCGAGTTTAAAGTGAAAAAATGTGCCAACTTTTATGCCTCTAGGACGTTTAGTTTGGCCGCAAATAGCGTTAAAAGATAAAAGTCGGTTTTTCATATCATGCGCTACATCGGTTGAAAGGTTTTACTTCCTAGATTACGTATATGCATTTTAAAGTCACTAGGACACTCAGTTTTGCCGCAAATCGCATTAAAAGAGAAAAATATGACGATTTTGAGAAATTGGTTCTTCGTATACATCGATTGAAATATGACACCCGCTGGATTAGGAATATGTATTTTTTAAGTCTATTGAGCAAGGGAAAAAGATGACGCAAGTGAAGTATGAAGTTAACTTTAAAAACTCTATAATAATTAAGTTTTATTTTTTTTTAATTCACTAAGCCGGCCATTTTCGCATTAAACGTTCTTACGAATAGTCACAAGCTTTGTTGCGATTTTGTGCAGAAAATTGGGAAGTTTTATTGAACGGCTTTGATATAGGTAAATGGTCGAATTTCGACCACTGGGCGGTACTAGTATATATTATTAGCACAGTCAACGAAGACTCAAAATTATAAAATAAATACAAAAAAGAGTGCTCTCTGGATTATTTTTTTATATGGTAGGGGTTTCCCCCAGGTATAACATACCCAAAGTCCCGAGCCCAGGGCCGCCAGCTAGACTTAGGAGGGGGGGGGGGTTAAAGGTACCCCTTTTTAGATTTTCGTGAATATATCCACAACCTAGCATGTTAGCGGAAAAGTCTATACTACTTAATAAGAGACAATTAAATTATCTATAAAAATATATATTCACATTTTTTTTAATGTCAAAAATAAAAGAGATGCGGGCGGTAGAAAAGTCAAAGTTTTTTCCAAGTAAATTGGTCAGAAATCGTTCAATATCTAAGACAATAATAGATTTTTCAGATTTGTTGACTACCCTTCGACCCTAGAAAAAATGTGAATATATATTTTTATAAATAATTTAATTGTCTCTAATTAAGTAGTATAGACTTTTCCGCTAACATGCTAGGTTGTAGAAATATTCACGAAAATCTAAAAAGGAGTACCTTTAACCACCCCTCCCGAATTTAGCTCGCGGCCCTGGGCTGGGGACTTTGGGTATGTTATACCTGGGGGTAACCCCTATCATATAAAAAAATAATCCAGAGAGCACTATTTTTTGCAAGCAAAATTCCTTCGTTGACTGTACTATATCAGATTCAATTAATTTAATCTTCATCTAGTCGCTGCATAAAATATTTCGGCAAATTCTTGTTTTAAATGATCGGGAAAACTGTCTTATGTTCTTAGCATTCATCAATGGAACCCTTCTTGTTATTTTTTCGTGTAGAACGTCTTCCAATTGTTCTAGAGCTTATATACCGAAATTGCTAGGAAGTATCCCCCAGGAAATCATAAAGAACTTGATTGAGTCAGTGCCTGGTAGTTGTCAAGCACCAGTTATTAAAAATAGTGGCTTCTAAACAAAATTTTGGAAAACAACTACAGAATTTAATTATGTGCTTTAGTTTTGTCGCAATTGCTTTTAATATTTTTTTAAATTTTTTGTTGTATTTCCTTTACTGTGTAACTACTAATATATTTTTTTTTCTTTGCGATTGAAGAGCTAATGTATAACTACATTAACCAAAAAAAATTCATTTAAATATATTCAAGTTTAGAAATTTACCTACGCAAAATGTAACCAAGTGAAATTGAGTGCTTTTGTTTTGTCCAACACTGTATGTAGGAGCACCTTACATATTCTATTAAACTCACCAAACTAACTATGACACAAATGAAGACGAGAAGAAAGGAATAACGAGTATGTAGACACTCGATTTCCAACCGCCAAGAAGTCAGCGTCAAATAAGAAGCTTTTTTATTAAATATTTTTCAACAATTAAACTTGGTTTTTTGCTATTATTTAATAGAAAATCCCACATATTCAATAATTTAATTGTTTAAATGGAAAATAGGAGATGAAATGAATATTTTTGCGAATCTCTAACAATTCTTTTGTCATTTTGTTTTTTGTAGATTGTAGATGACGTTTT
Source organism: Melangyna quadrimaculata (assembly GCA_949320155.1). Taxonomy (NCBI): domain Eukaryota; kingdom Metazoa; phylum Arthropoda; class Insecta; order Diptera; family Syrphidae; genus Melangyna; species Melangyna quadrimaculata. Next base: position 22,995,024 of record OX439484.1, on the reverse strand, counting down.
TTTGTAGATTTACTCTTTGTTTAAACTTCAGTTCAACAATTTATTCAACAGGTTATTCTGTAGTTCAACTTAAACGACAGTGTTTTCCCGTTTAAACCCCAGGTTAGCAACAAAGCATGACCTTTGATGAGCACCTTACAAAAAAATAGTAGTTCCACAGTTAGTTCGATCAAATATTTGTGATAATAAAGATTTGCACCGCACTCTTATTAGTTTTTCCACAGTAAACGTAAGCTTCCTAAATGAACATAACGGTACCTTAGAAAGTGCTCATGGAAATCAATTCGTGGCACTAGAAATTATAAGTATGGGATTAATAAAGTTTCGAAAATATAAACGTTCACTCATATACAGTGTTATGAAAGTTATGAATTAAAATTGAACTCAAGAAAAGTTGACATAAGGTTAGTTTAAGGATGCTGTTCCGAACAGTTTGAAATAGAGAAGTACAACTTTTGATGTTCAATGATAGTTTTCTGTTCCAAACTGTTCAATGAGTCTGTTCCGAACAATTTAGAACACTCTTAAGTTATGAGCGCTCTCTTCAGAAAGTTATTCGGAAAATTTCGCAATAAATCGTTTGGGAATGTTTGGTTGGCTCTCAGTTTCGAACATTTGCTCTCGTTTTAGAACATAGAAATATACTTATGAATAGTTGGCGAATAGCACAAATAATTTTCAAGTTATGAAGCTCTTAAACTTAAGAGCAGTTTATGAGCTATCAGTGAATACCACCTTAGTGTGTCAGTATTTATGCTGACAGCCACTTCAACCTTACTTAACCTACCTAAGATTTTTATAAAAAAAATGTTTGCTTTCAGCTTTTATTACTTTTTTATTCACTAAAGCGATTAACATAAATAAATATTTGCAAAAGTTCCTCATCTTTTTAAATAGTATTAGCCGAGTTTTTTTTTACTCATTAATTACTCACTTTTTTATTTTATTAGCGAATCAGAAACAAAAAAGCACCACCGAAATAGAGCTGAATTTTATGATTATTATATTATGATAAGGTTGTGTAGTCCGGGGTGGTGGGGAAATAGGAAATCTTTGATTTTTAAACCTTGTACCAACCTAAACCACATTTATATCAAAAATTATTTTTTTTTTAAGAAAAAATGAATTGATCAAAAATACTCCCAGTTCGCAGAGTCAATATAAATTAAATGGATGTTATGTATGTTGTATGTAGATAAAAAATATCATCTTAAGTTAGTTCATTTTAACTTACTTGTGAAACACCAAACGGACATCATGTAGTTTACCAAATGCACCAAACATTTGTTCAACTTCTTCTTTTTTTGTATCTGGTGGAAGTCCTTTGACAAAAAGCTTTTTGGGTTCTAGTCCATCTAGAAGCACAACAAACAAAATATATATATGTTTGTATGTATGTAAAAAATGTTATACGGAACGAATTTAATTCCTACCTGAAAATTTGAATTTCTGTCTTTTCTCTTTATCCCTTAACACACTGGATATAAAAATCGGTCGTCCACTTATAAGCTTTCGATCAAGCTTTATAGCTTTATCAACTTCAGTCTATCGTGGTAATAAATTAAACAACACAAATAAAAACTTAAATAATTTTAAGAGACCAACCTCTTCTTCTAGTTCTACATAACCAAAACCTCTACTCCGACCATTTGCTGATCGTATTAAATTAATACTGGAGATTCTCAACTCGGATAGCTGCTCTTTGACATCATCTTCATTTAAACTACAAATATTAAATACATTAACACTAGAACCTAATACAATATCGAACCCATCAAGCATCAACTTACTTGTAATCCAAATTACTGATAAAAATCCTTAAATGATCTTTTGTCAAGTCTATCGCTTGATTCTCATGTTCCTTAAATTCTCCAGTTGATTTTAATACTTTGTGTGAAAATTCAGCAGTAGCATCACTGGAAATTTTTGCCTTCTTATCTTGGATGGTGGTTTCTTGTGAGACGTCACTAACTTTTCTTTTTCTGTCTTTACCTTTTTTATCAGCTTTTGGGTTTTGTTCGAATTTCTTTGAAATATCTTTTATATTTCGTTGAAATTGTTGCAAAAATTGATCACAATCCTTTTGACATGCCACCATGTTACGTATTGAGCCATTACAACGTTCAAATCTTTGCCAAGCCGATATTATCACATATGGATTATCCAGATCATTAGAATGAAGAGCTTTTCTAAAGAGTCTGGAAAAAAATATTTTAGTTATTTGAAATGCAGGCTCTTTTCAGACATGTATTGGTTACTTTCTTGTTGAATCAAGGTCACGTCTCATTTCTAACTGCGAAAACTCAATCCATAAACCACTTCTAGTGGCATTATCAGAACTTTCTGATGGAAAAAGAACTTAGTAAAAAAAAAATACCTGCTAATTTTTTTAATTCAACTTACCCATTACTGTCGTCCAAAGTTCTCTGCCCTTTTTGGGATCTTGCAGTGGGCCATATTCTAGTCTTCCCCAAAATTGCAAAATCTCACAATTACAATCGGCTAAAACTCCCCATTGCTGTCCCAATGTATTCCAACACAAGTTAAAGTTCCTCCTCAAAACTTCGCATTCCTCTTCGTCCTCATAATTAGTGAGTCGCCGAAGATAAGTCAAATACTCTAACCAAATAGCCACAGCTGGTTCGGGAGTCTGAAAACCCACAGACAATGAGCTTTCCAAAACTTCTTGTATTTCCTGACGACTCTTTTGCATTTTCTCCAGCAATTGCATTCTTTTTATGTACAACTTTTCGTTCCACGAACAATTGCGTAGCGCTCGGTTACTAACATCCACAGCATTCTGACGGTATACGGGTAGATCTTGAAGTTCTTTTGGACGTTCATATTCATCTCGATAGTCGAGAAATGAAATGTATTCAAACCAACAGTCAGAATTTAAGCAACAATCAGCCACAAGCCGTTCATAGAGAGTTTGTAGGATATTTTCATCTAGAAATTTATCCGATTCCCTAATATAGTTTCGATAAACGTCCGCTTTTTCCCGATACAATTTATCATCGACCTCAAGAAGTTTTTGTTCGTGTGGAAGTATTTTTTGTAAATGGCCTTTTGCGCGGAAGTATTCTTTTTCTATGATTTCCCATTCCAAACCGCTGTAGGCTGGAGTTGCCTTGTTTTGTTCGTAGGCAACTTTGAATTCAATGTATATGTCTTCCATATCGAGAAGAGGTATTTTCAACTGTCGCAGGTAACTTTTAATATTTAATGATGTTTTTTCGTCCACACTGAAAAAAAAATACATAAGCTATTTAAAAAAAAAATGAAATTACGTTTTCTTTGCTTTAAAAAGAGACGACCGAAAATGTCGGGAGTGAGTGTATAACTAAAATATAATTGCATAGGGATAAAGGTAATCTCCCTTTCAACACTGTTTTTAAAAATGCAAAATACGATTTTGTCTAATAGTTTAGACAACAAAAAAAATCAAAAAGGTCTGAGTTTTTTCAACCAATTGCATTGCAAAGCATATAAACAAAATTTATGTTTTTTTGGTTTTACATACATAGCTATTATTTTCATTAGGATTGTTCAGTGTGGGCAGGCAACTTAGAACAGCAAACCTGTTCTCACACACTCACAAAAAAAAGTCGAATTTTCTTTAAATTCCTTCTACCAAGAAAAATTTTTAAATGAATTCGACTTCAAATGGCTGTAAGGAATTCGACATAAGATGGATATTTCTTCAGATACGTCCCACTTTTTTATTTCTCACCTGTAGAAAGATACCAACACTGAAAATATTATTTTCACTTCCTCGAAAAAATATCAACAACCAATAACCACAATTAAAACTTGTTTTGTTTTCATGCTGACAGAAATCAGTCAGCTGTTCTTTGACACTTGTCACGCACATGCACCACATAAGAAGTAGGTGCAGAAAATATTGATCTCATCTGTTCTGAAAAACTTCATGGAACACAAATGTGAAAGAAGGTAGAACAGCTGAGTGCAAGGTTTTTACTCATGGAACACACAATCTTGTACTTTTCTGATCTTTTCTGTTCTTTTCTGTACTTTACTGTTCCGAACAGATTCATTAAACAGACCTACTATTAATTTTCTAATTTCCTTTTTTTTTTATTTGTAAATTTAAATTTCTTTATTGTTTTATGACCTTTGTTCTGCGCTCTATTTAACAAATATTAAAATGCAAACAAAAATTTAATTAAAAATTAAAAATATTTTCCTATACTTGAGATTTCTTATGAATTTTAAACCTATTTTGAATGGTCTTATTGTTTTGTTCATAACTGTATAACACAAAGACTTATTACGGTTGTCAAAGATCAATTAATTGACGATTGATAAAATTTATCAATCAATTGATAAATCGGTATTGTGAACCGCAATTGATAAATCTTTGATTCATTGTGAATAACGAACAAAAATGTATTGTATAGTACTTATTTTGTTTGACGTTTAGACAAATATTTGCCGTCCGCCAGACTATTTTGTAGTATTTTCATTTTACATTGTTTTTATATTTGGATTAAAAATGTAGGTAGCTTGTACTTCTTACATATTACTATTTATCAACAAATGTTTCCTTTACAAAGGAGTACAATTGTAAGCAACAAATGCAGCTTGGTAGATTGGTGTAGCTGATGGGAGAGAGCGCAAACTTCGCCAAGGGAATTTGCTTAAACCCGGTTATGATTTAGAAGTGGGTAGATAATGCGGTGTAATTAAATAGTTTGGGTCCACAACAACGCGATGCACATATTTTCGTCAAAAAATCAAGTGGGTTTGAAGCATCTTGTAATGCTTTCTGCGTATCTTGGCTTGTACGATACCACTTTCTTGCACGATAACACTTTCTCCCTCATTATAATTTTCTTCAAAAAGCAATTCCACCAAAGACACTCCATGTTTAAATTTTTCTTTTCAATACAAAATAACAACAAAAATATAAACATACATTTTATGTAAAGCTCGTATGATACTAATTTTGTTTTCATTTTTAAATGCTAGGTTTCCACTTGTCGTTGAATTGACACAGTTTGACAAAAAAATTTTGACATGAATGACTGTGACTTCGTTGAATTATATTTCCACTTGCATTAGGCGTTTTTCTTTTTTAGCTCAGAAAAGAGTTCTTAACAGAGTCCGAGCATATCGAGCATGCTCTGAACATCCTCTGAACAAAGCGTGTTCTGGTTCTGAGCGCTCAGAATTATTTTTGAAACACACCTGAACACTAAGCTGTCACTTTTTTTTTCAATTTCATCTATCAAATGCTTGTGTTCAGCATTCAACTCGGTCTGCTCAGTTATTTTATTCTGGGCTCATAGAGCGCGCTCTGAACAAGCTCAGAACACGTTCAGAACGAAAAAAGAAACACAAATTTGAAGCTCTGATCGCTCAGAGGTAAAAAAGAAACACAATTTTTTGTTTGACAGTTCAGGCTCTGCTCTGATCTAAAAAAGAAAAACGCCTATTGATCTTTCCGAACTGACACTTATGGTCAATGCGATCTTCGATGAAATTGTTGTAGATGTGTCCGATGATTGAGTTTTTTGACAGATAAATACCGCGTTTACATGAGGTATTCGAGCAAGCTTCAAGCTCGATTGGCCCCTTTGTATACCTGCGTTGACTTGAAATGAGCTTCAACCGACTCGATTCCACTTCAGGAGCGGAGTCGAGTCGAAATTGTTGATAAAAAACCTGGGTCTAAGAGTCGGTCTTGAGGATGTGTTGACCACAGTGTTTTTGCACATTTGCGAGTAAAATTATTTATTTGTTTTGATAGCTATGTGAAGTATGTACTAAAATTTAATAAATTTGAACTGTTTTTGTGTAAAATAAATATATTGTAGCCATTCCATTAAATGTGATCTCAACACCATATCAACTCAACTTCAAATGGGGATGTCAACTCACGTGACGAAACACCTGGGTCGAAAATCCGACCCTAATCCAACTCGACCTCTCGATTTTGCTTGCAAACGGGGTAAAAGATTCGTAAAGAAAAAAAAGTTTTTTGCAGCTTTTCAAAAGCTTACTATCTCATTAGTACCTACTACACCTATTTTAAAAAAAAATATTTTGCTATCAAAAACGGAAATGCAAATTACTCTTCTAATTTTTATTTATTTCTGCTAACCGCATTCATTTAAATAAATTAACATGTAGTAAAAAAAACTTTTAAACTATGTTCTATTTCAATAAATTCCTGCACTGAAAATCGATGCAAAATCAAAAACTAGTGTATGACACCTGAAATGTATATTCGCCTGTTTTCCAACCATTTCCAATTAACATTTCTAGGGCACTCTCCTGATTTATTAGACTGCATCACTTTTTACATTAACGATCGGGTCATCTTCGTTGTCCACTCCGTTGTCGACTGAATTAGGATAACTTATTTTACGCCACTCATTTTACGGAAATAATTTTCTTTTACTCCCCAAATTACAAAAAATAACTTCAATTTGAAACAAACATTCACTTTATAGCTGTCAAATCAGTATCTTTCATTGACAAAGGATAAATCAAGTTGGACAAAAATTGTCATTGTCTTTCAAAGACAAAGTGACATTTCGTTGGTCAATTCAGTTATTTCCACTTGTCTTTGAAATTCGTTGTCTTTCATTGACAAACAGAGTTTGCCAGTTCAAAGACAAGCAATTTTAGGGTATTTCCACATGTCATTTTGTTAAAAGACGCAAAAATAGGTCTTTCGTCAGTTGGTAAATGACAAGTGACAATTCATTACATCATGTTTAAGTGGGTGCATTCAATACAAAATTTGACAACTGCTGAAATAAAGTACTTAATTTTTTTTGTTGAATGCAAAATTATATAAAATGTCAGTTTTGTATGGAGAGCCTGTTTTTTGTATAGAAAAGTTGTCGCTGAAATCTCAGATGGAAATTTCTTGCTGAAAACTCAGATGAAACGTAACTAAACTTCACTAAACGTAACTGAATTTTAGCTAACTTTTTATGACAGCTGGCCAATCAGAAATTATATTAATAGGCGTGTACCACCAACTGAGCGCTCCGAGCGCTCAAGGATTTTTTAAGTGAGACAAAAAATCTCAACTGAGCACTGAGATTTTTTGCGGAGATTTCTGATCAAAAAAATTCTTGGATTCACTATTCAATTTTTTTCTCAGTTGAAACAGCTGTTTGTTTGACAACCAAGTTATAATTGTTTGAGGGTTTTCAAATAAGAAAGTGTCAAATAAAGACGGAATGTTGGTGAAAACTTAAACTAATTGAATAAGCTATAATCATTTTCATTAATTTCAATAAGTTTTTTGCTTTAACAATTAAATATTTACAGAAAAGTTGAAATCTTATTTCCAAACTTGTATGAGAATAATAACACATGTTTTTTTTTTCTAAGAGAGCGGAGAATGTTGTCCCACCAAATGATTCTGCCTCCGTTAATATGACATTGAGCGCTCAATGAGCGCTCAGTTTGTGGTACACGCCTCTGATTGGTCAGCTGTCGAAAAACTGTTTCAAATGAATGGAACTTTCGACAGCTGGCCAATCACAGCCTATAATTTTGCCTTACTTGCAAGTCCCCTAAGTTCTCTGAACCTACCCAATATACACCAAAAACTAGAGACCAGTGTATACTTTTTTTGTAGTTACAGTGTACTTCGAAATAATTTTTAATTTTCAATTTCTGAAAAGTCAAGCCGTAACTACAAAGACCCTGTTTAGATTGGGAAGTTTGTGTACGGACTCACGTCAGTTTGTAGAAAAGAGAAGTGCGGGGTAAAAGGTCTCGTGAGGCATGTAGAAAATATAAACACCGGACTCATGAGTCTGCTTTGTTGTTCTTTCAATGTGGAAGTTGTTGTTGTTTCAATGTATTTTGAGCCGCCTCACAGTTTGTAATGTAAACACGATAGTACTCACCAGTCCGTATTCATTCTTCTCAATCTAAACAGGGTCATAGACCTACTTTTGTACAAAAGTGAGAAATTAAAATGCTCGCTAACGAAACATTCTTGCAAAAAAACATACTAAAATTGTTCTGACACATAAATTAAACCGCCATGCACAGTTTTCCATTGTTTATTTGCAAGCAGGTGTCTTCAGAATTAATATTTATTTTTCACTTTTGTACAAAAGTAGGCCTATGTAGTTAAGCCTTCAGAAAAAAGCTGCCAGAATCTGAAAAATGAAAAAAAAAATCTCATTCTAATACATTTTCTATGACATATTGACATTAATGTACGCGCTCACTCATATCGAAGTTTTCAGTTATAAATTGTTCGAACTACTCTAGTTTCATTTTCAATGAATTAAAAAAAAGTATCACACGGGCTTAAATAAGAATTCTTTACCGCCTGCGAATAAAAAAATAAATAAATCGGGTGGCATAACGGCTCATGAAGAACCAGGGCCTATTGACTAACAACTCGCAATCATTCTTGTGTGCGCCTTTCGACAGGAATGGAAGGGACCTACAATTTTATGCCGAATCCGAACGGCTAGACGAGAAGCACTTATTCGTGACAAGTGTTACTCTTGGAGGATTTGTCAATTCCTCCCAAGAGGCAGTAGCCCTGGAAAAAAAGTTTTTAGTTTTTTAGGTGGATGAGGCTGGGAAGCGATCCCAGACCTCCAGCGTGAAAGTCGAACGCACTAACCATTACGCTACGGGCTACTTCTACCACCTGCGAATATTTAACACATTTGTCAACGAAGAATTCCCAACGGAACTGGTATTCACAAAGTATCAAAATTAGTGATTTTTGACAACGATAATACCGGTCCATCAATTTTATTGATAAACATCAAATTTCGTATTGACTAGCCTACCCGTGCGAGACCTCTCGCACAAAATTCTGAAAATTGAAATCCGTTATCCGCCAAAGGCCCGATCTACATTGACCGATTTTTCAAGTGCCGATTTTTTGTTGTTGTAATCGTGTGAGACTGAATGGTACAATCGTCATGGAACAAAACAAAAAATAGGAACTAGAAAAATCGTTCAATGTAGATCGGGACAAAAACTTCCAATGTGCCATCGTGTTGGAAAAACCTTGAGAAATTATATCTGAAAGGCAGATGTAAATATAAAACTATGTAAAAAAAAAATTTAAAAAAAAAGGTAAAAAGCTGAACAATGCAGCAATGAATTAGCGGTTGTGTCCGCTCTCTACGAAAATGAGGAATACCTTTTGCCAACATAAGTGCAAATTCCGATAACGAAATTTCACCAGTGGCTTCGGGTACCTACAGCAGCTTTTCTAAGCAAAATTCGACAAATTATCGAGTGATTTTTTAATTTTAAATATATTTTAATTTTTAATTTCTTTAAAGCTTATTTCAATAAAAAAAATAACAAAGTTTCTAAGTAAAATAAATGTCCCGGTCTACATTGAACAATTTGTCCAGTGCTGAATGGAAATATCGGCCGAAACTGGAAGGAACTTATCGGCTGCACTTCTCAATCGCACACGATTAAAACAACAATTTTTTGTCGGCACTGGAAAAATCGTTCAATGTAGACCGGGACATTCTTTCTCTTCTTAATGCACCTTCCAGTGGTATTATGTCTGACAGTTAATTATAGTGAAAAATAAGATCTTTTTTATCCTTCTGACTTATTTAATTTGGAAGAAAGATCTCCCAAGCCAGTGGGAATTATTAAATAACAGTAACCCCGTTAATTTCCATATAAAAGAAAGCCAAATTAAGGGAAGATTGTTAATAGCAATATAATTTTTATTCATATCACTCAACAAATATGCATTAAAATATTTTATTTTATTTTAAACATTCGAGCGGCCACGCACGGACAACCTATATACTGTTATTCACACCTAGCACTTGCAAGTTAGTGCAATACTATTTTTTTTTTTTGCTGCGCCGTTTAGTTCCGTCAACGTCAAGTGCGTTATTATTTCCACCTACACATTACATCAAACAGACCAAATTTCACATAAGATGAAAATAGCTGCATTCAAGAATCTATGCGACAGCCTATCTAAGATAGATTAGTATCCATATATGTAAGTTTTTGAACGGATTGGTTGTTTTTGACATTTCGAACAAATCCAGATACCTTTGGTTACATACCTGAACGCGGCTATAGGTTTTTGATCGGTGCCAATGAATTCGTAAAACAAACACATCCAATTGCAATGGAAATGAATTGTCAAAATTTCCACTTTCCAATCGTATTGGTCCACACTCTCTTGGGTCCGTTCAATAAATGGAGATATGAAATAAAGGTAATAACGCACTTGACTTCGACGGAGCTTCCCTTAAGCGGAACTACACGACGCAGCAAATTACAGCATTACACTTTTGCTCACGAATGATAGTGTGTACACACTGATTGATGATTTGTCAGTCAGAACTGTTGCCCGCGTGTATACCACGCTTTACAATGCACGATTTTTTCAGCGACAACGTTCACGTTACGCTAAGAATACTCGAGTATCCGTATATACATATTTATGAACGACCAGAACCGAATAAGTTATTAAAGAAGACATATACTACTAATAGTAATACATACATACTACTTATATAAATAAAAACTTTTGTTCATGTCTTACTTTATGATTACACTGTTCACGAAAAAACGTACGTACTTTCTTTTGTTATTTTGACATTCATGGAATTTGGGGTTGTTTTGTGAAAAAATAATCAGTAAAAATAATTAAAAATGTTTTTAATCACTTATTTCTCAAATAAATATAAACATGTATACAACGTACCTATATGAAATTACGAACAAAAATTTCAATGCAATCATTTTTATTTAAATCATTTTTTGCTTCCACCGAGAAGCATTGTGGTGGTTGCCAAATCAGAAACGTCAAAGTTCAACCAGAAAGTCTTGAAATTTTCTTTCCTGCTTTTGTTCATTCCTTCCCTCTACATTTCAACACCCTTCACCCAATCTGTGAAAAAAACGAAAGACGAAACAACCGAAAAAATGAATCGTGTAATTGTGGTCTTATTGTTATTCCGTCAACTTCAAGTGATTCCTTGCCTTTAATTCCATGCACACCACAATATACTGAACATGCCTAATTTGCACGATTGGAATGTTTGTTTTGAAAGTTCATTGGAATTTAAAGTGTTCATTTTCATTGGAATATTATAATATTTTTAAAGCTAGTTTTTAATTAAATTATAAATATTTATAAAATAAAATTATAACTCTCGAAGTCCTTGGGAAATTTCGATTGTTTTGACACCTCAACCATTAAAATCGGTTCAGTAAAAAACAGTCACGTACTACTTAAATAATACATATGATAATTGACAACCGTAATAGGTTAGGTTAGGTTGAAGTGGCTGCCAGCAAGAACTGACACACTTAGACCATAAGTTGGTCCATTGTGATACCACGTGAATCTTGAAAGATTTTCTCCCCCCTCGTTAAAACCAGTTGGAGCTTCTTATGAAGCGTGCAAGACTACTTATGTCTATGTTTGTCAGATCACTAGGATCATTGAAGAAGAAGTCTCCGAGATGGAACCTACGTCTTTGGGATAGGGCAGGGCATGTGCAAAGAAGATGAGGAACAGATTCTTCCTCCTCCTCGTCCATACAGCTTCTGCAAAAGTCGTTTGCGAAGACCCGCTTTGCGTGCTTGCCTATAAGACAGTGCCCGGTTATGACACCAATTACGGAGCTGATATGCAATCTGTTCCAAGATATCAAACACTTAGAGCGTGATGATCTGTTTTGTGTGGTTAAGTTGTTCCACCTAAGGTTTGTTCTCCTTAAAGCATCTTGCTTCAGCAAAAATTTGCATGTAGCTTTAAGCATACCGATATTTACCTTTTCAGGTAAAATAGGTAGTCTTGTTCCACCTTTGGCGAGTTCATCAGCTTTACAATAGCCCGGAATGTCCCTATGGCCCGGCACCCAACAAAGGAGAATATTGAACTGCGGTGCCATCTCTATAAGAGATGATCGACAGTTTAGGGCTGTTATAGAGTTTGTAGAGACACAGTCGAGAGATTTTATGGTAGCTTGGCTGTCTGGGAAGATGCGGATATCAGAAGTTGATATCACGTTTTCCTTGAGCCAAGATAAAACTTCCTTTATCGCCAAAAGTTCTGCCTGGAACACGCTACAATGGTCTGGAAGACGAAATGAGAGATTTAAATTTAGTCTTTCTGAGTACACGCCTCCACCAACCCCATCATCGGTTTTTGAGCCGTCCGTATAGAAATAAATCGATTCGTCTTTCAAAAATGTAACGTCCTCCCATGTGGATCTGGAAGGTATGACAACTTGAAAATTTTTATCGAAACGGAATTGGGGGATGGTGTAATCAATTGTACGTGGAAGTGATCTGCATGAGTTGAGTATAGCTGAGTGGCCTATTTCATTATTGGTCCACTGTGAAGAGGCTTTAAGATGGATGGCCGTACTTGCTGCCGTTTGTTTACTAAATATGTCGAGGGGTGTCAGATGAAGAAGAGTGTCCAGTGCCGTGGAGGGAGCAGAACGAAGTGCTCCACTTATACACATGCAGGCTGATCTTTGGACTTTACTAAGTTTATCGTGGTTAACCCCTTTATCTAAAGCTGTCCACCATACTGCCAGCCCGCATGTTAAAATCGGTCTAATTACCGAGATGTATAGCCAGTGAGTAATACGGGGTTGGAGTCCCCATTTACTTCCAATGGCTTTTTTGCAAGAGAAGAGTGCTACTGTGGCTTTCTTGACTCTTTCTTTTTTATTAGGTTTCCAACTTAACTTCTTATCTAAAATAAGACCCAGACATTTAGCTTTGTCGGAGAATGTTAGTGGAATTCCTTTAACGGTTGGAGGATCTATGTGTGGAATTTTATATTTCCTGGAGAAGAGGACAAGTTCAGTTTTGTGGGGGTTGACACCAAGTCCACACCGTTCTGCCCAGTTTATTAGCTTGTTTAAGGCGTTTTGTAAGAGATCCTTTAAGACAGTAGGATGCTTACCGGATACTGCGATAGCGACATCGTCTGCATAGGCAATCACTCTGTAGCTCTCCGCTTCCAGGCTTGTCAGCAGTTCATTTACTACCAAGTTCCAGAGATAGGACACCGCCTTGCGGCGTACCTCTACTGACCGATCTTTTTGCAGAGAAGTCGCCCAGTTTTGAGTTGATAATCCTGCTTGTCAGCATTTGATTGATCAGTTCACCAAGCGAACTGTCTACCTTCAGACATGACAGTGCAGATGCGATTGCAGATGTGTCGACATTATTAAAAGCACCTTCAATATCTAGAAAAGCAACCATTGTATATTCTTTATGGTGGAGGGAGTATTCGATGGTGCGTACCCGAGTGTGTAGTGCCGTTTCAACCGATTTCCCTTTGCAGTACGCCTATTGAGCCTGAGACAAGAGTGTGGTAACAATACTAGCACGTTAATGGATATCAATCAATCGTTCAAAAGTTTTTAGAAGGAATGATGATAGACTAATAGGTCTGAGATCTTTCGGATTAACATGGGAGCATTAACCTGCTTTGGGTATAAAAACAACTTTAACTTCTCTCCATGAACTAGGAATATGAGCCAAGTTCAAGCAGCCATTGAAGATTATTTCTAAAATAGGCATTATTTTACATGAGCTCATTTGAAGTTCAGCTGGTATTATGCCGTCTGGCCCTGGAGACTTGTAAGGTTTGCAGCTGTTGATAGCCCATTGCTATTTTTCCCTCCTTATCAAACCTTGTGAAAAAGTTAAGTTATTATTAGATCTAATGTGATCAGTACTTTTTACAGTTTGGGAGCTATCTGCAAAATGAGTATCTAAAAGCAGGTTGAGCGATTCTTCGCAAGTATTGGTCCACGAACCGCCATAATTTTTCAAACAGCTGGTCATTACTGGACTAGTCGAGAGGATTTTCCTAAGTCTTGATGCTTCAGAGGTTTTTTCTACTCTACCACAGAAGGCCCACAGAAGCGCGTTTAGATTTCCTTAATTCTTTTTTATATGATTTAAGGGCCTCTTTATAGGATTCCCAGTCTGAAACTACTCTTGTGTTTTTTGCTCTATTGAAGAGCTTCCTGCAGTTTTTTCTAAGAGCCTCAAGCCCTGAGACCCACCAATGTGGTTTTCCTTTTACCCTTATTTGAGTAAGTGGACAGGAGATGGCCATTGACTTGTAATAAGAGTGTAAGCTTTTCTTTCGGCAGGGACCCCAAGTTGGTAGATTTTAACTTATTCGGGATAAAATTTTTCATTCCATACAAAATTATAACAATTGTAATCATATCCCCGATGTCGCTATGTAGGAAGAATAGTGGCCATTTAAAATTCCTGAATCAACTATTAAAAAGTAATTGGATTTTGATCTGATCTTTCTTAAGGTGATAATATTTAAGTGCATCATAAAAAATGAACTCTACATTGTATGGACTCCAAATTATTTATAGGCTATATCATTATGGTTCTCTTTACTTTTAATATTTAATTTTTCTCTAAATTTGACTTTTAAATCATAGTGTATTTTTTAGGGTTAGAGGTAAGAAATATGAAGTCTAGTTTTGGTGGAATGACCTTCACCAACAATTCGAGTTGGCTCGTCAGGTGGTCTATCTCAACGAAGACCATAGAATTCCCATCCATGAAACGAAACTTTATAGGCACCAATTGATTAACTTGTCACCTTTAATAGTGACCTTTTACCTTAAGGCATGCTATATATTTCAGACAAAATTAACCACATTTTTGTAATGGTAGGTAGGAATGCGTTTTTTTTTTAAATGTGTAACTTACATCTACTCCTAAAAAATTCAACAAAAAAGAATAGACTCAATGAGTTTTGCTTACCTTATTTCTAAATTCTCAACGTATTGTCTATACAATTTAAAGATATTATTTCCCTTTATACAATGTAAACCATAAGTGCCCAATATTTCATCCCAAATCTCTGTTGCACGATTAGTTCGTGGTGCAAGTGCTGCGAATTCCAAAGCAATTTCCGTACCTGATCATAAGAAATTTATTATAATTAACAAAAAAATAAATATTTAAGCGTTTTACTGTAATAATCCTTCAATGCCTTCTTAAAGAGTTCATCGACTTTTGTGATTTCTTCTTCTGAAAGTGCAACGCTTACTTCAATCTTTAAGTATTTCAACCAAATTTCCGGAGACAAAGGATAAACTGATGCAAACAAATTGTAAGCATTTCGGATATTATCCAAATCATCTGTTTTGCTAGTTGAAAAATAATTTGTTTTAAAACTCAATGTATGTTATGTATGTACATACTTTTTGCGCAATGAATACAAAACTTACTGCGATAGTTCACACAATTTGACATATTTATCGTAAGCATACTGATTTTCGGCGATTTCTTTTAGTAGATTATTATATTCAATAAGATACCTAGTTGTATCATCAACATCTGAATCCTCATCGTCTTCGTTACCGATATCATCAAGTTGACCACCATCTCCAACAGTATCTTCATCCATAAGAACATCATCATCGACCAGCGCTTCATTTTCTTCATCTGATTTGAGAAGAGCTTCTTCCTGTTTTCGATTAAGGCAATATTTTAAACAAAAGTTTGTTTATTTCTTTGTTTTAACTACCTCAGCTTCATCTATTTCATCGTATTTTTTTGAGTTACCAGACATTTTTGTTCGTTTAATATTTTATTTAATTTAACAAAAAATAAAAGTACTTCACACAAAACTTTAATGTTCAAACCTAACCACAAATGGGAGATGTTTTGGGAGGCATCAAATTGTTTGAGTTTCGAAAACGTCAAAGATGAGTGAGTTTAAATTGAGTGAGAACTGTTTGATTTTAAAATGGGAAAGTCAAACACAGTGGACGTGTTCCTTGCTTTGGAGGTCGTGAAGTACTCGTGAGGTCTAGCTGTTAAAGGCCTTCCACACTAGCCCACTGTGTATTAATACATGTCAAAAAAGTGGGAAACAAATCATGTAGAATAGTGTGGAAACAAATCATGTAGAATAGTGTGGAAACAAAATATGGCAGCCCAGCCTACAAAACCCCAAGGTACATTACATATATTAAAGGTAATATCATTAGCGTTTTTATTTTCGTTCAGTTCTCCGCATGTCTCAAAATCAAAAGTAAACAAATTGGTCACAACAAATTTGTTTTTGTTTACTATTTATTGGCACAATGGACAGCCATCTTGAACTGCGTAATATAATGCCTTAGATATGTGTACTGTGACACAAACCCACATACCATCCCACACGATTTGACATGTGTTAATACATGAAGAATTATAGTGATCGCACATTCTATCACACTTATTTTTAGGTTAAGGTAATGTATTAATTCAAGGAAGCAAAATATGAAAAGCCATTTCTTTCCCACAAATTTGGCAGTCGCGTGGAATTCTTTCCCACTTTCAATTTGACATGTAGGCATTAATACACAGTAGGGTAGTGTGGAAGGGCTCTTACAAATACAGGATTGCGATAGTGTAATGTTATACATGGGATCACTGATTATATGTTAAATATGGCAACACTGATTCATATGTAAGTTCAGTTGTGCATCATTCTTTGATTCGTAAAGACGCAATCATCCATCTTAATTAAGAATTAACATTAGCCGTGTTTTTTTGCAGGTTCAGATAAAACTGTCGAAAAAAACGACATCCGAACTTAGCAAAGTCATCGAAGCGAAAATTCCCAGCACTATCACGAAACTCTGATATCCCCATCACTGCCTTTCAGCTTTTGGAAAAGCAAATAAAAAGAAATCTCGTATAGAAAATTATTCCGATCGGTTATAAATGTGAAAAAACGCAATTTTAAATCACAAATCAGAAAAACATTAATTTACAAAACTATGGTCGTTCATTTTTTTTTTTGTTTATACAAAATATTTTCATTCGTTGGCTCAGATATTTTGACGTTTTCATACAAACTATCGATAACAAAATAGTAATTTGAGCTGGCAGTACTTTTTCTATCTGAACTTAAGTTAAGAACCGATAATTATCTGGACTTAGCTAAGTTTATATGGACTTCAATTGTTTTTGTATTTTACATGTAAATTCCTTAGTTCAGATGTTGTTTTTTTCGTCAAATTCTATCTGAACCTGCAATAAACACGGCTATTATTAATCTTTAGTAATGAAAGTTTGTTTTATTAATATTTTTCTAAATATTATATGGTGTCAGAAGTGGTTAATTAAAAAGAACATTAAATAAGTAAGTTCATTACTTTAAATAAGACTAAAAAATAATACAAATTCTCAGACTAAAACAACGTTCTCGCAACAATTTTGTCTAGCAACATTGATGAATTGTTGGCAAGCTATAAAACGGTGGAGATGCGCAGACAATTAAGAGAATTTGATTGCTCAAGTTTATCATCCGACTGGACAAATTGGAAACGTGATTTTGTTGTCTACATGATAGATAAATAATAAAAACACTGAGCCGGAATTAGCAAAAATCGAAATTTTCTTATGGTTAATCGGGACAAAAGGTGCAAACGTTTACAGCTCCTTGTTTCCAAATGATGGGTCACAAAATGCATGCTTGGAACAGTTACTCAGCAACAAACAATACCAGCAACAGCGGATGTTGCAGCTGCAGAGACCACCGTGGAAAAAATAATGCAACAAAGATCTTTGCAGGAAGTTTTGGCAGCGTTCGACAATCATTGTCTGCCACAAGGAAATGTAACTATGGAGTTATACAAGTTCAACAACATTAAACAGAAGGAACGCCAACCATTTAGTGAATTCCTGACTGACCTTCGTGTTCAGATTGAATGTTGTGAATTCAACTGTAAATGTGGGTTGGCATACGAGAGCCGAATGCTGCGTGATCGCATCATCACTGGTGTTTTTGATAAAAAAAACTTCAATTAAAATTGCTTGATGGACGGGAAGAAACATTGGAACGGTTTTGGACATTTGCAAAACCTTTGAATCAGCAAATGTAAACAAAATATTACTGGAATCCAAGCAACCTGCTGTAGCAGCTATTTCATCGAATAGGAATCATGAAAATATTCAATTGGAAGCAATTAATGTCATCAATCGTCGCTTCTGCTTTAATTGTGGTGGTGATTGGAAACCGGATCACAAAAAACAATGTCCAGCGGGGGGTTAGATTTGTCAATGCGGAAAGAGAGGTCATTATCGTCGGATGTGCCGCAAAAATTCAAAGAGGTTGGAGCCAACATGTACATCGAAACGAAAAACAAGCGGAAAACAGAGGGTTGATAAAATTAATTGGGGTGACACATCAGGTAAATTAAAAAAAGAAAATATGACAGGATATAAAGCTTATTATGATTGTATTTATAGAATAAATTCTATTAAGGCTCTCCCAAACCAATGCGAAACATTCGTTGCGGCGAAGAAACATTCGTCAGTCAAAATTATTTCATATGTTTCTCCACCGCGTTGGTGAGGGCACTCTCATATATCACCATGTAAATAAATTTTGACATGCGAATATTTTTTCGCCGCAACGAATGTTCCGCATTGGTTTGGGAGAGCCTTTATAAATAAAAATGAACATTGGACTAAGGCATAACAAGTAGGAACTCAAACAGTAAAATTTAAAATTGATACAGGAGCGGATGTTAATTGTATCCCAATCAATATGATCAAACATTTTGAAACCTGTAAAATTAATGATAAAAGAAGTTTTTCTGTATTAGATTATATAAACAATAAAATTAGAAACTTTGGTTTCGTTGAATTAAAACTTTTTGATGTTAAATCGAAGATAGAAAGACTGGCTAATTTTTTGGTGGTGGATAATTTATTTGAGCCAATACTTGGACGAGAATCTTGTATTAAGTTTGGGTAAGTTCAACGTTTAGAAGTTGACTCTATTAGGTTATATAAAGAGGAATTTGTAAGTAAAAACATTGATATCTTTGAGGGACTTGGAAAATTTTCAGGAAAAATTAAAATTCATTTGAAGGAGAATGCGAAGCCGGTAGTTCATTACAAAAAACGTTTTCCTATTACCATAATTGAAAAACAAAAACAAAGCTGAAAAACATGGTGCGGAATGGAATAATTTCGCCTGTGTCTCATCCAACTGATTGGGTAAATAATTTACAAATTGTAGAAAAGTCAAATAGTGATTTAAGAATCTGCTTAGACCCAAAACCGTTTAACGCTTGTATTAAACGGGAACATTTTTTAGTTCCCACAATTAACAATTTTGAAATGGAATTATGTTATAAAAGGGTTTTTACGGTTTTGGATTGTTCGAATGGGTTTTGGCAATCGGAATTAGATGAAAAAAGCTCCAAACTTACGACGTTTATGACCCCCTTTGGTCGATACAAGTTCAATAGACTTCCATTTGGGTTAAATAATGCACCGGAAATTTTTCAAAAAATAATGGAACAGATATTAGTACAGTGACATACCGGTTGTCCCAAGTAACATTTTGCCTCTAATAAGATGCTCCAAGGGATCTAAAAGTAATCTTGAAGAATACTTCTAGATTTCTATAAGACAGTGACAGTTAGAAGCGTTAAATGGCCTAGTTATGGGAGGCTCTTGCCTACTCATAACAATAACATATGTTTCTTTGCAATACTTGTGATCTAATTATCTGAGTTGCATTCTTCTTATGAGATGACATTTGTTTTATCGATTGCCTCTTGAAAAAATCTTGTAAGGCTCGGCTAAATCTTGCTTTGAGAATGCGTCTCTTCCAATGGGAGGTGCTCTTATCTCGTCTTTCTCATTAAGGTTAGACCGCACACAACTGCAGCGGAACTACACTTCACGACGCGGCAAAATATTATTTGTATGAAATTGTATGAGCTATATCGCACTAAGCGGCAACTGAACTTCATACAATTTCATACAAATTATTTTGAATCGCAGTTCCGCTGCAGTGCAGTTCCGCCTAGTGCGGTCTAACCTTTAAGCATTTTTAAAAAGACTATTTAGTTTTTGTGTGTATACATAATGTATTATATCAAAAAATAATGGGCTTGTGTTGTATTTATTTCGTAAGTCAGTTAATTATACTCATAAAGGCGATACATTATATTGTTTTTCACAGGTATGGGAACCAAAAAATATATGCGGTTGAAATGTTATTTACTAATTTGAACATTCTACCTCGAAAAAAACGAAGCGCTTCCAAAATAATGCATATTTAAATTAATTAATTTATAATTTTAATAAGGAGAAGGGTTACTATGGAAATATTTTGGAACAAAATAAAATTTAAATTCAGGCAAGGAGCCATTGGATATAAATCGCGATGAATTTGATCTCAATTTTATTTTTTTAAATTAAAGTGGAATTTAATATGAAACCGGGAATGTGAAAAAATTTATTTGTAAGTCATTTCTAATCTAAAATGCAAATTTCCATTGACATCTTAGCCATCTATTGTGTAAATTCTCATTTAGTTGAGAAATAGAAACGCTATTTTTATGTTTGGCAAATAGATTTCTATTTTGCGCCTTGAAAAATTGAGTTTTGATCAGTTTTGAAATTATAATTTTTTAAATTATGGTAACCCTCAAAACATTCAGAAAACTCTGTTTGTATATTTAAATATGGCTGCTGCTGATGAGACACTAACTCTTCTATTAACATCTTTATGAGAATTTAATTATATTAACTCTTTGAATAAGATTGCTAAAAGAATACATTTTAGAAGCGAAGAATTAAAGTTTATTTATGAAACTAAAAAAATTGTTATGAGATCTCAAATGTTGTTTTAGGACTTAGATTTGACAGAATTGTAAGCAAACCATAAACGGTGCACTGTGGTCCAAAAAGGAAAATTTCTTGGCAAAAATACTAATTTCGATGTTATATTTTTAAAGTTTTGTTTTTTATTTATAATAGGAATATAAACGCAGCTTCAAAAACAGTAAACAAAATAATTTTCCGCTAACAAGTTTGCCTTATAAAGCTTTTCAAAGTTGTTTTTAGCAGCTTTTTTTTGGTTTGAATGTTCGCGTTCCCAGTGCTGATATTTTGGTGTAAAAAGCAAATTTCCTTATGGAATATATAAATTATTTTATTAATTGCAATAGTTGAACGCGTGAAATTTTCTTCTTATATCATTGAGAAAATTGTTCTATTATTATCTTGATTCTTAAAAAAATCCGCCGACTTCCACGCTACTTTTTATACGAATGCCAATTTTTACAAAAAAAATATTAATTAATTATAAAAAATTGTGAACAAACTATTGGTTATTATATTGAATATTCAATTTTTGTGATCCGCCCACTTGAACGACCCGTTTGGAATAAATTCCTCTTCTTCGAATTACTTAAATTATTGTAAATCATTATTTTTCTTATTCTTAAAGTACGTAAACACGTTCAAAAAATATGATTTTTGCAACGAAAAAAGTAATTTTGGACCATAACCAAAAACAAATCCTCTAACATGATTTCAAACATTAGGGATCTTATTAGCATCCTATTGCAAAACTTTTGTTATTTCAAATCCAGATAGATTCTTGGTATAGGAGGTATTGAACTTAGATCTCGTAAGAGTTATTATAGAAGTATAAAATGATTAAAACTCCTAAATATGTGTTGTTATGAGATTAGAAAGACTACAAAACTACGTTTAGAGTTAAATTTTCACTAAAGGATTCTTATAAGACTACAAGTTTATATAATCTTATTCCAAGAAGGAAAATTGATTTAGCTTTAAGATTTTAGTATTTCTCTGCTGCAAAAGTGTTCAACTCTTAAAATAAAGAGGTTATGAGACCAATTTAATTTCCTAACAAGATGTTAATTCTTAAGTATAGATATGGGATACAACAGAGTCTTATGGGAGTTTTTTTCAAATTACAAGAGTTAAGCTCTGAAGTTTGTTAGTTGGGGTGCTAGTGTATTTTGACGATATTGCAATTGCTGCATCAAATGAGCTGGAACATGATAAAACATTATCAATTGTTCTTGATCGAGCACGTTTAAATAATGTCAAATTTAATTCGGAAAAAATTCAATATCGTAGGTCAGAAGTAAAAACCGGCAGAAAAATACAAGGCTGCAATTCTTGAAATGAGCCGACCTACAGATAAGCAGGGTGTTATGAGAGTATTGGGAATATTTAAATATTTGGCTAGGTTTATTCCAAACTTGTCTAGTAAAACGGCTGAGTAATGCCGATTAACTGGGAAAGATATACAATTTGAATGGAATGGAAAACATGATTAGTTTAAAATTATTACTTCTGATCCTATAATAAGGGCTTATGATCCTAAAAAGCCAGTTGCTATTCAAACTGATGCATCGAAAGATGGACTTGGATCAGTTCTCATTCAGGATGGTCATCCGGTTGCTTTTGTGTCCCGAACTTTAAGTAAGAGTGAACAAAAGTGGGCACAAACTAAAAAGAACTATTAGCTATTGTTTTTGCATGTCAACGTTTTCATTATTTTATATATTGTCGTGAATTCACTGTAGAAAGAGATATTGATGACGTGACTCCAAGATTACAGTGGATGCTTATGACATTGTTGAAATACACGAAAATTGAAATAATTTATAAGCCAGGGAAGAACATGCTTATTGCTGACTGCCTTTTACGGGCACAATTAAAAGAAATTTCTGAACTGGAAGGATTATCAGGGGTTATTCACACAGTTATAAAATCTGCTTATCTGTTGGAGTAAAATTATAACTATTACAAAGAAATATTAGAGTTAGATGAGAATTATAAACGTATTTCTAACTTTGTTAGGAATGGCTGGCCTGGTTTTCATCATTTAAATGATATTGCTCAAGCCTTTTATAAATTAAAATCGGAATTACATTTTGAAATTGGCTTGCTATTTTTGAATCACAAATTGGTTATTCCAACAAAATTACAAAGGAAAATTGCAAAGTGGCTTCATGGACCACATCTGGGAATTAAAAAAACTCTTTCGAGAGCAAGAATGTTATATTTTTGGCCTGGTATGACCAATCAAATAAAAGAAATTCTTGCATCATTTAACATATGTGAGAAATTCAAGCGGAATAATCAAAAAGAACCTTTGGTTCGAGAACAAAACCCAAATTATCCATTTCAATTTGTTTCCATGGATTTATTTGAGTATGCTGGCCGTGATTTCATTGCAATCATTGATGCTTACTCAAATTATTTAACTGCGGCAAGTTTAAACAATAAAGGCTCTCCCAAACCAATGCAAAACATTCGTTGCGGCGAAGAAACATTCGTCAGTCAAAATTATTTCATATGTTTCTCCACCGCGTTGGTGTGGGCACTCTCATATATAACCATGTAAATAAATTTTGACATGCGAATGCTTCTTCGCCACAACGAATGTTCCGCATTGGTTTGGGAGAAAATTTATTTACATGGTGATATATGAGAGTGCCCATACCAACGCGGGGGAGAAATATGTGAATTAATTTTGACTGACGAATGTTTCTTCGCCGCAACGAATGTTTCGCATTGGTTTGGGAGAGCCTTAAAACGTCTAAGCACATCATTGAAGTCATTTGTAGTATATTTAATAAAATTGGATATCCAACAGTATTAAAATGTGATAAAAGTCCATTTAACTCAGCAGAGTTTAAAGAGTTTTCAGAACAGTTTAATATTCTGTTTAAATACTCAAGTCCTAGGTACCCACAAATCAATGGACTAGCTGAGAAGGGAGTAGCTATTGCTAAAAACATTCTCAAAAGATTTTATGAAGTAGATAAATTCCAGTATAGAATTCTAGAATACAATACAATACCAATTGCAAGTATGAAGTTAACACCATCTGAACTATTTTTTGGCCGGTTGATTAAAACAAAATTACCTGTGTCAGACCAGTTACTTCTTCGAAATAATATATCGGAAAGAGATATTTAAGATAAAATTAAAAAAAAGGAAAAAAAAGGAAAAACAAAAGTATTATTATGATCGGAACGCTTAATTGCTATCGCCACTAAAAGTGGGCAACTAAGTCATTTAAAAAAAAATGCTATGGTAAAATAGTTGGGATTGTTAATGACCGCTCCTATATTATTAAGGATACTTTTGATAATTATTATAGACGTAATCGTAGATTCATTGCAAAAACTAAAAATGAGGACTTTGATGCTTGTGATTTGTTTTATGATGAAAATGTTAAGTCGGGTTTTTTAAATAATTTACCGGAAATACAAATTGTCAAGCCAACTTTAGAAAATTTTACGCGAAACAAAGAGATTAATGGAAATTTAGAAACTCCTGCGAAAATTGTTATTGTAGATTGGTCGATGCAAGAAATTTTTTCCCCTTCTGATCTGGCTGTGATCTACAAAGCCTTTATTCTTCCAAAACTTGAGTACAACTCCCACATTTGGGTAGGTGCTCCAATAACCCACTTGAGTTTATTGGATAGAGTTGAAAAGAGAGCTCTTAAAATGATAGGTGAAAGAACTATAACGGAAACATTCTCATCTCTTGAGCACCGTCGAAATGTTTCATGTCTTTCGATATTTTACCGTTATTTCCATAAACAATGCTCTAGTGAAATAGCCAGTTGCATTTCTCCCCTTAAACAATTCAATCGTAATACTCGCGCTTCTAGGAATGCCCATCAGTTTACCCTTGAGCCCAATTTCGGACGTACTGTTAAGTACAGAGATTCTTTCTTTAGTCGCACTACTCGAATGTGGAATGCTTTACCCAGCTCAATTTTCCCTTCCCATTGTGACCTACAGACGTTCAAAACCAATGCGTGCATCGGTATCTCCTTTATATGCATGTGGGCGCACTTTCATATAAATGCATATGATTCATTTTAGCAACCAAACCGTTTCGTGACTGAAAGTTGCATGTGGGCGCCAGCCCTAACTGCCTTGTAGCTTTCACACAAGGAAACTGAATTGCCAGAGATTTTTGTTTGTTTCCATATAAAGTCTATTGGCTGAACGCACATTACGGACAGTGTGAGAAGGAATGTGCAAAAATCTCCTCAATCGTTGACCGAGGAGATTTTTTTCATTCCTTTTACTTCTTGCCCTTTTCGCCTACAAACTCCCAGTTGCCGGCAACTCAGCTTGTGTGAAAGCAGTCTTTGTCATTCTTGTAAATCCCACATGAAGCCTGATCCACATCTGTGTCGTGTGTTGTGTTGTGGAGTCGTGTGTCGCTGTCATTCCATATATTTTAAGCGCCAGACTTTGCAGAAAGTTATATTTTTCTGTAAGCGGAAAATTAACTCGTTCTATGAACACACTTTTTCACACAAGGAAACTGAGTTGCCTGGAACTTCGAGTTTGTAGGCGAGAAGGGCAAGAAGTAAAGGGGAATGAAAAAATCTCCCCGGTCAACGTTTGAGGAGATTTTTATCACATTCATTCTCACACTATCCATAATGTACGTTTAGCCAATAGGGCTTTTTAGAAAAAAAGCAATATATCTCTGTCTCATAGCTTCTAAACGTCAAATAAAAATTTTGGGATAATGACGTTTGAGTGCTTGGCGTCAATTGGATTAGTGGCGCGTTCTTTTTTGTAACTATGGTCAAAAACAAAAGTGGCAATGTCAAAATTAAAAAAGTTACTTTTTTTTAAGAACTATCAAAGTTAATAAAATGGGAAGGGGTTGAAAAAAAATCGAAAAAATAAGAAATAATAAACAAAAGACAAAATTTTGATTGCGTTAAATTTATTGATAAATAATTCACTACCAAAAATGCATGGTTCCTACAAATTAAATAACTATCAACTTTATTTTTGAATGAAATTGAATAGCAATACAAAACATTTCTAATTTGTGTTAGCTTTTTTTTGTTAATTTTTTAGGAGCCACACATTTCTTTATTAAAAAATTGACCCAAGCGGATGAATAAAATTTCAATGAAAAGTGAACTATTCAGAAAACAATTCCCAATATCAAATTCAATAATAAAACAATTAAATTTATAATTAATTATTATAAAATTGAAAACAATTCAAAATAGGAAGACGAAAAGCAAACACAATCTAACCCCAAAATGAAAACTCAAAGTAACTTTTTCTTGTTAAAAGAACGATGAAGGTGAACTAGTTAGAAAAAAAAGAACGCACAAATGTCATTAACCCAAAATTTTGGCTGTCAGTTTTGAGTTTGACAATTCGGTAAAAATCCCCATAGACTTTATATGGAAACAAACAAAAATCTCCGGCAATTTTGTTTCCTTGTGTGCACAAGGCAATTAAAGGAAAACGTCAAAATAATCTCCGGCAACTGGTTTCCCTGTGTGAAAAAGGGACAAAAAGTTGAACTTATCTGTTCCAAACTGTTAGGAGCAGCATCGCTAAACAAAGCTTTTTGGTGCCACACAAAAAGTGAAATGACATGAGTTCAAAAATCCTCTACATATATATATAGGATTTTTGTATCAATTCATCAACCATCAACGTAATTAATTTTGTAAGCTAATTTAACTATTGAATATAAATTAATTTTCTAAACTATAGAACAAATTACAGGACCAATTTGAATAAGTTAAAAATGGTTTCGTTGATAAATACAATAGAGACGTGCCATGACGATATGATTCATGGCACCGAGCTTGATTATTATGGTCTTTATTTGGCTACGTGTTCATCAGATAATTCGGTTAAAATATTTGATGTAAAAAATGAAGACCATGTCCTTGTAGCTGATCTTGTGGGACACAGAGGGCCGGTTTGGGAAGTTTCCTGGGCTCATCCCAAGTTTGGAAATGTTTTGGCATCATGTTCATATGATCGTAAAGTTATATTTTGGAAGAAAACTGGCTCATCCTGGCACAAATCATATGAGTACAGCAGTGAATCATCAGTAAACTCTATTTCCTGGGCACCTCATGAATTTGGAATGATTCTAGCCTGTGCAAGTTCAGATGGCTCAATTTCGTTTTTGACTTTTAACACGGAACACAGTACGTGGGACTCTGAAAAAATTCCAAACGCGCATGCAATTGGCTGCAATAGCGTATCATGGCATCCTTCTACCGCACTAGTGGACAATCAGTTGCATCACACAAAGCATCTTGCTAGTGGGGGTTGTGATAACTATGTTAAAATTTGGATTGAAAATAATGGGCGGTGGTTTGAAGAAACTCGCTTGGAAGCTCATTCCGATTGGGTAAGGCACGTTGAATGGGCTCCTACTTATGGAGGATGCAAAACACAGATAGCTTCTGCTTCACAAGATCGTCACGTTATTATTTGGAGAAGCGATAATATGATTTCATGGACATCCATAACTCTGAATATTTTCGATGATGTCGTTTGGAGCGTTAGTTGGTCTTTGACTGGTAAAATGTTGGCTGTCACTGGTGCTGATAGCAAAATATCTTTATGGAAAGAAAACAAAGATAACAACTGGACTGCGGTAACTGATTAAACTACAAACATTTCTATATAAACAATGTATTTTGATGTCTTTACATCGGTAAGGACTTATTAAAGAGTGTGAAACAAATTTTGCGTGTTACCGTTGTTTTTAATTTTCCATCCCGCTTAAATAGGGGGAAATAGACGCCCCCTCCTGTCCCGACCCAACCTGCACACTAGCTTTTCGTTACAACACTTATGCCTTATATCTATATAAACGAACCCTGTTACCTGCAATAAATGTTAAAGATAAAAGAACAGTAGCGTGGGAAAATGTGTGAGCCTGCATTGTGCTTTGGGCAGTGTAGTAACTACCCACAAAGAAAAAAGTAAATTTTTGTTTTTTAAAAATCTAACCCCCAATTTCACAGTGGGAGTTTAAACTCAACTTTTAGTTTAAACTCCAGATCACCAGTATAAATGAACTCAGTTCAAGGTTTAAACGAAAATCTGAAATTTTCTTGACGATTGCTTTCAAATTACTAGAAATATTTTGAAGAGAACATTTAAGTTTTTTTTATACATACATAAATTATCTAGGGTCATTTAAAAAAATGGTAAGGATTCCGCGGAGAGAAAAATTTAAACTAAAATTTGAAGTGGGTCGGCACATGAAAAACCTTCGGAAACTAGGCGAACAGGGGCCTATAACACAGAACAAAAAGTCAACTAGTAAACAATTACTTGTCAACTTTGTTTCTAAAACAAGTGAATACCATTTCTGTAACACAATGAAACCCGTAACAATTGTCAATAGAAAAAATGTCCCTTCTCTTGTTGAATCAGTTGAACAATTAAATCTACCAAGATGAGTTGTGTATGGTAAGTTGAACTCTTTCAGTTTCAGGCCGACACACTTGTTTTTGAAATTCAATTTCATTTATTGCAAATGTGACTTCTTATTCTTATGCACATCGACAAACTTTAATTTTATGAACACCATGAACGTCACCTTTCACCTAAAACATGGTATTGAGATCACAGTTCCAAAGCAATGCAAGGAGCAAGGCTATAAATATTTTAGACCTTACACTTCTGGCCTTACTTTTATTAGTGGGGGAATGTAATTTGTGGGAGACCTTCGGTAAGATATAACTTCTACGGCACAATTATTTCAAAATTAATTCTTTCTTGAACACTTTTGTCTGTCTTTGGTTCTCATTATCACGCTCCGATTCAAAATTTGAAAACAAAAAAACATTTTTTAAACGGAAATGACCAACGGTTTCGGACTAGTTGAATTAAGTGATAGAATCGGAAAGATCGTTTAGAATGCTCCTAAGCTTGTTGTTCCGTGTTATACAAAAGTTTAAAAAGTTGTTGAATTTCAGCTGTTTATGTATTGTGTTATAGGCCGCTGGTTGTATCAGAAAAAGTTTTATTTTACATTAGAATACATAAACAAACATGTATTAACGTCCCTTCTTTCCAAGGTCATGGAAACGCTGAAGAACGCAAGCTTCTTTGACCGGCTATCGTAGCAATAGGTACACTGCAGATCTGATGGTATATCTTACCGAACAGTGGAACAAATCTTTACATCGGTTTGGTGAAAGTAAGTTTATTGCGCTTGATATTTCTAAGGCGTTTCGATATATTTTGGCGTCAAGCTCTCATTGTCGAAAATGTGCGCATTTGGTATTGATGAATATCTTCTTCGTTGGATTAGAAATAACCCTTTGGGCCGTTCAATACAAGTTGTATTGGACGGTTTCAAGTCTGAAATCCACAAAATAAATCCTGGTGTGCCCCAGGACTCCGTTTTGCCTCCGACTCCTCCTCATGTTCATTAATGATATGCTGTCTGAAACTTTCAATCCATTAAACTGTTACGCTGGCGACAGAACTCTCAGCTTTCATTTTCAGATTCACATCCATGTGTTTGGCAGCGTATTATAAGCACATTAAATTCTGATCTCGCCAGTATTCCTCCCCTTAAACAATTCAACCGTAATAGTCGTGCTTCTAGGAATGTCTATCAGTTTACGCTTGAGCCCAACTTCGGACGTACTATCAAGTACAGGGATTCTTTCTTTTCCCGCATCTCACGAATGTGGAATGCTTTACCCGACTATATTTACCTCCCATTTTTATATTCAGAATTTCAAAAGTAAAAAAACATTGCTTTACATATAAACTTTTTTATTAAGTTGTGTTGACATCACAAATATGTCTATACCATGTATTTAATTAGTTACCTTTATAGAATTATTTAGTTGTATACAAATTGTAATCATTCGTTCAACGAAATAGGGAATCTTTTTTGCTTATAAATTAAAAAAATACTTTGATAAACAAGTACACTTTAATAATGGATACAATTTAAATATTTATCTATTTTGGTCAAATCACGCATCTAATTTAATAAATAAAAACATTTACCAAAACGAATAAATGATATTGAAAGATAGAGAGACTATAAATTATAGAGATTGGAATCAAAATTAAAGAAGAACTTACACTTATAGTTTTAATTCGAATAATGAGTGTACAATGTAAAAAGTCGGACTTTTATTTTAAGTACTTTGATCAATCGCATTCAGGTCATTTTTGTGTCTTATATTTATATTTTTTTAAACAATTCCAATTTCATACTGATTCTTGAGTATTTTTGGAAATGATTCTTTTAATAAATACTACTCTTGTTTTTTCTGAGACCGAAAACGATCAAGCAGCCCGTGCATTATGCTACCAGGTATTCTCTGGTGTTTGCTTATCAATTCTGACAACTCAAGAGCGACCTGTTAGAGTAAAAGAACAAGAAGACTAAGTATGAACAGACATTCTGATTCCAAAAGACAAACATACCCTTAATTGTAGTTCTTCTGCTGTCACATTGGGATCGTATGGTATAGGATTGCCTAGGTACGACCGAAATTTAACAGGAAATCCACCATATATTGGACATACAGGTATTCGAATAGCATTATATAACCATAAAAACTGCCGTCGAAATAACCCTACTTGCCTAAATCCCTCCCGCAGATTTTGGGTAAAAAATGGAATAATTGGCACTTTAGCATCCAAAGCGACTTTTGCGAAACCAGTCCGATTCCGCCACAGGAGTTCGTAATAGTGGTCACCGAATTGTGCTTCATAGACACCTCCAGGAGAAATTGCCAAAAGATTTCCTTCTTTTAAAATATTACTACACGACTGTACGGTGCCGGGGGAGATATGGAAAGCATCGGCAAGTAGCCCCCAACCGGGCAATTTAAAAAGAAAACGATCACCAACTGTATAGATCAATCGATCACTCTGCAGCATTACACGCGAGTTAAAATAGTACATGTCAATTGGAATAGCACCGTGGTAGTAAACAATCAGGGCTGGCCCTTCGTCTGGAAGATTTTCCATTCCTATAACTTCATAGCCATGATAAATACGAGCATGGGCGTCCCATATAGCAGCAACTAGCTTACGACCAAATGTCCAAAAATTACGATCCGTGTTGACATGGCGCATGATGACTTGCCTGTAGTAAAGAATAAGCAATAATTTTGAAATTATATCAGGTGTTATTTGATTGGCGAAACATAACATTTAGGAATTTTGCATTCATAAATGTTAATAAACCTACAAACGGTGAGATCTAAAAAGAATTTAACGATTCATTTTAAATAATTGTATTAGCAATTCTCTTTCAAGTGGGTAGACAGATCCAGTTCCTACCATTTGAAGATAAAATAGTAATTTTGATAAGTGAGCAAAAGATACGATTGAGTTCTTTTCATATTCATTGCAAAATAACACTCACAAACCTATTTCAACTTTCTAAATTTAAATGTGCCCAACATAGTTAGTTACTCATTCAATACTATCTCCCTGGATCATCCGATATAATCGACTAGAGGTATAATCATTAGAACTTTCACGTCACTCACCTGTGCATTTTGTAAACAAATAATACAATAAACGATATGTAAATAAGCGCTACAAATACGAATGGCAAAAGGAATGTTATAATCAGCGGCAGCAAAATTCTGTACAACCATAGCGAATAGTCCAAGTCAATGTAGGAAGCTATATTAAAATATTGAAAGATGAGTAGTAATATCAAATATTAAAACGTGGGCTAATGAACACATGATTCTTATTAACTTACAAAGATATATTTGGATATTCGCCGTAAGATTGTGAAAGAGATCCATCATGTTCTACTTTGTTTTTTTTTTATGAAAGTTTATTCCTAGGTATAATGATGTTAGATGTTACTGCCGTTAAAATTATATACTTAAAATCAATAATACAATTTTGAATTTCACTTTGATGCGTTGCACAGTTTTTAGCATTTCATATTATTAATAATTATTGTTGTAAATTGATGTTTTTATTGCAAAAAAAGAAAAATGTAGACACTTCAGCTTTTGCGAAAGTTGACTCTCTTGACTTTCGTCGACAAAGGTGTTTTCCTGTCATCAAGCTAAAAAAAAAAATATGGTTGACAGCTGTTTAATGGACAGATTCAGTGAATTTTTTAAGTAACGAGTAAACTGAAGTGTAGAGTTGTTGTCAAACTCAGTTCCAGTACTCTGTACTCGTGATTATGACTCATGATCCATATAGCACAGCCCATTGAAATAAAACAATACAGATAGTTACCCCGTTTACAAACAGAATCGAGAGCTCGAGTTGGATTAGGGTCGGATTTTCGAGCCAGGTGTTTCGTCACGTGAGTTGAGAGCCCCATTTGAAGTCGAGTTGATATGGTGTTGAGATTACATTTATTGGAATGGCAACAATAGGGGTATTCACGATCCGATGCAACTGGCCTAGTATCATTGTAAAAGTGCAAACGTGTAAAATCTTACAACACTACAACAACAAAATATACAAGGTGCAATCTTACAACAGTTTCGCACTTTAGCAATACCCGAAACCTATTGCAACAGAAAAATACAACATTGTAAAATTTGTAAATTGTGTTTTTGACAGCTCACTCATTCTTGATTACTTTAACAGATACAAAGGTATGTTCATTGGATACATCCAATTTGCTATCTTGATTGTATTGATGTGACGTCGTCATCATCTTTTACTATTATTTTCCATTTAAAATTCGGACGATAATTAAGATTTGGTAATATTTTCTTTTTCCGTTTTTTTGGCATCTTTTTATGAACAAAATTTAAATTAAATCAAATTGAAATTTTAAGATATGTTCGAAATAAAAACAAATAACAAATGTCAAACTAATTTTGACATTTGCTTTAGTGTTGCAAGAAGATAAGAAAAGTGCGTCCACGATCCACATAAAAAAAATAAAATTTCGCACTTTTACTAGGCTCGTTGCACCAGATCGTGAATACCCCTAATATATTTATTTTACACAAAAACAGTTCAAATTTAATAAATTTTAGTAACTGATTCACATAGCTATCAGAACAAATACATAATTTTACTCGCACATGTGCAAAAACACTGTGGTGAACACATCCTCAAGACCGACTGTTCGACCCATGTTTTTTATCAACAATTTCGACTCGACTCCGCTCCTGAAGTGGAATCGAGTGGTTGAAGCTCATTTCAAGTCAACGCAGGTATACAAAGGGACCAAGCGTGCTTGAAGCTCGCTCGAATACCTCATGTAAACGGGATAAGTGACAACGGTTTTATATACCATATTCTCTTTTGTCACACCCCGACTCTACAGGCCATACAGATGTCCAACATCACTACCACAATCCAATCAACAAACAGTGCATTTTTACTCACTGGGCAAATCATGTCATGTCGTTCATTAGCCTTTCACAACTACTTCTATCTTTTACAACAAAATTCACTTACACATTCAAAAAAAACCAGAAAAAAACTCACACGCACATGAATCGTCATTTCACGGCCTAGCTTTGAACAGCCCTCCATGTCTTGTTCAAAACGTTATTTTTTTTCGACATGATGCTGCATGGACATAGATTTTTTGGACTCCATGGGATTTTTTTTAGACATGTTCATAGTCTGGCCATCGTTCATGGCCCGTGGAGGTGGCCAGTTACGTAATGGAAAAAAGAAAGGAAAAATAAAAACAATAATAATAAAATTGAAGGCAACGATTTATTTTTAAATAATACACGTCTTTACTAGGCTTTTTTAAGGCCTTACTAGGTTAGTCATTTGATTAATGTGACCTGCAAGTGAAAGTCAGACAACTTGTTAAGTCGAGCAATAGCACTATTTTGCTTTGTTTACGTAACCAATAAGACTTTATTACACTTTCAATGGAAAGCAATTTAATTATATAGAGCTTCTGGTCAAAGGTCTTAAGAAAATGAAATAGCTTGAATAATGTGCGCCAATGTACAATGTACATTGTTACAATGTATTTCATATGCGGAGAACCATATTTGTCTCGTGTGTTGTGTTGCAATGACAGCTGACAGTTGGAATGACAGCTCCACAACACAACACACGACACAGATGTGGCTCAGGCTTAAAATTGATACCAATTATAAGGAGCACATCTGATTATCATAGAATGATAACATTTGGTACAGCGGTAGGACATGTAGTGCAGACAAAGGCAAAATTTTAAAATTTTATATTCTACGTTCAGGGGCGTGGCACCCGCCCATTTTAATAGAATTGATATAAATTATTTGGAGCACGTCTGACTGTCGTGGAATGATGAAATTTGGTAGAGCGGCAGGGCTTTAAGTGCAGACAAAGGAAACATTTTAAAATTTGAGATTTTACATTCAGGGGCGTGGAAACCGCCCATTTACATAAAATTGATACCAATTATAAGGAGCACTTCTCATTGTCGTAGAATGATGAAATTTGGTTGAACGGTAGGGCTAGAAGTGCAAGCAAATGCAAAATTTTAAAATTTGAGATTTTACATTCAGAGGGCGTGGCATCTGCCCATTTTCGCAGAATTGATATCAATTGTATAGGGAGCTTCTGGTATAGTCGAAGAATGATGAAATTTGGTAGAGCGGTAGAACTTAAAATTTGATATTTTGCATTCAGGGGGCGTGGCATCCGCCCATTTTCTCAGAATTGATAACAAATATGAAGAGAACTTCTGATTGTCTTAGAATGATGAAATATAGTAGTGCGACAGGACTTGACATGCAAGCAAAGGGGAAATTAAAAAAATTGAGATTTTACATTCCGTGGGCGTGACAATCACTTATTTTTACAGAATTAATATTAAATATATTGAGAGCACTTCCGATTGCTGCAAGATTATGAAATTTGGTAAATGGGCTAGTTTTCAGCTGTATACAAAGAAAAAGTTGAAATCATAAAATTTTGCATGCAGGGGGCGTTTCATCCACCCTTTTCTTATATATTATTATCACTTCAATGGAGCATTTCTAACTTATAAAAATTGCTAGAGGGGTAGGACTTGTATTACTTTACTTATAAGGCTCTGATTGGGCGTTTATTCCACCCACTTTTCCTTATAAAAAGAACCTTTGCAAAAAGTAGTGAAATCACAACAAAAACATAAATGTTAAAAAAGTAGCCAAGTTCTTCTAAACACAAAAACTTTGCGTAACAAGTCAGCCCTAAAAAATAATGAGATCTTAAAGTACGCCAAGTTCTAAGTTTATCAATGTTAAATATCAAATATTTTAAGAAGAGTAATAAGGAAGAACCTCAAAATTATCAGAGAAATCTGTTATTTAATGATAACTGATTTATATTGAGTTCATTTACTTGGCAGGTTTTCATTTTAAAACTGAGTAATTCGGTAAACAAAGAAAACTTGCCAAGTAAACGAACTCAATTTAAGTCAGTTATCATTAAGTAACAGATTTCTCTGATAACTTTGAGGTTCTTCCTTATTACACTTCTTAAATTATTTGATATTTAACATTGATAAACTTAGAACTTGGCGTACTTTAAGATCTCATTACTTTTTACGGCTGACTTGTTACGCAAAATTTTTGTGTATAGAAGAACTTGGCTACTTTTTAAACATTTATGTTTTTGTTGTGATTTATATATCAGAACAATTTTCGTTTGTTTTTTTGCAAGCATGTTTCTTTAGTGAGCATTTTAATTTCTCACTTATGTACTTTTGTACAAAAGTAGGTCTATGTAGTTGAGGCTTTACTTAACTTGGCTCATCTGGGCCCATAACCTGATGAATAATTCGTAGTTTTCTGTAAAAGATAAAATAACTTCAGGAGAAATAACACAACCAGTCGTCTTGAAGTTCGTTATAAAAAGCACAGTTTTAATTTCATCAGTTCAATAATACCAAATAGCTTAAATAATGTTTTTACAAAAATGATGCCAAAACAACAGAGCGCCCACTAGGCAACTTTGTTGCCGGCAAATTTCAGTGTAATTGGATCGGGATCAACAAAAAGTTGCTGGGGCGAGGAATTTTAAGTTGCCTAGTGGGCGGCAAGCCTAATACTCGTGCTTCTAGGAATGCCCATCGGTTTACCAACTTCGGA
Source organism: Melangyna quadrimaculata (assembly GCA_949320155.1). Taxonomy (NCBI): domain Eukaryota; kingdom Metazoa; phylum Arthropoda; class Insecta; order Diptera; family Syrphidae; genus Melangyna; species Melangyna quadrimaculata. Next base: position 22,959,341 of record OX439484.1, on the reverse strand, counting down.
CGTACTGTTAAGGACAGAGATTCTTTCTTTAGTCGCACTACACGAATGTGGCATGCTCTTCCCAGCTCAATTTCCCCCCCCCCATTGTGATCTACAAACATTCAAAACCAATGTGCATCGGTATCTCCTTTCAAATCCCCTCCAACCTACCTAATCGCTCGTGCTGTGTACATTATTTTAAGGGCAGTCGCAACCCCTTTAGCACGCCCTAAATATAAAAAAAAAGGAATTTGTATTTATAAACTTTCAAAATTAGAAAGAGAACTGACAGAGTTTCTGAAAAAGCAGATTACAAAACGAACTGTACTTGAAAAAAAAGGAGATGAACAAACCTTAAAGTGTAGACTTCATAATGCAAAATTCTCCAATAACGGCTGCAGCTGTCACAACAATTTTTTTTTTCAAACGAAAACGAACACAAACACTCTTCATCTCTCTGTCTATTGCACGCACAAGCACATAGTATCTTGAAAAAGTTGCACTGCAGTAGTGTAAAAACGGCGAACTGTGAACAACATTGAATAAGGAGATCGGGTGCGCCTCTTTTATATTTATGTTGACAATCATCATAATGTAGAAAAGAACTACTTTCATCCAGTTGATTTATAATTTCTTTTTTTTATTATTTTTTTTTGCAAAACCCTTTGTCTTGCTTATTTTATTTATTTTGACTTCAAGCTAATTTTATGAAGACAAAAATTCATAACAAGAAGATTGCGTGTAAAAAGTGAGAAAGCGAAACATTTCAAGTGCGTTTCACGATTAGTTTTTGTGTGAAGAAAACAAGTTTTGAGAAAGATTTTAAAATAAAATAAAAAAAAGCGAAGAACGCGAGCTTGCCTGACTCGACTTGAAAGCAAGCAGCTCCCTATCAAAGTTTAAATAAAAAAAAAATATATTCCAGACATTCTTCTGAATATTTCATTTAATTTTCCAGTTTGTAAATCGCGGTAAGTAATTTTACTTAAAAAAAAACTTACAAAATGGTCTAAACTTGAACGAAGTCCTAGGTTTATGTTTTTCCATTTAAAATTTACTCTACTTGGCTGCTACCAGTTTTTACTTAACATGGGGTTGGTTTCATAAGTTTGTTCCCTTCTTGAGCGTATGCTGTTTATTCTATCAATTAAAATAACAATGACCTCAATCAATAGAAATTTTGTTATGATAGATAGCTTTTAGCTAGCTAGTAAGTTAAGCGACTTTACCTTTATAATGGCTGACATGGGAACCACTTTATTAGCTTTTGTGAATGATGACGATTTTAGATGTCATCTTTTGTTCAATGGCTCTACAGATGACTGGAAAATATCCTGTTTTTGTTGAAAAGGTAAGGTAGTAATCAGACTCTGAATGGACAAATGATAGATGGAGACTAAGAGGTACCTAGTAGAAGGTAGAAGGGTGTTTATAATTAGGGAGAATATCAAACTGATACTTCTGAATTAATAGTTTAACTTTAAACTGGTCACTGAGAAAAAGACATTTTAAATAGGTAAATAGATAATTTTATAATATTTTAATATATAGACTAGGCCCAGTTTCTTAGTGCAAGTTCAACTCAAGTAAGCACTTTGAATCTGGGGAGCTAACTCGTCACTGAAAAACTGGGCATATCTACCTAGCAATCGGCGTGATTAAAAGAAAAATAGACCTAATAACGAAAGAGCAAATCAATTACTCCTGGATGTCCAGGAACGACATTATCTCTAGCAGTTTATGGCCTAGTAGCGATTAATGTACAGGAAACTAAATACGTTTTATCACTAAGTAAAAAGAATATTAGAATCTTGATAGGTGTATACAAAGGGGTCATTGGCGCCAAAAATTGATAACGGTTTTTTGTAGAAGGGTCAAAAACAAGCATTTTATACCATCGGAGGGGGAGTCGATCTCGAAATTTTAGAAAAAAATTACTTAAAACGAAAAAAAAAAATATTAAAAACCTACAGACACATTTACAATAAAGTACTGCACTGGTTCTGAAAGCCAGATATCTGTTCTTTAATTCTAAATTAAAATTAAAATTATTTGTGCCAATAATATTTGAAAAATTCGCATGCAAACTCAAAACTTTGATAAACAAAATCAAAAAAACTAGGTAGGCCATTTTTTTTCAAAATTGTGAAACTAAGTGCTAAATTGGCTTTTAGTGGTCAATGCTAATATCAATTTTGAATTGAACACAAAAAACCGAATGGTGTTATGTCTCCAAGTTTTTGACAAAATTGAAAAAAATTCTAAAACTATTTTTGTATGAAGGTTTTGATTATTGCTTGATTACATAAATAAAGGCTTTGTTCAGTGACGTTGTTCCGAACAGTTTGGAACAGTTTAGAACAGAAAAGTACAAGTTTTTGCTGTTCAATGAGAATTTTTCAAAAAAAAAAAAATGTCAATGGAATCTATTGTCAATAGTTTTTTAACAAAACCACAAAACTCCCTTTTTGAGTTCTCTGTCCCACTTACGCGACTCTGTCGCTCCAATTAGGGTGTGCTTAGTCGCAAGGCAGCAGCAAATGTCCATAGTTTTCTTGGACAACATTATTTTTTCAGAAATAGACAAATAATTGTGTAGCTTCATCAAAATAGTTTCAGCTAAATACACACACAGGATTTTGGCTTTAGGCGATATTTCCTCAAGGTCCGCCCCTTTCAGTTTCCTTACTAATAATTGCCTACAGCGACATAAGTGAGATCATAGCTAAATATAAAAAATTGATTATTGCCTGTATGCGTCCGATTTGATTTTATCATCAAAATGCAACGACAACAATCGAACAAGTGAAAACTTCCGTAACATTTTAGTCGATCTTAATCAATGATGTGCCCAATCAGGCTCTATTATCTTACCCGATAAAAGCAAACACCTACATATATGTGAAAAAAGAAACTACGTCACTTTTGACATCTATCAAAATTCAAAATGTAAACTCATTATCTATTTTAGGCATTATTTTTGATAATAAATATAGTTTTAAGGATCACTGTTTATCAATTAAGAATAAACTATCTACCAGGCTTAATATTATAAGATTCTTATAACTCGTAGCATAATTCTATCCAAAATTGTTTATGGGTTGGCAGTCTACGGGAAATGCGCTAAATCAATACTCAATAGGGACGAGCTTGAAAGCTTTTACAACCACCCCAATAAAGAAATCTTCACTGAAGCCATCCATAGATCAGACCTCTTAACAGCACGACTCGCACCTAAGATATGTCAGTCTTACAGATCCCCAAAGCGGAGGAAAATGTGCCAAACGTAATTTCGAAAGAAACTACCGTTACCAAAACATTGCCATTATGTCGGATAGCCAAGCCGCACTGAATGATTTGAACTCCTATGCCATTAGTTCAAAACTGGTATGGGAGTGCGTGGATAGGTTAAACGACCTTGGCAAAAATAATAATGTTACACTTCAATGGGTACCTGGGCACGTAGGTGTCCAGGGTAATGAAGAGGCAGACTCCTTGGCGAAAATAGGAGCAACGACACCCTTAACGGGTCCTGAGCCCTATTGTGGTATAGAAGAAAATGTGATTAAAAATAAAATCAAAACAGAAGAGGAGGCCAAAAGATCCAAATCATGGACAGAACTCCCCCACCTGAGGCAAGCGAAACTACTTCTTGGGAGCTACAACCAAGAACGCTTTGCATCCTGTATAGGCTTAAGCAGGAATAACCTCATAATAATAACCGGTTTCCTCACTGGTCACTGCAAACTAAAAAGACACCTAAGAGTAACCTAAAAAGAGCAACAAAGACATAGGTATCTGGGACGTCACCAGATAGAAGAGAGCGAACTACCATCTCTAAAAGTTCTCCAAATACTCAAGTTTCTCAAAGAAACAAAATTGGAGGAAGAGTTATAGAATGTTCTCATCTAGCTCTAGACGAAGCCACAATAGATCTTAAGTTTGTAGTGTACTTAAACCCTTTTACTATTCATTCATTCATACAGATCCCCAACAATAGAAGCTGCAAAGAAAATCTTTAACCAAAAAAAAAACACCAAATCGCTCTGAAAGAATCCAGCAGATTTGGTATTTCTCCAACAATATGTACCCTTATACCTGCTTACATACCTCCATGGGAGTTTCCAACTGATATTGTAAATACCACTTTAGCAAAATTCAAAAAGGATTCCACATATAAAGAAATCTACACACAAATTTTCTCTAAAAAAACTGACGAATAAAGAAATAACTCATGGGATTTCATCTATACAGATGGATCCAAATCTGACACTGGAACTGGACTGGCAATCGTTTCGAAGCTGGAAATATTCTATACAGTACAAGACTACCCAATTACTTTTCAATTTTTTCCATTGAAAGCCACATTTCTATTTCCATTGAAAGTAGCAAATACAACACCGAATAACATCTTGATTTGCACTGATAGCCTTTCTACACTCAAGGCAATCAACGGAATCCAAGACTGCTCCTCAACCATTACCAACATCCGTAACAATGTTCTTAAGAACAAACACAAAATAGTGCTACTATGGGTCCCAGGACACTCAGGGATCGAAGGGAACGAGTTAGCAGACAGAGCTTCCAAAACAGCTTCAGAACAATCCAATGTACTTTCTATCTCTCCGACAAAAAAAGATTTCCTCAACGTGATCAACACTTACTGGGATAATATAAGAATGGACGATTGGAAAACCTACTTACTTATTTATCTTTATAATTAAAGCCAATTCAGTACTTAATTTCACAACTTTGAATACAAAAATAGTAACATTTTTTTATTTTTTTATAAATTTTGAGTTTAAAAGTATTTTTTTCAAAAACTATTAATACAAATAACTAGTTTGGAACAAATGATAAAAGAACAAGTTTCTGGCTTTCAGAAAACTAATAAATTTAACATTGTAAGTGTTGTCATTGTTTATAAATATTTTTTTTTTAATTTTCATTTCATTTTGTAGAAAATTGCCCCTCCCGCTTAAACGGGGATGATTGTATTAAGTCCCTGTACAAAAATGTGTTATTATTTTTCTTTGCCATAGTTATCGTACTTCCCAACATTAATCCTCAAAGTGAGATCACAGTAAATACAAAAAAAAAAAAATCATAAAAAATTCGTAAAAAAGTTTTTTTAGTAATTTTCAATTTTCGAAAAACCAGAAGCCATAAAACCATTCGGTTTCTTGTGTTCGATTCAAACTGATGTAAGAATTGACCACATTTCACAATTTTGAAAAAAAAAATGTTCTTAACTTAAATTTAAAAAAAAATTTTTTATCAAAATTTTGAGAATTTTTTAAAATTGTTTGGCAAAAATAAAAAAAAATTTCCCCCACCTCCTAAATGGGGGAGATAGACCCCCATAATCCTAAAATAAAAAATGCTTGTTGGCGCCAAAGTTATCGTACTCTCCCCCGCCATTGGCACAATGGCCACCAGGCTGGTTGTGTTCGCATACGATTACTGTAGGAGCTGTTAAGATGGCGAAGAAATTGAAACCATTAAACATCTGCTCTGCGATTGCCCAAACCGCCTAACAATTCGCCTCCGTTACTTCGGACAAAGGTTTGTTGGAGAACTGGACAAATATGACAAAATTCATAGCAATCACAGGCTGGTTCACAAATGAACCAGTCTATGTGAACTATTAGTTAATGAATATTTCTGTTTTCTTTGTAAGGGGATCACAATGGACCAATAGGTCCATGGACCCGTATACGCAATGGCCTGTGCTGTGCACGCCCCTCCTTACCTAACCTATCTATCAAACTTTAATTTTACCTAAATAATTCTTCTCAAGGGTAGAACTGACTAACGCAATACTTCGGGAAAATGAGATTTAAAAATATTTTTTGAAAAATAATTGCAGTTGGAAACATAAGTTATAGAGCATAAAGCAATTTTTGGTAGTTAGTTGTTCATTGAGGTAACCAAAATATGAGTAATGATTATATGTAGGTGTATTTGTCGTGATATCAAAAACAAAAGTCTTGATATGGCATCCTTCTAAGATGGCATCCCTAAATATTTTTGTGAGTAGATAAGGACCCATGTATGAATCTTTCCAAAAACGAATCGTGTCTTGAATTCCACAGACATAATTGAACATTTAACACTTAAATTACTTATTAACATAGAATATCAATAAAAAAAACACATCTTTTAAATTTGTCAATAATTAATACACTTTTGTTACGGCGCTTTCCAACGCTCATTGGGTTACCGATCTAGGTGCTCGAGGCCGTCATTTCTACCTACCTACCTACCTATAGTTTGCACCTAAGTTTCATCAGTAAAGTAATGAAGTCAAAAATTATTTATTTTAATATCACACGTAAGCATACCACCGCTCTCTCCCACCGCGCAAATCTTCCAACTTCGTCTGAAAATTTGTTGCCTGTACTTAAAAGTTCCCAGTAGAAAAGGAATTTAATCGATTTAATCCACTTAAGATAAGAACTTAGGATTTAATTAGGAATCAAGCATAATTTTAAGTGGATATTTTCAGTATTCAGTAGTCAGCGGCATCCAAGCCAATCCTGGTATATCAAAGATCTACAGAAGGTTCAGGGAAACTTGTGAGTGAATGAGTTATTGAGAAGGCCAGGATCTGTGTGTCATCGGTGTAATGACTAATTTATCGTGATGACGTCTCTCCGAAACCGCACTTAGACTGGGGTCAACGTTCAAAAAAAGTAGCAGAGACAATTAGGATAAAGAGTCGTTAGTAAATGGACAGTAAGGAGACGACTTAAAGAAGCAGCCCTTAGCCGAAAATGTACTACCACTGGACCAAAATTAGATGCAACTGACCGGTAAGCTCGACTACGATTTTCACTATGCACTACAATTAGGAAGTTGAGCAATGGAGGCGGTTTTCATTTTCGGACGAGTGCAGAATTTATCTGGATACAAATTCCATCGATACAAATTCTGTACTCATCCGAGAACGTAAGTCACCTCCATTGCTCAACTTCGCAAATATAATGCATAGTGATAATCGTAGTCGAGCTGTGTCGGTCAGTTGCAGCTTAAAGCATACAAGACAAAACTATTTAAAATATGTAATCGTATGCAAATGGTGTTCGAGGCCCAAAATATAGGGAGCGTTTATACACCTTATCAACAGAAATCTCGCTAAAACTTATATCATAGTTGGAGAAAACCGAACGTTTTTCTGAGAGATTCGGAGGCTTAAGCAACGGCCTTTCGTATGTACATAAGTAAGTAAGTAAGTAATTCATTTATTTTCGTTTTTGATACATTGTTGATTTACAAATTTGAATTTTAAGTTATGCCATTGCCGTCAGCTCGGTTAGCAAATTAAGTAATGTATTATTATATTTATTACTATTATAATTATTTTAAATTTAAATTTAAATGAGTTAAAAGAATATATGTATAACTAAACAAATTCAGTTACAAGCAACATCCTATACACGTAAATGTTTTTCAAAAACAGATAGAGTGTTTTCCGTTCTGAATCATTAAGAACTGCAATTGTTTCTTTCAATGTTAAAGTTTTCTTTCCGAAGTATGTATTTCGTTGTGGAGTGAAAATGGGACATATACTCATGAAGTGAAAACAGTCTTCCTTGGCTTTCAAATTACATAGTGTGCAAAACTGATTAAAGCTGCCGTTGTATGGAGATCCGTTAAGTCCAAGTACTTCACATATTGTTTTGAAAATTAAAGATATCTCTTTGTAACTAAGCGAATCATTAAAGTAGTTTGATTGCATGAGATTTAGTTTAAGTTGTGAGTAAAGAAGTCTGCTCTCTGATCTCCGAGCTTCTTCTATGAATGCATCACGTACATAATTTTCATGAACTTCTATAATCTTATAAAGTTGCTCTTTTTGATGACGTACATTTTGAGAGTTCAATGTTACCACTACGCCACATGTGCTTCCTAATTCTTTCCACTTCGGCACCCACCAGCCCTCGTTTCTTAATTCATACAATGCCATTTGTTTTGTCAGACGAACATCATGGTGAGATAGCACTTTTACAATGTAATCCGCTTGCGTTTTCAGAGTGCTAGTGAAAAGTTTAGGGAGTCCAGTTTCAAGATACAGTGCATAATTTGGTGAGGTTAAAGGTAGACTGAAGAGTTTCTTTAAAAAACATCAATGGAACTTCTCTATTGCTTCATATTAATTTATTCCCCATACCTGCGCAGCGTAACATAGCGAACTCTTAGCAACGGCGTCAAATATTTTATATTTTACAGATAATACTATCCGTTGGTTTGAAAAGATGTTCTTCCAAGACAGATTTAATAGGCTTTGTGAAGTTTTAGCTTTTGTGATAAGGTGACCGTTGAAATCAATGGTATTATTTAGATTTACTCCCAGATACCTATACTCGCTCGCCAACTCTAAGGGATTTCCATTATATGAAGTATGTACATTATATTGACAGTATTAAGCTTTCAAAACGTTGTCCTATTTCTAACAGTATTATTCTAAACTTTTTTTAGTTCTAGTGGACACTGTTAGGCTCTCAATTTGTTCGTATAACAATTATTATTATTATTTGTGTGCCCTTCCTTCAACTCTACTCTCATCATTCTTTTCATAAAACCTTTATTTGTGTTAAATATTTTACAATGCTAAAACTCGATATGCCCATTTTAAAGCAACTTTTATTAATTTGTAATGATGTCATACGACAGACTTCATCACTGCGACGCGATCTCTTATTTAAGTTGGGTTGGGTTCATTGCAATACCACAGTAACTGCGCTTCATCGATATAAACAAAGTGCACGGGTTCTAATTACAGATGAAAATGTAATGTCTGTCGTTATGAAGTACCGTTAAGTCTATGCTATGCATACAAAACATGAATAATGACACTTTTTTTTCCCGCAAATTGCCTATATAGCTTTACGTTTTGATGCACAAATGTAGATGCGCATGAATTTGATTGTATTTGTATTCATAAAATGCAGAAATTGCATTGTTAGTCAATTGTTCTATTTGTTGCTTAATTCGTTGGTACAGCTACTGGAAAAGGAAGACAATGGTAGTTGTGCTCAAAGTTGTGGAAATAACCTATGAAGTTTAATTGTTTACGGACTAAATAACTAATTTATAAATGTGTTGTTAGGATGGAAGAAGATCACATCATCAATGGCATTTTATTTTATGTACATGAAGAAATTTAATAAGCAAAGTTTAAATAATTTTCAACAGTGACAAGTACGAATTGATAATATTCAGTTTTGTATAAACTTAACTGTAGAGACATTACCTACGTAATTCATGTGTAGCTTATGTTTGGCATTAAAGAATAGCAATCCGTCTGTCCTATACTATGTACCTAAGTACCAATAGAAGAATTATTTCATTAGTTTTATTTTATTTTCCACTGTTCCTTAAATTCGAATACAAATCTTGTTGACCAGAAATAGTATTTAAATGGTATAAAGGTGAGTCCACTGAAAGAAAATACCCAATAAGAAATACATACTTAATTGGTCATAGCAGTTTTTTTTTTACTCTCCAAGTCCATACAGGACATGGAAGGTTTAAGTTCAAGCCTTAAATGTATTGTATTTCTTTGTTTTATGTTTAACCACAATACTTTCGCTTTTCACCTACAAATCTTCTTACCACAGAAATAAAAAAAAAAAAAAAATAGTTGCTACATTACAACATAAACAAAAAAAAAAAACTATCTCTTGCGACATTGACAATGTAGGTACATACTGCAACCTTAAAAATTCAATGTATCACAACACACGCAATAAAACAACATCTTTTAAGGGCTTTGTTTCAACTTGAAGAATGCGAAACTAGGGTTGCTAAACAAGTAACTCATTTATACATGACACATTTTTGCAGAAAAAAATAATAATTACAAAAAAAAACAGTTTGACGCATATGTACATAAATGTATGTATGTATGTAGCTGTCGTAATTTTGTACTTCCATATCAAAAGATTCATTGTATGATTTAAATCAGTCCGGTAATTACACAAACTAACCGCAATTCAAGCTTTTTGTAAAGCAATTTGTTAAAAAAAAACTTCAAAACAACAACAGTAGCATGAAGGTGTATTGTTGTGTTTATGAAAAAAAAATATACCGAAAACAAACGACAAGTTGATTTTAAATACTAAAATATGTATTTGATTTTAAATACTAAAATATGTATTTGAAAGCAATGCAGGTACCTTCTACTTGAAAAGGGTGAGTTTTTTTCAATTTCTATTATTGTATTATCAGTTTTTTTCCAACTTTGCCGAGTACCATTTGTTTATACGAGAAGGACATTTGAGTGTTTGTTTTGGTCTTATAGACCCTCATATACGGGATATTCGTAAAAAAAATATGCCATGTAAAACGTCAGTAGTTGGTCAGAAAAAGTCAAGTAGTTTCAGAAATTGGTCATTCATAGAAAAATTGGTTTAAGTTTTTTCAAGGTTACTTGATTTTAAGCACCTCAATTTTGGGAAATTCGAACAAAATATACCATTTATAACGTCGACTAGTTTCAGTAATTGGTCAGCCATAGATTTTTTTTTAAGAATTTATAAATTTTTTTTCAAGGCCTATACACTGCCCCACTAATATGCTCGCAAGAGTTTGAGTTTAAGGTAAAACATCGGCATATCATAACGAGGCGCCAATTTTAGTAAGCAATTATCTGCGAAAATAGTCAGGGGGTGGAAATATTATAAAAGGAGGCAGTTGCTCAGCCATTATGAAGAGCATTTAGTGAAGAAATTATCAGAGTTGCATTTTAAATTGTACGACTCTGCTCCAAAGATAATACAAAAAAACGGGTGTTAGCTGTAGCGTAGCTACAGCCAAAAATGACGTTCGAAATCTTAAACACTTTAAACAAATGAAAAATAAAACAAAACATTGATCAATGCCGCTTATATGAAAACGCGCTATCAAATTAGTCGAAAACTAACATTTCGTATTTTTGTAGTAATAAAACATAATACAATTTATTTGGTCTTTTCGTTAAAAAGTTTGGGAACCGTTGCCTTACGATATGTAAGCAAAATATGAATCATTTTCCAATACGTCCGTCGCCGTAGGTCTGTTTGTCTGTGCATCTGTGCGTCTGTTCGTATGTGCGTCCGTTCGTCTGTGTGTCGTTCAGTTGTACATAGAGCTAGAGCCGTTGGATAGATTTGCCAAAAAATTTGTTTGTGTGATTCAATAGAAAATTCAAATTTTTGTTGTTGCTCACTTATAACGGGTAGCTGCGTCAAACAACGATTACGGTTTTATGAAGTTTTCTCAAAATTTTAATACTTTTACTTTATATCTAATGAATAAAATCTAATCTTATCTAAAAATCCAACCTAAAATTTGAATGAAACAACAACAACTTAAGTGTTCTAGCACCAAGTTATTTTGTTGACTAATCTTCTTACATCTCTAGAACGGTTTTAATAAGAGTGTATATCGGGTTTTTTCCAAAAAAATCAAATAACTGAAATAATAATTTGTGTTTTTTTGAGAAAATTGACGTTTTATTTACTTGTTGTGGGATATTCCCGAATATTTCGTCATTGGTTTGGTTGATTTGGTGTCAAGATTTTGAAATTCGGTATTTCAATTCAATTAAATCAATTATTTTTAATTTGTACAAATTTCAAAGTTGGTATTTTAACTTGTTTTTATTGTCTCGTATAAAAATGTTATCGAACCATTGCTATATACCGTCAATGTCTAGCTACATTCTTGTTGTTATAGCTACAATAGCAAGTTAATGTAATCCAGTCGTGCATTTTATTTTTTTCTATGTACATCGCGAATTTAAGCAAAAAAAAAACACCCTTTTAGTTAAGTTGAACCATTAAATAGCTTTTCCATTTCAATTGAAAACGAACTAAAAGCACACGATACACACCTTGTTTATCAAGTGACACAATTCAAGGTATATATAAGCAACAGAATCATTGTTTTAGCACCACAAAAGAGTGGATGTATACCTACCTCGTCATCGTGGTGTTATTTTGTTCTAGATTTCATTTTATTTGCATCTTTGAGCCTTTAGCTGCCATTAGGAAGTGCTTCAATTTATTTCAACAACAAAAAATTGCAGCGAAAGTGTTTCTGTTTTTTTTTTTTCATTTTTATTATTATTATTCGCATGAGGATACTACAGATTGCAGGAAGACCGGTTTAATTTAAGCACACAAAGAGCACTTTTTTTGCTTTGAGTTTGGATTTGCGTATGGGATTAATTTTTGATGCTAGCATTGTTGAATAAAATTGTTTGGGGGATTGCTTGGAATTAAGACAAAACTTTTTGGTATACATTTTTTGTTAACTGTTTTGCTTTTGCGAAAATTAGACAAAAATAATATTTGTCTGCAATTTACCCAAACTGGGAGACTTGCTGTCGGCTATTAAATCAAGACCGGAAATATATTTGCGACTCAAATCTAAACTTCTTTTAATGATGATCATGAGTCATGAGAACATCAATTAACCAGTGAATTATGCATAATATGGTTGAAGATGTACAAATATACGTATGTATGTAAAAATATTTATATAGAGCCCTATTGTGAGCCCTGCGTGAAATAAAATCCGACCGGAAAATTACATTTCAGTTTCGGGCAAAAAATGTTCCCTGTTCGTAAAAAATCCCTTATTGGCACTATTGACAGCATTTTTTGTCGTGTGAAATATATCATGTCATTTACAGCAAGATTTCCATTTAATTTTTGATGTTGAACGAGGCCACACTTGTTGTAAAATGGAACGTGAAACTCGCAATAGGTTTTAAAAATCCCGGCGAACAAAACATTTTGGGCGTGAAACTCACAATAGAGCTGATAATGTTAATACGTAGTAAGTCGGTATGGTGCTAGCAAATTAAACAGACATGACATCAAGACAGTTCACTAGAGTAATTGTAGTAACTCTTATAATTTCCTAACAGCAGCATGAATGATTGTGAACCATTTAATGTAAATATGTATACACATAATGTGTAATAGGAACAATAAATAATAATTATTTTACATTTTCATAAGAATGAGCTTAAAATCAGAGCAATGAGTTGTTAAAATACTTGATGAAAAACATAATATTGCAGCATTTTGGAAGACGTAGATCGTAGAAATTTGTAAGAAAGTAACACGTAGGTTCAAAAAGCAAACATTTCACTTATGAATTATGAGCGATTCAGTGTTTGTGTGTCGCTTAGATTACTAGCGATAGATACAAATGTTAGCCATCGTAAGTACCCATAAAACGGATGATTTCACAGACAGTAAAATGCCATGTTAGTTACTCATAAACCTACAGTTTTAACACAGCTGAGAATTACCCAATGTTTTAATAAAAATCGAATGTTGGTAACAGTTATTTTTAAAGAACATTTTTATCTATGAACATCTTTTTTTGTTTATTTAAGCGCGAACTAAAGGGGTTTTTACTACCCTTAAAATGCTTAAACACAGTGTGAGCGTTAGGACAAAAGAGAAGGATTTAGGAGATACCGATGCACATTAATTTTGAACCTCTGAATATCAAAATGGCAGGGAAACATAGTGACGGGGTAAGCCACATTGTTATAGTGCGACTAAAGTTAACATTATGTCGGAAGTTGGGCTCAAGGTAAACTGATGTGCATTCTTAGAAGTACGAATATTACGGTTGAATTGTTTTAAGAACATTGTTTATAAAAAGAACGATAAAATAATGTAAGACAAGAGACATTGCGGCGGTGTTGAAGAGATGCAAATGCCTACGTAATATTTCTATCGCCCATCATTTTCATAGCTCTTCTTTGTGTTCTATCCAACAGACTCAAGTGGGTTATTGAATCACATGTCCAAACATGAGAATTGTACTCGAGTTTTGGACGAATAAAGGCTTTATAGATTACAGCCAGATCAGGTCGAATAAAACCCAAACACTTAGCATCATTTTTGGCGACGTCGAATATGTGATAGTTCCACAGAAGGTGGATACACATACCGATAACTGAAAGCCTCATGGATAGTGGCATGGGGGGGGGTGGGTTTTGTTTTATTGACAGTATATATCATTAAGTTTTTGAAGCATTAAATTCCACGCGGTTTTTGATTCCCAATTGGACAATGCTCTAAAGATCGGAATTTAATGAGCTTATCATTCCCTACCTTTGAAGTAACCGAAGGACATGGATGTGAATCTAAAAACGAATATGAAAAGCTGAGAGTACTGGCGTCAGCAAAACAGTTTAATGGATTAGAAGTTTCAGACACCAGACAGCATATCATTAATTCGCCCAGTGGTCGAAATTCGACCATTTACTCACATATATGAAAGCCGTTCAATAAAGCTTCCCAATTATCTGCCCAAATACGCAAAACTGAGTGTCCTAGTGACTTAAAAATGCATATTCGTGATCTAAGAAGTAAAACCTTTCAACCAATGTAGCGTATGATGTGAAAACCCGACTTTTATCTTTAAACGCTATTTAAGGCCAAACTAAACGTCCTACAGGCATAAAAGTTGACAGATTTTTTCACTTTAAACTCGGTTTGCGGCTAAATTACTAAAAAGTGGCATTTTCGTGAAACAGAAATTGCAACCTTTCAATCGATGTATTGCACAATACGAACAACCGAAAAAGAAAAGTCAAAATAAGGGCTAATTTCTACAAAATTGAGAAATAAATATCGATGGTAAAAACATCTGCTTGCTAAAAAAAATTTAAAAATTTTATATGGCGACTAAAATTATCTGTCAGGACAACTTTCGTTTGTGTTATTGCAAAGTTGCTTCATCACTCATGTTTATTTCTTTGGAAAAAGTAGCGAAGGTAGGTTAGCCTTAATGCCCCAGTTAAACCATTGGAAAATTGTCAGTATTTCTGACATTATACTGCCAAAGAATGAATTTGCTTATTCTATTGACAGTATACTGGCAGAAAAATGGCAATCTGCCATTCGTGTAAATGCAGCATAATATTGCCAATGTTCATTCGTGTATACGGCACCTAAAATTAATTCGTGTAAGTGCAGTATAATATTAACTATGGGTATTCATGCAAACGAATAAAACCCACAGAAAGCTTATAAACCGTTTTTTTTTTTTATATATACCCCTACTTGTTACATTCGTGTGTACGGCCCCTAAAATTAACCAAATATGGAAACAAAAATTGCCTTGTACCTTTCACACAAGGAAACCCAACTGCCAGAGATTTTTGTTTTTTTTTTCCCTATAAAGTCTATGGGCTGAACGCACATTACGGACAGTGTGAGAAGGAATGTGATCAAACTCTGCTCAAACGTTGACCGGCGATATTTTTTTCATTCCCCTTACTTCTTGCCCTTCTCGCTAACAAACTCCCAGTTGCCGGCAACTCAGTTTCCTTGTGTGTGTGAAGGCAGTCAAAGGGTCCTTCCAGAAACTATCTTTGGCTTTCAGTTATTAGAAGAGAAACAAAGGAGTACGCCAACTGATCAATACATGCATATAATACGGTGTGGAGCTTTTGCATATATTACTCACAGTATAGATACATTTTGCGAGCACCAATACATGCATATATCTGCGTTGTAATGAATAGGCGATTTGTACCTAAATTAAAACTACATTTACTTGCGTTAAACAGAGTGTTCAAAGTTAAAACTTATATTTAGCACATCTACTCGAAATTACCTTTCCATTGATATATGTTTTAATATTATTCGATTTGTTTAAGTGTGCTTAAAATGTACTACAAAATTTAGTCACCACGTATTAATATATAGATGAGGAAGAGGGTCGGAGACAAATCGGAGCCCTGGGGCAACCCAGCATTTATTTTTTTGGATTTCAAACTTGAAACAGTTCAACACAACTTGTATTGAGCGGTCCGAAAGGTAATTTCTAATCCAACGAAGAAGAGATTCAGCGATACCAAATGCGCGCATTTTCTATAAGAGAGCCTGATGCCATACTCTATCAAACGCTTTTGAAATATCAAGCGCAATAATCTTAATTTCTCCAAAACAATATAAAGATTGGCTCCACTGTTCGGTGAGAAATACCATCAGATCACCAGTGGAGCTATTGCAACGAAATCCGTACTGCCGGTCATTAAGAAGCTTCAGTTCTTCGAGATATTCTTGAGCTTATAATTGAGATACGCTGGACAAATGCTGTTTTCCATTCACTCGGAAAGAGACCAGTAAAATCGGACAGATGGAAAAGCTAACGCAGTGGTTTTGCCAACGCTGAAAAACACCTATTCAGAACAATGGGAGGGACACTATCCGGGTAACCGGATTTGTGTATATTGAGGCCTTCCAGAAGTCTAGCAACTGCACGAGTGCGAAAGAAGATTTTGTGTCCCATAAAATCGTTTACGCTCTCAAGTACAGGCGGAGTTCTATCATTTACTGGCAGCGTCGAATCAAAAGCAAACTGTTCTGTTTCAGGCTTGTTTAAATTTCTTCCGTTTTCCTCGGTAAGGTTGGCTTTATTAAAACGAAAACTTACTTTTCTGACCCTAATAACCTCTTTAAAGCTCGAATGAAACCATGAGTTTTCTTTGGGTTGATAGATTTTAAAACGAAAAATGTTTACCTTTAAATTCTGGACATTTCTTGTGTAAGAAGGCATACTGTAATTAGTGCAAAA
This sequence comes from Melangyna quadrimaculata, assembly GCA_949320155.1. Classification (NCBI taxonomy): domain Eukaryota; kingdom Metazoa; phylum Arthropoda; class Insecta; order Diptera; family Syrphidae; genus Melangyna; species Melangyna quadrimaculata. Next base: position 22,942,763 of record OX439484.1, on the reverse strand, counting down.
CTAAATAGATGACAGCATTTAAGTCCAGAGCGTTTGACCTGAGACTCAACATTTTCAGAATTTGAATCTGAACATTTTATTATTATTGAAACATTTTAAATTATTTTAATAAAATTATCTCGACAAGGTAGGTAGGTAAAAAAATAGGTAATTGAAATTAACTGAAAAATAAGTTTAATTTGATGAAAATCTTATCAACTTCAAAAAGCGATATATGTAAATATATATGAATTCAACAATAACCTTAAAGCCTTAAGTTCATCCAAAAATAGTTGAATGAATAATTAATATTATTTCATTGACATGTATGTATATGCATACCTACATACATTAAAATACACTATACAAAAAAAAAAACAATTTTTCGGTATATTAAATAATTTTGTAGTCTATATCTCTATTCACAACCCACATGTACTACTCATACTGGTTGTTCCAATATCACAATAACAATAAATTCATCTTTAATTACAAAAAAAAAACAACGTACCTATAGTGCTATGGTGTATGTAGTTTTTAATTTATTGCTCTAGATTTGGCATTCATTGTTAAGCTTGCAATTTACTACTAAATGATTATTATAGCTCAATAGACCAATCTTTTTGTATATTATTTTTTCGTTTAATTTGATTGCGGGTGGTTGCAGTTAGATATGTACATATGTATGTATATTTTATTAAACAAATATTTTCTTATTTCAGTCTTTTTAAAAGAAACTAAAACACATCAATTCATCAATGAAAATTAAATCTCTCATCTAAAAAAAAAAACCGAGAGTAGGTAGAGTATAAAATAAAAAAATTAAATTAATTGCCCTCCCATCTCAACAATCATATTAATCCATTAAAATTATTTGGAAAAATAAATAAAATCAATCGTTCAATCTTGACACAGCACGTTCGATGTATTTGGTTTTCATTATAGTTTATTGAAAACTTTCACCTTCTCAACGAGATTTCATCCATCTCTTCCATCATCTGCAGTTTTAGATAGATACCAATGTATATATTCATCTAGCTAAAGCTGGCGTGCGCACTTGCAAGTAAAACAAATCATTAAGCTAAAATGAAGATATTCCTGTTAAGTGCTGCTGCTGTCGCCGCCGCCACCGAGCACCGAGCTACACAACGGAGCAGAATAACATAAAAGTTGGTAGTTGAAACGAATGTTGAGGTAGATTTTTTGTTTGAAACCACTTTATTGAAAAAGTACTAAAACTACTTAAGTAAGCGAGGGCGACTCTTTGACAAATTTTGAGAAGACATTCACTCTACGCACAGATTGCATGAGGTTAGGGCTCTATGAAGTAAACGGAAAGTTAGAAGAAAAAAACTCGACTTCGCTGAGTTTGAATTTCAGCCAAGTTTAGTAGTCTTTTGCCCCAGTGTGCTCTGTGTCGGTCGCCGGATAAACCTCAAGTCCACACTAAAAAAAAAAATCGGATTAACGCTGTGCGATTATGAGTTAACATGTTGCAAATTTGCAGAAAAATATTTTTTTCTCTATCAGAGCCTACCTTATTCTGTGGGAGTTTAAGAAGGAGGTCGAGGAGAAGGAGCAAGACAGTAGTAATATTTTCTCCGTTAAAGAATCTCAAAATGAAATACCAGCACGTAATGCATGTATGTAAGTGATGTTTATGGACTTCCGCAAGTTTGCTAAAAACTATTAGACCGCTGCTGGGCGAGAAAATCTCGAGGAGATTTTTGAGTATGTACTCGTACCTCCATCTTCCGCAATCTCCGAACACATTTTAATCGAAAATTCATTACCACTTACTTCTGTTTGGAAGGCTAGCTGGCGTGTTTATGTCATTCGTCGAGTTGAAGTACAAGTTTTTTTTTGTTTTTGTTAATTAAATTATTATTATTGATTCAGCGGGTAAAAAATTGTAGGTAATAGACCTTGTGGATAGTATCTACAAAATAAAAGACACAACTGACTGTAATGAACTTGAATATTTAACCGTTTGCGTCGGATAAATTGGCTTTACGCACATATCTTTTAAGATAGTTTGTCAAGTCTGTAGGAGGTTCTTTTTTTTAGTTAACAGCAGAGTCTTAGTAGTAAATAAAAAAAAACATTTAGTTTTGTGACTGTAGATGCAAAAAGAATTTAAGATTACAATTATTTGTAACAGACTGGACCTTTGATTTTTTTATTCTGCAATATTTAAAGTTTTTTTTTTTTATCTAGGTTTCATATCTTTGTTGTGAGTGGCCAAAAAGTTAAAAGGTAGATTCACTTTCAAGATTCTCATCATCTGGTGAAGAACCATGATGTTGTGTGAAAGCAAATAAATATCGAGATGTTGTAGAAAGGAACACATTGTCTATTTGATTCCTCGTGCTTGTTCGTATGGGGCTGCATCTCCCCCTGTCGAACTCCACTATGGATTTCGAAGTCGTCAGGGTGCTTTCCGTTGTGCAAGACTTGACATTTTGCACCCTCGTAGGTAGTCTTGATAAAAGCGATAAGCTTCTTGGGTATACCACTCCTGCGGAAGGCTAACCAAATAAAATCTTGATTCAAACTAACGAAAGCCTTTTCGAATGAAAAGGGGAATGGAACTCCAAACATTGTTCTATTATGGGCCTTGTTGCGAGAGTCTACTCCGGAAAAATCCAGTCGACTCAAGTCGATTGGAAATTCTTGATCGAATTTAATTTTCTAGATCACCATAGGAAGGACGCAGTTACCTCTCCATTTTGCCGCAATATTTGAAGATTATTCATTCATTGGAAAAACTTTCTCCTCCCATGTGTGCGTAATTAAAGGTTGTAGCATTTTCGCGGATGTTTTTTAGAGCTACTTGATAAAGCTTAGCGGGAATACCGTCTAAACCTTCCGCTTTGTTGTTTTTTTTAGGGATTTGATAAGATTGTACCAAAATAAATATTACTCCGTTTAAAAAACAAAATAAAAAAAAAAAAAACAATTCAAATGTAAAGTTGTCATAATTTTTTAATGCAATACGTATTCAAATTTAAAACATGTATGAAGTTATTTTGATAATGTACATGTTTATATTATTATTATTATGTGAATGTTTTTTTTTTTCGTCCAAGAAAATTGATCTTTAAAAAATTCCAATAAGTGGCATTTAATGGATTTTAAATAATAAAACAAATAAAAGTTGTGCATCGTGTATTTTTTCCGTTTAGCTATACTTAAGTTTATTATGACATTCTAAGATTAGGTGTGAATTTATATGTAGTTAATTTTTTAGTGTTTTTTTATTAGGTTAGATTATTTGAAATATTTGGAAATTGGAATGTTTGTGTTTTTTGTTTAAATAACGGAGTATTCCGAATACACATAATCCTTTTGACTTAAATTAAAAAATTAAAAGTATCATTGAAGGAATATTTGGGTAGATCGGTGATAGTTAGACCACTTTTTTCTGGAAGTGTCATAATAACAAACTATGAAACTGGGACCAATTGAAAGAATGGAATTTTGGCTTCTAAACGCAATTTAAAAAAATTGAAAATGTGTAACAGTAGAAAAATTATACAGCCTCAAGAGCACCAAGTCAAGGTGGTCCAACTTACCCCACTAGCAGGGCAAGTTGGCCCAGTAGGAGGGGTTAGTTGGACCACGGCCTAAAAAATGGAAAAATGATATCTTAAATTAACAACAAAGCCATCAATTCAATAAAAACAGAGTTTTATTAAAAAAAAAAAAACTTTATTTGAAAAATAATAATTATTTTTTTAGTAGACAAACATAAATATAAAAAAAGGAAAAGAATTAAACTCGAAAAATAAATTAACAAATTAAAACAAAAACCTCTTCTTGGATAAAATAGGATATAAAAATAGTTAATACGTAAAACATTAAAAATTACATATCGTAATCGCTTTTGCAATAAATGCAACTAAATATGGGTGTATATTCAGTTTTTAAGCCTTTCGTATGGACAATCATAACACTCAACCCAATACAAAGTATGAATTTTTTACCACAAACCAGGTGTGGGGTAAGTTGGACCGGCAGCAGCGCAACTCAAACTAGTTTGGCACGTGCTTATTAATAAGCACGCTTAGTTCGTGATTAATCATGTTAGTGTAAGACTTTAATTTTGTGAGTAATTCGCGTGGTCAAACTTGCCCCATGGTCCAACTAGCCCCGCCATTCCCTACGCTCAGGTGTCTAAGGGGACTTGCAAGTAAGGCAAGTTTCTAGTCCGTGATTGGCCAGCTTTAAAAAAATTGCTTTAAAATTAAGGAAACTTTTATTGGAAAGTGACTTGAAAGTTAATCAAGAAATATCTTCCTTAATTTCAAATCAAGCGTGTTCTTGTCGAAATTGTCAGTTGTGAATTTAAAAATCAGTTTAACTTTTTATAAATTGTTTGTGCATTCGCATTTATTAAATTGAAAATGTAATTTTATGAACATTACAACTTAATTTTGTATCCATGTCGAGGATTCTAGTTTTTTGTCTAAAAGAACTTGAGGTAAAGTATTGATGAAAAGTTATAAGTTTGATATTGTCTAAAAAAAATAAGTTATGTATTTTGTGGCAAAGAAAAATGGGCAGATCTGGCCCAGCTCTAATAAGAACGACCTTTAACCGCATGCCCAAATTCGCTGTGTGACGGAAGTTATTTAATTTTGTTAATGGTTGACCTACAGCCCAATAAAAGATGTTTGTTTAGTGCAACGTTTCGAACGTGTTTATGTCCTTCATCAGGCAAATCTTATTAGGGTATTTTTAAATACGTTAGATAGAACAAAAACACATAATAATTTATATAATTTATAAATTTGTTTTCAAAACAAAAAACCGAAGAGACTTAAAATTAAGAAGAAGAAGAATGATGTCGTAACCACGCTTATCGCACACAATCAGACTTTTGGTGCATAGAAAAGACACAAACTAAAAACTTAAATGAAATCACTCCAAAAACATAAATGTTAAAAAAGAAGCCAAGTTATTCTATACAGGGTGTCCTTTAATTCGTCAATAGTATTTTAGGGCATAGTTCTTGGGTATATTCTAAGAAAAAAAGCATTCTACAGTAAGGGCCTATCTCAAATTTTCATATAATTTATCGGGGATTTAAGAAAAGTCTTACTTTGGTTTACCCTGACCCATGTTAACAGTAATTGCGCTGTTAGTACTATTAATAGAAACTTCGTTTATGCCTTTATTTTGAAAGGAAATGTCTTTGTAACTGCGTTTAAACAAATTTGATATGTTTTCTTAGTCTTAAGATATTCAGTTTTTAGCCTGTTCCATTTTTCCTGCCCATGCTAATTCAGGTGAAATTTAAAATAAGTTTTTAATCTCGAAAGGCTAAAGCCAAGCAAGGTGTTATTTTTACATTAAAAATTAAATATGTACGTAAGTTCAAGTTTTTGAAAATGGCTCTTTTTAATGTGACGTTGTTTAACGTCACCAAGTCTTAAGGAGCTTAAGAATTTTTTTTTTAATAAGGACAAACTTAGTGTATGTTGATACCTATCTCATAGTTACATATGTACTTATTTAATTCAAATCCAAATATTTCGATATACGAGTAATTCGAATATTTGATGACAATGAATGGTGAATTTCTTCATTTTTGCCAAATGTATGTATTTAAGACCAAGATTTTTTCAAATGAGAAATCTTCATTATTTAGGTACATATTTCGATAATGCGTTTTTTTTCGTTATTCGGGATTTATTTGTTAAGAAATGCGTACGGATCCCTATTTGCTGCTAAATTCATCAAGTTCGTTATCCAGTTTAAACATAGAGAATTCAGTAATGCACCTATGTATATGTAGGTACTTATGTATGTACATATGTTCTAGATTTGAGATTGTATTTCAATGTAGATGTGTTAAATCTTAAATGTTATCTTACGTTTTCTTCTAATCTCATGCTAACGATTTTTTTTTTGAAGATATTTCACAAGCAAAATTGGAACCGAATTTTCCCATGAACTTATCATTTTTGCTTTATTGTGAAGTGATTATATCGATTAAATTATACATTTATTTTCCAGATACACATTTTGTTTATCTTTTTTCATTAAAATAAACAAGTGATAAACAGTATAGCAGTACACTGGCTTAGCAGCAAAGTTATCACGTTCTTTGAATTGAAAAAAAAAAATAGTTATTATAACAAGAAAGACAAATACAATAAAAAAAAAACACAGCTTAAATCAATTTTACAACACCAACAACATAATAACTGCCTTAGATGAGCAATTCAACCTTGTTCAAGATACTTTTCCACAACTGTCAGTCAAAGTCAAGATAATGTATGTATATCTACCATTTTACATACAAATTGTATAATAGTTAAGCGTGAGTTCACATTAAAATTCAATCTAAAAACAAAGATTGATTACGTCTGATGCTTATTTCTTTTTTCCTTCGCCTTTGACTCATGCGACCAAGTAATTATTTTAGGTAGAAGAAAAAATAAAAAAAAACTTCTTCGTCTTTTGGTCAAACTAGTTAGGTATTTCGGTAGGTGGAAAAGTCGTTGTTTGTGAAAAATAGTAAAGGGTGTTTTTTTTTGTAGATATATCATCATATATATTATTTCTGTCGTCAAACTCCTTTTTTCTCATTTATAAAATAGTGAAATCCACTAAAATAGGTATCACTGAATAGGAATTTACATATACTCATGACATTGCACAAAAACTTTATGTTATACCACACTTTTTTCTATAAATTTCGGAAATTTCAAATAATTCAATAAATGAAAAATTTGACATAAAGAATACCTCACTTTTAACCCATTGAATGAGTCAAAGAGAAAAATATGTATTACTTACAACTTGAGTGAGTGGGGGAGAAATATTATTTAGTTACACCATGCATGAATGAAAGAAACATATTTATTACTTTTGTAATGTAGGTATAATCCTCTTTTTTCGCTTGCACATTGAGTGAGTGGTGGAGAAACATATTTGATATTTACTTCTGTTGTTTGTAATCTTTTTTCTCATTATAAAAAGCCGAATGCATTTATTAGGTATCACTAGATTGCATGAATGAAAGAAACATATTTATTAATTCTTTAATTTAAAATCTTAGAAGAAGAAATAGAGGAACGGGCATATCGAGGAAAAAGTGAGGTTTTTTTTCAAAATAGAGTGAGTTACACAAACACAAATGCATTTATACAGGGTCGAAATGCAGTGAGATAGCTAAATGCTGGGACCCCCAGAAGAAATTTCAGCTGGGTTTTTGAGAGATGTATTTTTGAGATTTAAGTTAAATAGTAAAAAAGTTTATTAAACTAAATAAAAAAAGTGAAATAAATGTAAATATAGTGAATACATACAATACTTCATTGAAAAAAAATAATATATAACATATGCGGTGCTGCGTTAAATCCTGAAAAAACATCATGTGGAATATGAGACACAATCAGCCCGTTAGAGGCAAAAATTGTAAACTCCATATTATAGGTGTTTTTACACGATTTAACGCATATTTTTTTTTAATAAAGTATTGCAAATATTCACTACGTTAACTTTTATTTCACTTTTTTATTTAGTGTTTTCACTATTTTAACGTTTTGAAATCTCTAAACACTTTCCTCTAGCTCGGCAAAATAACAGTGGTGCATTCTTTTTCTATAAAATGTTACCTATTGTTGTTGTGTCAAACAAAATTTTAAAATGTCATTGTTAAAAGTGTTTATACTGTGTAACATTTCGTTTATGAACGATCAATGTTAAAAATATATAAATATTTAAAGAAATTTTTTTATTGCATCAAATTTTATTAGAAAAAATATTATGATCACTTAAATGCATACCTATAATATTTAAATTAAATTCTTCTAATATGTTCATATCAATAATAAAAAGAATTTATTTATTTTGTTTAAACATTATATTTGAAAATTTAAAGCCTTTTTGATGAATGTGCGAAATTTTCGCAAGGGTCTTCTGGTGACATAATAAAGTCGATTGATTGAAGTTTAAGACAAACTACGCCCGGTTAAAACCATTTTGATGTCTGGGTTCTGTTGTGAATATCTTTCATACTACTTACAAAATAAAAATAGTTTAACCTTAAAAAAATTTGCTTTTGAAGCTTAAAGTTTGAAATTACAGATTTTGAGAAAATTAGCTCCAAGCCTATAGTTAACACATCCATGTCAATTTTTTAAATCAAAATTAAAGAGAAACATATGTAGTTATCGCATTGAAAGTTTTATCAATAAAATAAGTGTTATTTTATGTTTGGTTTACACTAGTCAAATTTTTTTTTGTTGCGAAACAAATTTGCTCTTCCTTGTTGCCAAAATAATTGCTTTTAATTTTATCATGTTTTTGAAGCCTTGGAAATGTTTCTTTGTTTTATATGCAGTCGATAGCTTAGCTTAGCTTGAATGCGTACAATAGCTAAGGGCAAGATTATCAAACAGTTCCATTAAATAAAATAAGAAGAAATAAAAAAATACACCCTGTAGCAATTAATTAGATACTAAAGAAAACGAATCAACAGGCCACTTGATAAGTGGGTTATTTAAATGATGAAATTGATTCACGTCCTGAGGCTGTTTTTTCTTGTATTCCCCCAACTTAGGATGACTCATGAAATAATGCTTTCCAGAGGGTCAATTAAAGATTTATTCCAAAAAATTGTTAGGGACTGAGTAAAACTACTTTATACGGGTCAAGGTAGGAGATATCTAAACGAAAAAATAATATAACTTTGATTTATATTTATTTCACTTTTAAGCTAGAGACTTTTGGGTTAATTTTACGAATCAGTTTATTTATTTTCACGTTTTTAGTAAAGGAATTCGCAGTTTTGTACTGTACACAAAAAACCAGTAGCAGACAACTTTAATGTAAAAAAAAACTCATCAACTATATCGAATAAATATTCTTGACATTTATGCTTGCGACCTTGCGTGTTAAAGAACTGGACCAATTCATTCAAAAATATGTGTGAATAAATAAGCCTAGGTGTAGGCATTTCAGCATATTTGTTGAACAATAATATTTACAATTTGACTTATAACTACACAGTTAGACACGATGATATTATACATTCATAGGGGGTTAAAGGGTTAGGCCCCATTCGTATACCTACTATCTTAAATTTAAAAAAATATAAAATATAAAATAAACGTGAAAACAAATCAAATCTAAAAGTCAGTTGACTTCTCGGGATGTTCCTAACCGGCTATCAGGGGGTCAATTTCCGATCCGAGAAGCTGTGAAATGATAAAAAAATATCATTTCTGTTTTCACAGCAATTTTTCCTTTTATCACTTCACTGGAATGCCTTACGCGATTCTCGAACTAATTATTAAAAACAACTTTCAAAGTGTGTTCTAAAATGTACTAAATTTGTGTTCTAAAGTGTAATAAATTATTTCTCTCCAGACATCAAAGCAGAAATTAAAATGTTCAATAGAGATACACAATTTCATGTTACACCCCTAAATTACATGTTCTGATTTCAAGTCAGAGAGAAATGATGTCATGTTATTAACACATGTTTCGCTCGTTTGAGTTTTCTGTTTTTGTAAAAGTTATCAATATTTTGTACCGTTTTATAATAACTAGTATCGCCCAGTGGTCGAAATTCGACCATTTAACTATATGAAAGCCGCGATGTATGACAAACCGACTTTTGTCTTTAAACGCTATTTGCGGCCAAACTAAACGTCCTAGACGCATAAAAGTTGACACACTTTAAACTCGGTTTGCGGCTAAAATACCAAAAATTGGCATGTTCGATGTATTGTACGGTATGAAAAACCGAAAAAGAAAAGTTAAAATATGGGCTAATTTCCGCAAAAGTAGAAAAGTGAGACAACCAGAAACATCTGCTCGCTAAAAAACAATTAAAAAATGTATATGGTGACAAATTTCGTTTGTTTTATTGCAAGGTTTCTTCATCACTCACGTTTATTTCTCAGTTTTTGGAAAAAGTAGGCGAAGGTAGGTTAGTTAGTCTAAATGCGTCATTTACACTATTGGAAAATTGTCAGTATTTCTGCCATTATAAACTGCCAAAGAATGAATTTGCTCATTCTATTGACAGTATACTGGCAGAAAAATGGCAATTTGCCATTCGTGTAAATGCAGCATAACATTGACAATTTTCATTCGTGTGTACGGCACCTAAAATTAATTTGTGTAACATGTAACTGCAGCAGAATATTGACAATATGGGTAATAATGCAAACGCATAAAGCCAATCAAAAGCTAAAAAACCAATAAAAGCTTATAAGCAAATAGAAATATTATAAACCATTTTTGTTTATATAAACTTTTGTATAAAATTATATGGTTTCTAAGCTTTATCTGGGTTTTACGCGTTTGCATGAATACCCCTATGTTACATTCGTGTGTACGGCCCCTAAAATTAACCAAATATGGAAACAAAAAGAGAAAGAGTCATGCCGATATTGAAAAGGGTCCTTCCAGAAACTATCTTTGGCTGTCAGTTATAAGAAGCGAAACAAAGGAGTAGGTACGCCAACTGATCAATACATGCATATATACGATGTGGAACTTTTACATATTACTCACAGTATATATACATTTTGCGCGCACTAATACATGAATATATATGATGTGGAATTAAAGATCAATTGTGATTACGTTGTAATGCATAGGCGATTTGTACCTAACTTAAACCTAGTTTTACTTGCGTTAAACTCAATGTTCAAAGTTAAAACTTATATTCGGCACATCTACTCGAAATTACCTTTCCATTGATATAGGTTTTACTATGATTCGATTTGTTAAAGTGTGCTTAAACTGTACTACAAAATTTAGTCACCATACGTATTAATATATAGATAAATAAAAGACGCCATATAGTCCAGGCAAATTAGGATAAAATTGAAGCATATGTGGATGTAACAAATAGCATCTTAGATGTTTGCGGGATTCGATCAGAAATAATATGAGCAACGAGATTATCAGGTTGCTCCCGCTCAAAAAGGTGTGCTATTTGCAGACAAAATCAAAACGTTCAAGAAAGTGCATTATTCACTCCCTATTTTTGGTTATTTTCCTATATAACTTTGGAAATATGCATCTTAGGAAAAAAAAAACATTGAGAAAAATTTTGTTTGTTATAAAATTTACCACAAGATAACATATATAAACAAAACTTTCTGGTGTTATATTTTTGTTGCTATACAGCGTTGAAATCAGAAAAAAGCTGTAAAAAAACAGAGTAATGTTTTAACTGGCAGATAAAAAATGGTACAATTCTACTACACAGAGAAAAAACAACGTAAAATCAAAGCAAAAATTTTGTTTCTAAGATTTTTCGGAACGATTTGGCGCCAACGCCGAAAATTCTTAAATCAAAGTTGAGCGACTTTATTTCAAAGTGATTCCATACTTAAAAACGAACTAGATTTACTACGTTTATATGTTGATTTAAAGTGGAATAATAGGAAAATCAAAGTCACCCATCTTTTAAAACACATTTATCTACTTCGAATCAACGTAAATTGAACTTCGCTTGGTTAGGTATTGATTCAATATGGCTACCCACGCCACGCTTCTTTGTTTGAATTTATGTAAGACAAAGACAAATGCATATGCATGCTTGGATCATTTTATTTTTGTGGTGAATCATTTATTTGTGACGATTTAAGTGAGTCGTATAATGCTATGAGAAATGCATAGTAATAAATATAGGAAACATAATTAAATATTGTTTTTGGATTATATGAGAGTGAATTTTGAGTGCGCGTTTAATTTGTTCACAAGTGTAAGGGACCTACTTCGAAAAACTACAACGCGCTCTCGAAATTCTTTGTATTAAGCTTAAAAAATACAAACAAATTGAGGTTTACTTAACTATGCAACACTTTGAAACTACGTTGATGACACTTTAAATGCCACAAAAGTGGATCGCAATGTAAAATGTGGATTTAAATGTAAAAATGAATACTTTTCACTTTGAAACAAGGTTGTGCGCACTTTAAATGTCGATCTCAATTTAAAAATGATAATGTTTCACTTTAAAATAACGAAGGACGGATTGTAAATGTACAAAAGTTGATTTCAATGTATAAATAAATACCTTTTACTTTGAAACTAGGCTGAATCTCTTAAAATTACGTCGCATATTCAAATGAACATTGTTTCAACGTAAAAATGAAAATGCTCCACTTCATTTAAAATACTTTAGATCAAATACGAGCGAGGAACCCTGGGGTTTCGTGGAAGAGTTTTCAGGGTTCCGCGACTTTCTGGAAGTACAATCAGTAAAAAACATGTATCGTAAATTTTACACAAATCAGTTATCTAGGTTAATTATTAAAAATCAAAAATTGGATGGCTAAAGTTATCCAAATCTGCAGGGTGATTTTGGACACCCTAAACGTTTTCCTTATTATCTCAACATTGAAGAAATATACCAATTGATCACAGGGAGATTTTCTCATACTGAGGATTTTATGTTTTTTTTTTAAATACATGAATTATTTATTTAAGTTTTCATATCACTGGGAACAATTTTAGAAAGATCAATCTTTTTCTGTACTCTTGTACTTGTAAGCTTCGTACGTCTTTTTATTACAAGTTTTCTCATAATTTGGTTCATTTTTTCATAATTTGTCGTGGCCAGTGTGAAAGTGGCCAAAAAAGTAAATTATATTTTTGTTATTTTATTGTTGTCTAAATTAATAAAGTAAAGCAAATTCGATTTGCAAAATATTCCACATACCTGAGTACAAATTATTTTGCTGTAGTTTTTCCACAAAAAATTGAAACCTTTCAGCAGAATTTTTAAGTAAAAAATATTTAGTTTTTAACGTTTTTTTTTTAAATTAATCATAATGAAGATAATACAATCATTTTTAATTTGTTAAATTACACATTTTTAGAAAGAAAGCTGAAAAGATTAAAGATTTATTTGTATTTAAAAAAAACAGCAGGCCAATTTTTCCCCAGCCACACGGTATGTACATAATTACAAAAATGTTTTTTTTCGAAGTGTGAGCTTATCATACATATTTAAAAAAAAATGCAAATTTAAAAAGAAAATTACGAGCCACACTCACATGAAGTTTGGACAAAAAATTGATTTTGAAATGTGATTGTGTAGTTTTTCATTTTTTGCTATCGTTAAGAGTTAGGGTTCCGAAATATATTTGGACCTTCTTAAGGGTTCCAAAGCTTAAAAAGTTTGGGAACCGCTGCTCTAGGGAATTACAAAATGAAGTATTAGGCGTGTTCAGGAAAGGGAGATATCGGAGGGCCTCAGCAATCTCAGTTGCTGAACAGGATTCCTCAGCAAAAAATCTCAGTTTGGCTGTTAAAATACTGAGGAAAAAATTTTTTGGATTCGCTTGCTTAGCTTTGACGGAGCAAAATCTCCGATATCTCTCTTTCATGAACGCGCCTATTGAAAGCCGATTCAAATCGGTCTGATAGGTTCGGCATGAGAGATAATGTTAATTAAGTGCACCGCGAAATGTTTGCATCAATGCAGTGGTCAAAGTTAGACATTTAAGCTGACGCTTATTTTTGTGCACATAGTCGGAACCCTTAGCTTTCGTTAAGTATTGTTATAATATCTATTTTATTTTTTTTAGTGACTGGTAGCGATTTTAAAAAACAAAATTTGTATGAAAAAATGCTTTTTTAAAAAAATTAAAATAAATTAAATAATAATTTTAAATAAATTAAAAGAAGTTTCACTTCAACAACAAAAAAAATAACTTATTGTCTGCAATTTAGACTGATGGCGACTTTTCACAGTTTGTTTGTAGATATTGCTGAAGTAAAGGTTAGTGGCAATTATATATGCCATTTTCCTAGACATAAATTTAACTAACCTTAGGCGAGGTAAATTAAAATTCAAATGATACTGATACTTTATGTAGCCGAATTTCTGAAACATTAGAAAAAACTTGCCACTAACTAATTTTGAACCTCATCCAGGGGACATTGCTTTGAAGTGACGAAATGACTTTGCCCCCGTGTACGTTGAAACCACAAATTATTCCAAAAATAAAATACTGATGCACCTTTCTCGATTGCACCCTCAGTTTAAAAAAAAATAAATTCGACTAGAACATTTTATGCTGCACATCAACAATATATCAAATAGACAAAAAAAAAACATCAAATAAAAAAGAAATAAATATAATGTTTTTTTGCTTTTTCTATTTTAAAAATATGTATTTTTAGGCTCAACACATAAACAGTCATCATTTCTGAAAAAAACGAAAGTTCATATAACATAGTGTAGAAAAAAAAAGAAGACAAACAAACCGTTTGCTAGATAAAAGCAAAGACCGCACAAGAACTTATGCAATTTTGGCTGCAAACGCATAAGTCATATAGACATACATAGAACCCGATTCTCGTATACACATCCACATCATAAAAACGACATCCCATATCTTTCCGTCGCCATAAATTAATGAACATTTTAAAAATTTGAAACTTTGTGCGGAGCCATAATATGGAATATGGTTGTGTCACATTCAATTATTAAGAGACCGTTGAAGATGGCAATATGAATGGGGACAACAGGGAAGGGCTCTGGTAGTTGTTGAGGAAATAATGCCAAGGGGGAATTTTGCCCTTTTCTTCTACTTCTTCACATTTCGTTAGAATGACATGCCATCAGAGAATTGTATGGACATGGTGCAATGAATTAATGATGAATGAGGCTAATTAAATGAGGTCCATTGAAGTTGAACTGTTTGACTCTTGAGTATGCCCTTTGGTAGACATATGGTGGTGGTAGTGGTAGGCGAATATATGATCTTATAGTAGGACTAAGGGGACATACCTCTTCTTGCGGAGAGGATCAATGTGTCGTGCAAATTTTTGAAACTTTAAGGTAACTTTGGTTGGAAATTCAAGGAGTCAATTTGTATGTCCGTTTGGAAATTGTATTCCAGTGAATTTTGTTTATTCTTATGTACAAGGTATGTACATATGTACATATATTTTAAAGGCAGAGCAAAAATATTTTCATTAATATTTAAAGACTAGTAAGCGTAACGGTTCGCAATAAAAGACCTATCCCATTATCCCACTGGTTCTAAAACTTCCCACCTTCTTTCACACTTGAGGGTTTCAGGTTATGATGAAAGTGATTTATCCGATTCAAGTGTTGAAAAAATATGAAAATCGTTTTTTCACACAAAAGAATGGCTTTCCCACTTTCAATTTGAAATATAGATGGGCTTTAAGAGGGATACCGTAAAGGAAATTTGTTTCCCCAAAAATGTTCTAACACGAATCACATGTAAACCTGCAAAAGCCTGCACCCAATTTTTTGTAATCGAAGCTTTTTATATTACTTTATTATTCTGCATAAACAACACAACAGAATTTGATGAAAAAACATAAACAAAACGATTAACGAATATTGCACAGAAAACAGAAAAATACACTAAAGGGTACTCTTTTAAACAAATCACACAAAATATAAAAAAACATTTGTTTAACAAAAAATTGATGAATTTATAAGAACACACCTACAAAATTGTATTTAGTAATGCAAAATATTAAGTAAATAATTTATTCAAATCAACATATTATTTTTTTTTTGTGATGCAGAAAAATGAATGGTCTTTTTTCCACTGACTTTGAACCTGTGCTGCAAGGAAATTAGATAGAGTAAAAAAAAAAACTAAACAGCTTATTGATCTATGGGAATATTACTACCGTTTGGTATAAACTTCACTTCTCAATTTTACAATTTAGAAAATCGACTTGTCTCGTTTCTGGAAGCATTTACTCCATAGTGCGCCACTTGAATAGAAACTATCAGAGCGTGTAGCGCATTGGTAAATTTATAAATTCACCTTTTGGTTTTAGTTCCTTAAAGAGGGATCTATTGCGAATAAAACTGCATGGACATAATAATTCAGGAAAATACCATTAGGTTTTTTTATGACTTTTCTAATCACTTCATTAAAAATATTTTTTTTTTGCGCCACTTGAATAGAAACATTCTCTTAAATAAGGAAACAAATTGAAAAAGTGCAGTAAAAGTGGGCAGTTTTCTATTTGTAATCATATTTTAATAATGTGTGCTGCCACCTATATTTGAAATAACTTGAAAAACCCAGTTGGAGACTGAATCATGCAGTTATTTTATATAATTTAAAGAAATTGCACTTCATGCTTCTTCGATTGCAGCAGTAAGTGATTCTTTGTCCCCATATTGTCGGCCAGAATCGTAAACTTTACGAACCATCCATCCCAATACGGTGGCCATTGAAGTAAGGTAACATTTTTCTCGGATATCCAACTGTTAATGATCCTTGCGTTTAGGATTGGCACCTTTTTCTGTTGAAATGTGCATGGTATTGGTCCAAAGACATCGGTAAACTTAGGGAATCTTCTTGTAATATTTCCTTGTAGGAGTTTGCCGTCATTTTCAATATAGGAAAGTCCAGATCAATTGTTCAAAATTAGAAAATCGCACCCCACGCCATAACACCGCCTTCTCGGCTATGATGGCGCTCCAGAAACTGGGTTCCTTCCTTATAAGATGAAAATAGTAATTAAATCCGTCCGGCCATCTAAATTGAATTTTTTTTCGTCAGAAAATACCACTTTTGTCCACTCTTCCTTTCACATAATATTCTTCCTGCTCAAACCTTTTATATTGTGTCTTCGTATTGGATTAAACGGTGGTTTTTCTTCAATTTTAGGCGCTTTAAATGTTGTGACCCACGAATAACACGTCTAATAGTGTTAAGACCGGCTGTAATTCAACTCTTCGCCTTGATTTTAGCAGCAGAGTCGCTTGAATTTGAAGCCAGTCTAATTATCTTTCTTCGGTCTGCTTCTGTTGTGGCTCTTGATTGCCTACCTTACACATTTTTCCATAGTTTTCTTTATTTCTAAGGTTCGACCAAACAATTTTCACATTTTTACATATTTTTTTGGCAATTGCGCGTAGGGGAAGTTTGATTTCCATTTTGGCTTTTTCTGCAGGGTTTAATGGTTTTCCGCGGCCAATCTTTTCTTTGATAAAACAATTATTAATTTTAATCTACACTTCCATTATAAGAAAAATATTTTTTCTTCTTACCGAAATCTATAGAGACAAAACGCACACTGTTTCTATTCAAGTAGCGCAAAAAAACAGTGTTTTTAATGAAGTAATTAGAAAAGTCATAAGAAATAACCTAATGGTATTTTCCTGAATTATTCTGTCCATGCAGTTTTATTCGCAATATTTCCATCTTTTAGGAACTAAAACCAAAAGGTGATTTTATAAATTTATCAAAGCGCTACACGCTCTGATAATAAAGAAAAAAGTTTGTTTCTATTCAAGTGGCGCGGAGGGTATATTTAATTGAAAAACAAAACCTTTGAATTAGCTGACAAAGAAACAAAAGAAAAATGAATAAAACGGAACTAAATAAAAACCAAACTTTTGAAAGAAAATCAATGTACAAAATCTAGATGTGTAATGCTGCATTTACACGAAACGAATGGCAGATTCGATTGAAGATTTTCTGTCAGTATACTTGCAAAAGAATTAGTAAATTCTTTTTTTTTTGTCAGTATAATGACAGAAATACTTACAATTTTCCAATCGTGTTAATGGGGCTTAAGTGACATGTAGACACTGTGGTGAATTTCAGCTATGGATTCCTAGAGTTACACGAATATAGTGTATCCCCTTTATCATACGTTAGTTTTAAGTTAGGTTAAGTTTTCTACGACTAAAACGTCAAAATAATTGTGAAGCTCCACGAGCAAGAGCTCTCTAACGTGTAAATAGAAGAGCAAACATAAAGGCATATGTCATTAAAACAAGAGGGCCAGGCTCTACAGTTCTCAATATATCATAGTGTAAAAAAAAGGCAAATCGAATTGAATTGAAAACTGATACTAAAAAGATAAAATAGCCATTTGGTGATTTTAACTTTAGTAAATGTTAAGAGATTTTTTAACCTAGTATCATATTAAAAATTACTTAACATTGTACTCACACAACTAAAATTTTGTGCCATTTTTATTAGAAAATATATTCTTTGTTTGATCTTTCACTCCAGGATTTCTGATGGTTAAATTGGCTGTTCCAACTTTTGGCTTGGTTATAATGGCCAACAAAAACGCTTTGTTAAAAATTTTAATCTTATACATATATCCCTGTCCAATCAATTTAATTGATACCTTAGCGATGTTTTTAATGGACAAGTACAACTGTCATTGTGATGTGATGATTTTTATCTAAATCACAGCAAAACAATCATCCGCAATCACCCACCACCATATTGTCATCAATGTCTTCTTATAAAACACAACGACAGTGACGACGAACGTGTGGGCTCAATGGAATTGCAAGCGGTGTATGTAATTAAATCCTTTCATTGTGGCCAAGTGGTGTGATCGATTTAACGACTCCCTTCTTAATGCCAATCGACATCATCTTCACCAGAGTTTTCCAAGAACTTACTTTGCTCAGTTTAACTAAGTAGACACTATAGGTAGGTACCTATATAGTGCAGTTCATGTTGCAATCTTCGGCTCAAATACAAACCATCACACTTCCCACACGATATCTACAAGGATCCAATCTAAACAGTACTTGCTAAAGCACATTCTTTTATTTTATCATCCACACTGCACACTGACAGTCTGACACTGCATTTAATCAATGTTATGTTACACCACCGCCACCGTGAGAATCAGTAGTGAATTGCATACGAAATATTTTGTTCTTGCAAGTTAGCAGTTCATTTATGTAAGTTGAATGAAATATCAAATCAATTCAAGTGTTTTCTTTGGAAAAATAAAAATTTCTTGAAGGATTAAAATATCATATACCATTAGATGGTGTCAATACAATAATATATGTAATGCTAATGACATTCAGTATATTAGTGTCATATAAAGTGGAAAGCGCCACTATCACTACTCCGTTAACCTATAAGTCTGTCTACACAGGAAAAAGTATTTTTCTTCACGCCATACCACGCCATCCATGGCATGAGTAATGAAAGAAAATATAAAAATAAAATGAAAACATAAAATGAAAACATAAACAAAAAAATCTCCTGTGCTCTGTTTATATTTCTTAGAAAGACGACGAGTCGCGTTTCGTGTCTCGTCACTCCATGTCGTGGTGATTCATTCATTCGCCTATAAAAATATTCTATATGCGCTCAAAACTGGGAAAAACGTACAGCTTGGTCACAAAGAAGGAGAACTATTTTTGCTTGTTGTGCATTTTGCCATCCAAGATCATGTGTGTAGAATTTAAAGTATAAATTGAAATCAATTGAAAAAGAATAAGAAAAGGTGAATTAAATTTATGGCAAATGATCGTCTGAATGACGTTAGTTTGTCATTTCTTGCTCCATCTGTTTTATTTATTTTTTTTGAAATGGAACACCCTTTAATTAATTTCCTACTTTCAATTTGTTATTTTTGAATTTTGAAGCTAATAAAACGAAGAAGCTAAATGGGTGTGTTGAATACGACCACATTAGTCTTAATTTCTCGTCTTATGACTTGTTTTTTGTTGTTTAAGGTTCATTTTGTTTACGCCTTAAGAATTTTAAGTAAAATCGTTAGTTATGCTTTAGTGCAATTCAAGGCGGAACAATTGGGTTATGCACACACGTTCTTCCAATTTAATACTTTACATAGGGCAAAGTCATTAGCCTCGTTTACACTATAAAGTTTTTATTTTTTTTGTTAATTTAAAGTTGTATATATGTATGTGTTTTCTTAAGACTAATTTCTCAATTTGTAAGCATTAACATAACCGAAATGATGTCCGTATTAAAATTATATATTATTTACTGTGGTTGAGTGAATAATAAAGTTTTTTTTGAAGTTGAAACATTATTTCGCTCTATTTCGCTTGCCGCGATCATCTTGTGCTGATTGTCGCAGTCATAAAGAAGCCGCGCGCCGCCTGTACAAAGTTCTGCGGGCGAAGTGGTACATAAAGATAAGCAACCCCACTCATTTTGGCTGTGCTAAACGGCAACTGTCTTAATATCAGCTTAATGGATCACGCTTATAATATTTGTATTTTGTGTTTAATTTGAAGGTCCTAATCATTCTTGTAATGTGATTCTTAAGCAGATTTAACTAAAATCTTATCTAGTATAACGTGTTTACTCCAACTCCGGCAATTAAAGGTAGAAGCAGTCTCCACGATATTCCATTTTGAAACATTGGGTGCATTCGAAAACCGACCTAATACTTCGTTTCCAACGACCACTAAGCCGAGACTTTATGAGATTTACCTGTAATGCTCTTGTAAATCTCAAATAATTACCATACAAATTTATTTCGTTAATTTTGCAGATTTCAAATAATTTTTATGACAAATAAGTCCACGATTCGAACTAGCCTATTTCTATATCCCGCTTGTCATTTGGCACATCGATAGATAGCCCCTTTCACACGAAGAAACAAAATTGCCAGAGATTTTTGTTTGTTTTCCTTTTAAGTGTATTGTTTGAACCACATTACGGACAAATTGAGAACAAAGGCGATAAAAATCTCTTCAAATCGTTGACCAGGCATATTTTGTTCCCTCCCCTTACTTCGTGTTCTTCCCTCAGAAACTCAAAGTTTCTAACAACTCTGCTTCTTCGTGTGAAAGGGGACATACAAATGAAACTATATTTCCATCTCACTTTAACCTCACAACAAAACTAAGGCATTTTTAAAGCTATTGTCAAAAGAAATCCTCTTTTTAGTGCCCGATTACACGATTCGATTTTTGGTTGTTTCGTCTTTCGTCCTTTTGACAGGTGAGGGGAGTAGAAATGTAGAGGAAAGGAAGTTACGAAAGCAGGAATGAAAATTTCAATTTTTTTCTGGTTGAACTTTGACGTTTCTGATTTTGCAATCACAATGCTCTTCGATGTTAGCAAAAAACGATTTGAACAAAAATGATTGAATGGGCAAATTATTTTTCGTGATTGAATAATCCTAGTATACGGATGTATTTGAGAAAGACGTGATTAGAAAATATTTTTTTTTTATTACTAATGATTATTTTCTAACAAAACAACCCCATATTCCATGAACGTCAAAATAACGAAAGGAAGTACGTACGTATTTCCGCGAACCATGTAATCATGAAAGTTCGTGCTTGTCAAAAAGACGAAACGAACCGTATAATCTTTTAATCATTTTATGTAGGTTAATGTCAAAAAACAGCTGGCAGCATCAGGAGAAATTGGTTCGGGTGGTTATCCGATACTTAAGTATCTGATAAGTTTGAGAACGACCAAAACCAGAAAAAGAACTTTTGAAATGTCAAGCAAAATCGTGTAAGGCCTTCGGCAAACGAATCATCTCGTCGTTTTTGCAATTTATCAGACATTTAACCAACAATTTTCAAGAAATGCGTGAGTTTGTGATTCAAAACTAAATTTACGGATTCGAACTGGTCTATGTAATGTGTTTGAGTGTTTTGACACATCGCATATCGTTTGACACAAATGTAGTATGTAACTATCATTTCACTTCCACTTCATAATATGAGTATCAAAAAATGAAACATCATTTGCTTTTTGAGAGTTTCTGTCAAACACCACATATATTTATTAAATCTGAACTGGGAAAAAAGTTGATGGAAACAATATATTAGTCAAATTAAAATCGGCCCTAATCAGAATGATTTCTTATTTCTGAAGGTTAACTTTCATCTTTAAGCCATCAAAAAAAAAAAAAAACAATAAAGCTCCTGTTTAAATTATTAAAACATTGAGCCCGGTGAGTCTCATCGTCTTCGTGTTTACATAACGAACTTTGAGGCATTGGTAAATTCGAAATTTCGAAAACCGATAATCTGCCAAATTGAAACAAAATCAAAAAAAATATCAATATTCCTAGCCCAATAGAAACCCTAAATTTTTAAAAAGACGGGGCTTTGACAGATGCTCTTATGTATAATTATTAATATATTTTCCCATTGAAAAACCCCATTAGTTTTAGTTGGTTGGATACATGAAAAAATCTATCCCTAGCATAAATGCTGACGGTGGAAGTTTTTGTCAAAATTTTATACTTCATTTCTGTTAATTCAAAATAGTTTTTGATAACTTCTTTTCGTCGTTTCTCAAAACCCTCCTAAGAACAAGACAATCATTTGTAATACATATCATCATCAGCAAACTTCGACCCGACATCATCTTCAATGTCCCATCTGCGATGCGACATAAAATTGATTTCTTCAATAGTGACTCCTTGCCTTTAATTTGTTGAATGACGCAAGAATTCAAACAAAATGGAAATAAAGCCTCAACTTCAAATCTAAAGTTAAAACTGAATACTTTAGAAACAGATACGGATTTCAATTCAATTTTAAATAAAATTAAACAAGAGTGTGAACATCTTTTTGTTCTCTACTGTTATGCTGCAACACTGCCATCCAAACACCACCTAAGCCTTAAAAGTGATAGCTTGGATGGCCGATTGCGGCTACACCACTGTCAGATCCAAGTTCCATCTATAGCGTGCGGCACTACACCATCAGCATAGGAAATCATAAATTATAATTAGAATTTGTACGACTAACAGTCTCGCCAATGATTATTTTTATTGTCGTTCTGACGCCCCAAAATGTGTTCTATACTTTTCTGAACAAACGAGCTCCGTTCGTTAAAAATATAAAAAGAAAAAATCTGGAGAAAAGAAATGAACACACAAATCATCATGAATATTAAGAGACCGAATCAAAAATACAGAAAATAAAATTAAAAAATGGATTCAATAAAACACGTGTATTTTTAAAATAAATGTATGCTGCTGGAACTTGTTTTTATCATAATTTAAATTTCTACGTTACTTCAGACCATATTGTCCTTACTGCATTTCCTTTAATAAAAAAAAAACATTCTGCTAACAATGGCGTCGAAAATGTCAAAATGGTTGGCGTTGGCGGTGATGGCAATTCTTTTAGCATGCAACGGCAGTTTAACGGACTGTTGATTGGTTCTTTAACTTTTTATAATAATAATGTTCTTCATGGTTGTTGGTTGTTTTATTTTTATTTTGTGCTGATTGTTGTCTTCAGCTCTCTTTCAAATGATTATTTCCGCTTTACTGCGAATAAAGGGAGCAGAAAAAAAACTTATAATGATGATGGGTGCTTAGACTTTAAAACAGCGAACTGAAGAAGGAAATGGGACTTCAGACAGAATCACAAACTTACTACCAACGGCCACTAATTTGACATAATCCAGCATATGTATAAGCAAGTGCTGTGTAGTGGAACGGTTTGCAGTTGTTATGTATAAGTAGTTTCGTTTCATGTTATTATTTTTCCTAGCCATATACATTGTACGTACATGTAGGTATACCTACCTTAAAGGTGTCTTAATTTTTTTCCAGACCCCGCGGCCGTTTTTTATGTAAAAAACACGTTTTTTTTAAAGTAATACAAATGATCAAGAAATTCGCGTATCACACGTGGTTTGACCGACTTTAAAAGATTTCTTGTGGTTCTCCAGGGATGCTAATAATAAAATAGCACAAGTTACTGCCCCTTAAAATTTCAAAATATTCCTTTTTTACTCGATAAATGGATGAAAACCACCAAAAAATTGGTTGGTTTTTAAGCTTTTCTCGATTTTAAAGGCCTACGCGGGTTTGGGACCGAGCAAGTTAGACTCGTCTTAGAGGAATGTCGTGTGTTAAAGTCAAATTCCAGTCTGAAAATGGAATGTTTTTTCCTTTTTTTTGAGATTTTGTAAAAAATTCGAAATGCTTTTCTTCAAAAAAAAAATCACTTATTCATCAAAGTATTGCAATATGACTCATGTTCATGATATCTCAGAAACGTAAATAAACAAAGTCAAAGTAGCGTGTATTACTTCTGCCATTTATTTGCATGTTCAACATGAATTTTTTAAAAAAATTGTGTTAGTGCGACAATTATTAAAAAATATAAATAATTCAATAAAAATAGTTAACTTATACACTTTAAATTTGATGTTTATAAAATTGCGCCAATATATTTAACTAAAGTTTAAAATTTTCTTCAACTGCCTAAATGTGGTACTTCAATAATTCGCCTCGAACTTGTATCTGGTCCATATTTTTTAGTTCACAATTTATAAATTCCCTCGAAAATATTCTTTTTTTATATACATACAGACATATACTTTGGCATAATATCCCTGATGTTTTAATGTCAGCATTTCAAATGATTGACAGCGTTTTCAATTAATCTTTTTGGACACATTCCAAATGGTTATCCCTTACCCTAATTTAAATGCAAATGTAGAACCATTTCAGTTTCTTCATATTCTTAATGCATAATTCACTGCTTCCGTTGATTTAAAACCGATGCATGGGTCGTTGCTAGCTATAATTCTGTCTGTCGTCTGGTAAGAGTGTCAACTCTCTAGAAATTATACTCGATAACCATTTCAAAAACAGAACGGGTATAATGGCGTATGGCTATCCAACCATTATTATTTCCCTTATTTCTAACTGTCTTTGTGTGGCTGAGTGTCTGTGCCTCTGTGGGTGTAGACTAAAATCCCAATAGGGAAGCAAAACATTGACATATCCGTGGAGTGACCCGCATTTTGTTTTAATAAAATTTTAAACCGTTCTCTACACTGACAGTTGTGCGGATCTATCTTTTTTTTTAAGCAAACACTTTTTTAATATGCTCCAGTTTGCGCTTGAAATATAATTAGCTTTCTGAGAGACATTGGACGTCGCCGTGTCGTCTTCATCCTACTATAATCTTTAACGTCATAATTATACTGCGATTATAGCCAAAGCTAGTTATACATAAATGTGTCTCTGACTTGGCCTACCCCCAAAGACGTCGGTAGACATACAATGATTATAACTACTATGTGCATAATATATATATATTGTTTTAATCTAATAGATGATAAAACAAATTTAAAAAAATATATAGAACGAAAAAAAAAACTTATCGTTTCGGTGCGATGACTGATGTCAATATAAAAATATAAGAAGCGCTGCTGCTGACGTTTGTTTGTATCTTTCTGTTTATTTTTAAAATAACAAAAAAGCGCAAATTACCAATGTAAACGCACCTTCAGTAGAAAAGCACTGCACCACCACAAGCAACAGGGCGAGCGACACCATTGAGTGCACTAGCTGTTCAGTGTTCTGTCTTTATACGAACGACGACGATGAGTTTGTTGTTGGCTCTATTGGTGCCTATATATTTTACAGGTGTTGCACATAAAAACGTCATCGCAAGACAAAGTATGTGTTTATATTAATAAGGGGCTGACTTTTTTTTTCGTCTTTCCGTTTGGCGGTTTCAAATTAAAGAAAAGTTGAATAATATACAATACATACATCAGTGAAATGAAAACTGACAAAGCTAAATTGTGTCACACAGAAGATGTTAAAATTATGTTAACACATCATTATATATTATACTTGTATTAATATTAATTCATAAAACAAAACTTATGGTTTTTGAACAAAAGATTTCTCATTAGAGTGGAAATGAGCTAATATAAAAATCACAGAACGAGTACTTTCATCTTAAAATAGTAAGGGTATTCATGCAACGTCGGAAACTTTCCGACGTCGTAAAATCGTAAAGTTTTCGACAAAAAAAATGCCTCTGTGTTACTGAAATATTTGTTGTTGTCAAATTTTGATACCTAAAATGTCATAATACTTTTATAAAAACTTTTCCACGTTTACTATACTTTCATTTACGACGTTTACGACACAAATTCGTGTGGGAAAGTTTACGATTTATCGTAAAAGAATTTTCATACAAATTGTGACAGTTCGTTTACGACGTCGTGAACTTTCCGACGCTTACGACGTTTACGATGGTTTTCCGAAGTTGCATGAATACCCTTAGTATGTTCAAACTGAATGAAATTGAGCCATTTTAGAATATTTTTTGAAATAATGTTCAAAATTGCATAATTTTCTCTTATACATTGAAGCAATAATTTCAATATCATTTAAATTAATTTTGTTTTATTATCTACAGTTTATACCATTGTTCCGATAAAGGAAACAAACAGAGCAACCATTTGATTTCAGTTGCTCGTTCACGTACTAGGCTGAAACTGACAGATTCTACCATTTGTATTCTTTGAACATGCACTTTGGCAAACTTTGAGCCTGATTGCAGGGTTCCTTCTTCCGTACGTTTCGTCTTTCGTCTGGCACGTACGTGCGTGATTACACGGTTCGGGAAAATACGTATATACGTACTTCCTTTCCTTATTTTGACGTTCATAAATTTAAAGATATTTTTTTGATAAAATAATCAGTAGTAATAATTAAAAATGTTTTTTTTTTTTTCTTAAATATATTCGTATTCTTCATTCGTATGAACATATATTCAATAGTTTTTGTCAAATCAGAAACGTCAAAGCTCAACCAGAAAAAGTCTTGAAATTTTCATTTGTGCTTTCGTTACTTCCTGTCACGAAAACGAAAGACGAAATGAACGAAAAAAAAACGAATCGTGTAATCGGTTCTTTTTACTAAAGAGTATGGTAGATTGTCACTGTCACTGGTATGCAAACAGACTAAGTTTGTTTCTAAAAATTGTTTTGTTTTGACATTTTTATTTGTACTTTTTTTTTTAACTGCATTAATGAATATTTTATTTTAATCACAAAACAATTTAAATACTTTTCGCACAGTAGTAAAATTAAATAATAATGCGTTGGAAGAATTAAATATCTCCTGTCGGCCTGATGATACCTAATCAATATTTCCAATCACTTGTAGTTTCAGCAATTTGGGTAATTTTGAAATTTAGTTCTCAAAATTGCGCAATTTTAGTGGCAGTTGTTTTATAAAGTTTCACAATTTTTTGACAGCTTGATAAATTTCCGAATTTCATTTGGTAACTGAGTTAAGTGCCATTCATATGAGCTGCGAACTGCGTCTGCGAATAATTCTTTTAAAGCTATTTCTGAAGCAAATATCAACTTATTCTTCTTTTAGTTGGTTAACAAATGGAACAAATTATCATATTTAAAAATTTAAATATAAAATATTGAGTTAAATTAGATAATCTTACAAAAAAAAAAACAAATTTTAATATTTTCTACGTGTCCAACAACTGCCACCTGCCAACTGTCAACTGAAAATTCACAGTCAACAAATACAAGACGCATTCCACAAAGCTGCGAACAAATAATTCGCTCGAATTTAACCTCAAAAATAAAATGTCTGGTGTTGCTCGTGTTGTTTGGTTTGTTTGCTAAAAAAAAATGAGTGACTCCGCAGAAAAAAGGGTAAAATTATTTGCAAATAATTAAATGTCTTTGTTTATTGCTTTCTAAAAATAGACAATATATTTTTTTATTATTGAAAACTTCACTTTTTTTTGACAGTTCGCAGCTCTCTGCGACCACTTATATGTATGAAATGTCAAATTCGGCGACTATTCGCAATTCGCAGACGCAGGTCGCGGCTTCATTTGAATAGCACTTTACAACGTTTTTAGAAAATCAGATTTTAATATTTTTAACTTTTTACCTTAATTCAATGTAGGTCGATTTTAAATTTCCTCACTTTTGAGAAGATGAACTGGTTTTTTAAGCGGTTCAGATTTCAGAAGGCTTCTGGACGACCAATGGAAAACGCAACTAATTTCTTCTTCCCCTCCCAGCAATCGCTTGTTTAAAGTTATTCATACATTTTTTGCCACACTAAAATTGTTTTATGGGGGTTTCTATTGGTAAATAAAGAATTTGGTCCGGAATTTGATTTTTTTTCGTGACGAATTGAATGATATTTGAATTGATTTTTTTGTTGTTATGGTATTGGTGTTTTTTTGTGTCTGTGAATCTATCGGCTGATGAATACAATAAAATCAGTTGACAGGTTTTATACATTCAAGTTTGTTTTTCATTTAATGGGATTTCAATTGTAAAATTATGGATAGACGATTACAAGGCTGTAATAAATGATGAGGGATAAATTGTAATCTATATACTGAATTAAAACTCCTTCCATTTCAATTCAAATATTAATTTTACAGAATAAAATTAATAAAATGAACTCCTTGTCAAAATAACAGCTGTCAATTGCCTTCCATTGGGCAAAAAATATTAATATGTTTTTGAGTTCAGAATCAAAAAAATATCAATATTTTTTACCCAATGGAAGGCTTTATTTGTCAGAATCGGCGTTTTGACAGATATGTATTAAACAAATATTGAAAGTTTGTACCAATAGAAAACCCCATTAGTCTTAATATTCAACTGAACTTCATTATAATTCTGCACTATTCCCTTTGTTGTAAACAACATTACTTAAAAAAAATTATTTTCCTTCACAAGAAAAAAAGTATAAGAGGTGTCTGTTGTTTTTTTTTTTAATATTTCAAGGGTATACCATTGAACTTGGTTGACCTTCTTCAAGATTTTGTATTGTTCTTATTTGTTTTTACTTGATATCATAATGTCTCAAGATTCAAATATCCCCTTTCATTTTTTTAGTGTAAAATACGAGTACTCAACTGACTTGCAAACAAGATTTTCCATATTGTTTCACACTTCGATGGTTGCACTTGAAACTTTGTTAAGAAAAGAAATATAACCTTACACAATGCTCCACCCTGTGCTTTTGTTTTTGTTCTTGATAAAGTCTTATCGAGATAGACCTCGAAGTCTGTAAGTAGCCGGCTATTTGATCACCTAATTAAATCGCCCCAATGTTAATTCCATACATGAGACGGATTTCTATCCAAAGTAAACTGGAATTTAATTCAGATTACTATCTCTTTAGCCTGGGAGTTTTCCTCGAAAGTTCAAGTGAGAGTGTTCCATTAAGTGCGGATGAGTAAATGACTGAGTTTAATTTCCCAAAATATAATTATTTAAAAGGGGAACAATTAGCCGCTGTGCTGTTGAGAATACTCAAATATAGCAGCATGCGAAAATTGTAATAATTAAAAAGAGCTTGACTCGAGATGGAGATCCTATTAGGACCAGCAAATTGGCATGCGACCCTCGTGAACATTCCATGAACTACACAAAATAAACCGAGGATTCTCATCTTTGTAAT
This sequence comes from Melangyna quadrimaculata, assembly GCA_949320155.1. Classification (NCBI taxonomy): domain Eukaryota; kingdom Metazoa; phylum Arthropoda; class Insecta; order Diptera; family Syrphidae; genus Melangyna; species Melangyna quadrimaculata. The sequence goes on along the minus strand of OX439484.1, from coordinate 22,913,801 downwards.
GATTTATCTATGGTCAATGTATCTATTGTCAATGTCCGAGGAATCTCATCTATATAATGATTTGTCATGGTCAATGTCCGTGGTAGCGGCCATGGACACTAGCGCCGCCATCGGTATTCACTAGTCTCAATATGTGTATTGCAAGTAATAAATAAAAGTCAGGGCTGTCGTTCAATAAAATCAGATTGAAAAATTAGAAACTAGCTTAACCCAAGTATTTTTCTTTGCAAGAAGCTTTATTGTCAATACACAAAACCTTCAAAAACAGTAACATTTGAAAATATCCCATATCACTAACGATCTTATCGGAACAACAACTTATTGAAGACGACCGTTATACGAAACCAACTATTGTACGATCGAAATTAGCTTACGTAAGAATCAAGGTGGTCTGATATGACTTATGTTTATTTGATTTATATTTATAATAAAAATTTAACAATTGACTGACATATTGTTGTTGAGTTAATCCACATCAAAAGTCAATCAAAAACATTACTGAGCAGCAAAATATTGATATTAAAAATACTTTGAGTTGCAGTTCTACAAACATTTTAACCGTAGTTCAGCCTCGGTTCGTAGTAGCCCGTAGCGTAATGGTTAGTGCGTTCGACTGTCACGCTGGAGGTCTGGGATCGCTTCCCAGCCTCGTCCACCTAAAAACTAAAAAGTTTTTTTTAGGGCTACTGCCTCTTGCGAGGAATTGACAAATCCTCCAAGAGTATCACTTGTCACGAATAAGTGCTTCTCGTCTAGCCGTTCGGATTCGGCATAAAATTGTAGGTCCCTTCCATTCCTGTCGAAAGGCGCACACAGGAATGGTTGCGAGTTGTTAGTCACTAGGCCCTGGTTCTTCATGAGCCGTTGTGCCACCCGATTTATTTTTTATTTTTCAGCCTCGGTTCAAGATTTTAACCCAACAATTTTGGCGGATGAAGTGAGGTTCAACGATGGGTAAGGGTTTAATATGCTTTAACAAATGTGGTTGAGCGGCGAATAATTCGCCGAAATCGGATAAAATTCGTGATACCCTTTTTTCGATTTCATAATTTCGAATTTAAAACTACTTTAGTACTTAATCCAACAGCACTGATGAAAACAAATAGTGCGTTAATTGAAGTAAATTTTGCAACGAATTCGTGTGCATTAACGTAATGTACGAGTATTTAGTTCATTTATTCGTAAACTACTTCGAATTATTCCAATTATTGTTCTCAAAACTCGCACTTTTTTCTTGACTCAATTGTTATTATTTGTTGTTATACATTTATATGGACATACCTATAATTATAACTTATATTTAAGATGCATAATAAATAATACTACAATTATTGTTCTCAAAACTCGCACTTCATTAGTTATCCAACGAAATACGAAAGGTATCTTGACTCAATTGTTATTATTTTTTGTTATACATATATATGGACATGTACCTATAATTATTACTTATATTTAAGATTCATATTAAAAATTATTATTTAATTCTCTTGCATAAATGTTTATAAAAGAAGAATTAAAAACCAAGGGGTCATTGTTTTCCTTCAAGCGAAAAAGTTTTAACAGTTCGTGTGAAGTGATACCTATTATTATTCGCGATAGCACGTGTTAATTTTTTATTTTCTGCTTAAATTTTATTATTCAAGCTGTGAGTCAGAAAGTTTTGCTATTGCTTTGAATGTTTTTTTTTTTGGGAAACAAACACTTGACAAGGGTTCGAACGAAGAATATGTATATAATTGAAATAAAAAAAATATTTTTGTACACTTTCAACGTAAAAAGACCTTGAAGTAACATTTAATGCTTTCCTTTGTCAAGAACGTATCTACATTTTTTACAAATAAACATGACATTTATAAAGAAAGAAAAAACCTAAACAATAGAAGTTTTATTGATTTTGTTTTTATTTTAGTGGACTGTGTTGAATGAAATTCAATAAAAAGTTTTTAAGCGACCTTTAGTCAAAAAATGTTTACAAATGAGACTTTAAGCAAAGCATTTGACTTATGTTTGTTATGGGGTTTTCCCTTTCAAACATTAATTTTATTTTGTATTCTTATCTGTCAAAACAAAGATTTCGACAAATTTATTTAAAAACAATTTTGCATATCCGTACCTACTGTTCTAAACATTTTTACTAACACCGCTATACACCAGCTCAATAATAGCCCTTCCACACTAGCCAACTGTGTTTTAATACATGTCAAATTGAAAGTGGGAAAGAATTACACGCGACTGCCAAATTTGTGGGAAAGAAATGACTTTTCATATTTTGCTTCCACACTTGCTTGTATTATTACATTACCTTAACTTAAAAAAAAGTGTGCAAAAATGTGGGATAGAATAAGAACCATTCCTAAAATTCTTCAGGTATTAACACATGTCATATGGTGTGGGATAGAATGTCGGGTTGAGAGTTGGCATTTATTTTTCCCAACCTCTTGTGAACCGATTGTAATGTTTCATCATAAATCTCTCTCTTAAATACTGACGGCAATAGTAGGTGCAATAACTAAGTCAAACAAAATTTTAATATGATTCGCAAAATTCTAACAGCAAACATTTTTTACAATGTTCTTATGATTAAAGTAGATGTCACTCACATTTCAATTCAAACTGCTGGACTCATCGTTTCTTAAAGCAAATATTTAATTTATATCTTGATATCGATAATATCTCATTAAAAAGAACAACGTCATATCTCAAAAAACGTCAAACTGCAGAAATCGCAATTTAAAGTTTGCATGGCTGTATTTCATAATCAATTTCATTTGTATCTACTTTTCTCTTTTTTCCAGGTAGAGCTATTAATTAAAGTTTTATCGCAAAATAGGACACTTTTAATATGTTTATTGGACTGTTTTCACTTCAAAGGTCCCTGCGTTAATGAAAAAAAAGCAAAGTACTTCCACAAAAAATATATTTAAAAGTGGCGGTGTATATACCGACGAATGATGCTCTACAGCCTTTAATTTTTCAGTTCAAGAAATGACGTTTTGCCAAAAAATAGTTTATAAAAAATGAGTTTGAACTGCATCATTAGGTCCAAATTGATGATTTTTGAGTTATGACGTTGTTCTTTTTAATGAGCGATATGTATTTGTTATGCAAACATAATCTTCCACAGAATGAAAATAAATCCGTCCGTGTTCAAATAATTTTTAAAACATTTTAGACTTTTTTGATAGTAAGTATGTGCCATAACATTCCTAAGACGAATCTGTTTGTCTGTCTCCGTACAGATTTAACTTTTTTTGTTTGCTAAAATATTATTTAAAGTACTACTTACAATTGAGAGAAAATGACTATAAATTAAAGAAATACTTTTTATTAAACAAAAAAAAATAAAAGCTCACATTTTTAATTCGAAAAAATAAAACCAAAATTCATTGAATCCAACCCCTTTAAAATTCCTGAACAAAAAAGTCTCCGTAAATCAATAGAATTTACCTACAGGGTGATTCACCTAAAGGATTAACAAAAAGTTAGAGCGCGTAGGTTATGGTCGAAACACCCAAAAACTCGTATAATAAAGGAGGAGTCTATTACCCCCCGTAGAGGCACGAGGGGCAATTATCAAAAAACATGGACATAAGACAGAAAAAAAAATGATCTTCGAAAAATTAATTTTCAAACTTATAGACCGAGAGCCCACAGCAGATTTTGGGTGTGAACGATAGCAAAAATTCACTACTATATCAAAAAACATCTTAATTTTTTATATGCTAATATGAAAGTCTGGCCCTCCGTGGTTGGCGTTTGCAGGAAATGCTGCATTAAAAATGCGTTTTTTTCGAAAGTGCAGTTAATTGGTATAGCAACTACAACATCATATTTGATTAAAGAACTGAGCGCCCTCGACATGAATATGAGGGTCCAAGACGTTTTCTATGGGGCCAAATGGCTGCCTGACGCACTCAAAGAATTGTGATAGCAAAATAATTCATTTACCCAATGATGCAGTAGTCTCTCCTTATCACAAAAATATGGGTCCAAAACTTTTTCTATGGGGCAAAATGGTAAGCTTTAAAAGCTTACCTTAAAAGAAATTTGATCTGGTACAATAGTTTTTTCCTTGAGTGCGTCTGGCAGCCATTTTGCCCCATGGAAAAAGTTTTGGACCCATATTTTTGTAATGAGGAGAGAATACTGCATCATTGGGTAAATGAATTATTTTGCTATCACAATAATCTGTAAAACCGATTTTTTGCATTCTTTGAGTGCGTCAGGCAGCCATTTGGCCCCATAGAAAACGTCTTGGACCCTCATATTCATGTCGAGGGCGCTCAGTTCTTTAATTAAATATGATGTTGTATTTACTATACCAATTATCTGCACTTTCGAAAAAGAACGCATTTTTAATGCAGCATTTCCTGCAAATGCCCCAACCACGGAGTGCCAGACTTTCATATTAGCATATAAGAAGTTAAGATGTTCTTTAATATAGTAGTGAATTTTTGCTATCGTTCACACCCAAAATCTGCTGTGGGCTCTCGGTCGATAAGTTTGAAAATTAATTCTTCGAAAATCATTTTTTTTCTGTCTTATGTCGATGTTTTTTGATAATTGCCCCTCCTGCCTCTACGGGGGGTAATAGACTCCCCCCTTTCTTATACGAGTTTTTGAGTGTTTCGACCCCAACCTACGCGCTCTAACTTTTTGTTAATCCTTTAGGTGAATCACCCTGTAGGTTAATTCTATTGATGTACGGAGACTTTTTTGTTCAGGAATTCTAAAGGGGTGGGATTCAATGAATTTTGGTTTTATTTTTTCGAAATAAAAATGGCAGCTTTTATTTTTTTTCTTTAAGTATTTCTTTCATTTATAGTCATGTTCTCTCAAATGTAAGTAGTACTTTAAATAATATTTTAGCAAACAGAAAAAAGTTGAAGCTATACGAAGACTTTTTTGATACAGCGTATATATGTTCGTACATTTTAACGTAAACGTCATTTATTCAGCATGAAAAAGTCACGTTCTATTCGCGCTTTGTTTTGACAGTTTTAGAGAAATCTTCACAAAATGTAACTTTACAAAAAAAATAATTGACAAAGGCAAGCCAGTGTTCCCATAACGGCATAATTAATGCTAGAATTAGCATTATAGAGAAGAGAAAAGCATTATAAAATTTTAAAATTATGCTAAATGCTTTTCTGGCATTCTTGTTTTTATTTTTTGCATTCTTGAATGCCAAAAATGATTTCGAATCAATGATTTGATGATATTATATTTGGAAACAAATATTTAATAAAAAAAACAGCATTGTCCAAATCCAAATACGCAAGGGGTAGAGATAGAAGATAAATGCTACTTTTCTTATAAGGTTGCAAGAAGTGTTATAGAGGAAGTTGGAGTCTCGACGAAGTATGAAAAACCAAATACTACTTTTCCATTGGAGCCGAAATGAGGTAATTTCGAAATAGGCTCATTTGGAACGTCAAATTTTTATAGGAAATGACGTTCCAAATGAGCTAATTTCGAAATCATCTCATTTCGGCTCGAATAAAAACGTAGCAAAGGTGAAGATTATTTGTATGAAGAACTTTGGGGTAACTCATTATTTAATTAAATCATAAAATAGATAAGATATTATAAAAATAAGAATGTGATAAGTCTGATTGATTTTAAATTAAATAATTAACTTCTAAAACATGTTCTTACATAAAAACAGTTTGCGGTAAAAGTTCCTATTACCTACATATTTACATTAAAAGCTTTAAGTTTTGTAATTTTTGAATTCATTTTGTTTTGTTTTCGTTTTGTTTGTTATATGTATAAGGAGATATTACCTATGTATGTATGCTAGGTATTTATGAGAAAACAAATATTTATTTTGCATTGGAAACACTGGGCAACGTTCAGATTTGTATGCAGAGCTTAATGGATAGCTTGTGTTATTACAATCCCGTGTAAAAACACAGCTGATGACACAAAAGTTGTGGCCAAGAAAGAAATCTAAAGATATGCTAAAAATTTAACGACACCTTGCTATCCCATTACAGACCGACTCCACATGCCATACAGATGTCCAACATCACAACCATAATCCAATCAACAAACGGTGCATTTTTACTCACTAGGCAAATTATGTCATGTCGTTCGTTAACCTTTTATCACTACTTCTATCTTTTCCAACAAAATGCACTTACACATTCAACGAAAAACAGAAAAAAAAAACTCGCACGCACATGAAACGTCATCTTATGGCCAAGCTTTGAACAGCCCTACATGTCTTGTTCAAAACGCTATTTTTTCAACACGTCGCTGCATGGACATGGATTTTTTGGACTCCATCGGATTTTTTCTTAGACATGTTCATAGTCCTGCCATCGTTCATGACCTGTGGAGGCGGCCTGTTAGAAATGTCAAAAACAACTAACTATATGGGTAATAAGACGTACTGACGCAATTGGTAGTTGTTTTACAAAAACTATTAACCCCCATGACATAACAAGGTTAAAAATGTTTTCTCGTTCAAAAAATAATGTTTACCTTTACATAACACAATTTTTGTTATTTCCTCAGTCCTCAGAGCTATCACTATCCTATACAGAGTAAGTTTAGCGCTCAAGTTTAATAAATTATTATGAGTACTTGACATTGCGCGCGGTGTGCTGTCTGATGCAAAAAAAAAGCAAACGAAAACAAAATTGAGAAAAAAATAAATTAAACTTAAAATAGAAATTCAGACAAATTATGCAGTACGAGTGGACTAGATCGCAGATTTGTTAATAATCGAAAGTTTATTTATTTCCTTTTAAATCTGTTTTGATTCAACGATCGCGTGGAGATTCATTTATTTTGTTTAAGTGCATCGAAAGAAAAAAAAAAAATTGTGTGGGACAAACCAAACAACCAAACATTTTTTGGTTATTCACTTTGCCTTTAAAAAATAACTTAAGTTATGCAGTATGTAATTAGAGTAAGCCAACATACATGTAACTTAAACGTACTTATATTTGAAATCCCAATGAAATAAAATTCACAACTAGGTCAAGTTATGGGTGAAGGTTATTGAGTGGTTAAGAATTGTGAAATATAATTAAACATTTTATTGAAAAACATGGACTTGCTTGTAAAAAATTAAAATGAACAGAACAGAGTTCTTAAACCAGATTCACACTGAAGTGCCAATACGATATATATTGCAGTTGCGATAATACAAAATTTCTATGTCCGGATCTATATTGAACGATTTTTCCAGCGCGGATTTTTATTTTTTTGTTGTAATTATGTAAGATTGTGAGGTAAAGCCGACCTGTTCCATGATGGTGGATTTACATGTATATTCGCCTGACTTCTGCAAAAAAAGGGGATGCAAAATTAAAACTTACATTTGTTGGATAGAGAGAGAACACCAAAATGCAGAAGACTCCATACATGTTGATTAAAGGAAGTGCCATTATGCAGATATGAAGACGAACATGTTCATCTTCTTGATGTTTCTCTTTTATACGCTCGGGTTTCTGGCATGCATCTGTCCCGCTCTACTTTTCTTCATATTTGCAGACGAAGATACATATAAATCCAGCATGATTGTCTCACACGATTACAACATCATTACAAAATCGGTCACTGTAGATCGGGACTTTCATACAAATCTAATGAGAGAAACGTAAGGCTTATCGGTGTATCGATTGTGTGAATTGTTTTTTGTAAGAGCATTTTATCGAAACTTTCGTGTGGATATGGCTTTAAAAAGAAAATACCTCTCTCCTCCCTGTCAAATAGTGGGTTTAGTAAACTCTAGTTTAATTTAAAATTAACAGCGCATAAGAAGTTCTATAGCGAACTGAACAACCAATTATAGTGCGCGATTATAAGATTCGTTTTGTCGGTTGTTTCTTCTTTCGTCTTTTTGACAGATTGGGTGACGGGAGTAGAAATGTAGAGGGAAGGAAGTAACGAAAGCAGGAATGAAAATTTCAAGACTTTTTCCGGTTGAACTTTGACGTTTCTGGTTTGGGAACCGCAATGCTCCTCGATGTTAATAAAACACGATTTGATCGAAAGTGATTGAATTGGGAAACTAGTTTTCATAATTGGATATACCTAATATACGATTGTATTTAAGAAATAAGTAATTACAAATATTTTTATTTATTACTACTGATTGTTTTCTTGCAAAACAACCTCAGATTCCATGAACGTCAAAATAACGAAAGGAAGTACTTAGTACTAAGCCTGTCAAAAAGACGAAACACGAAACGAACCACATAATCAGTTTGAATCAAATTTTGAAGTTCAATACACAAAAAGCTCTTCAAATAGCAGTAGTAATGTCAGTGTCCCAGTTCGTACTCGAGAACTTCATTCAACTGCCAAAAAATGTGTTTGATACAAAAATTAGGTCCGATCCTTTACTTTGTGCACAGAAACCCAAAATCTGCCAAGTTTTAGAGAGCAAGGATGAAATATTTTCAAAAATAACAAAACTGTGCAAAAGTACGCGAAGGCAAATTCACACAAATTCCGTATTACCTAATGTGCCAGACAAGAAAGGCACGTTGTTTGGCAAAATGCCATTTAGCGGAACTGTGATTTTCAGTCCAAAGAATTTTCTCACAGGTAGGGGAAATTTATTACTCTCTCGTGACCGTTCTCTTATGTCGTAAATTGCGAAATTTTTGTGTACGGGTCCGGTTTTGGACTGAAAATTAAAGTAAAGGAATTGACCCAATAAGTCTGTTCGTTTACTATCAATTTCTGAGAAAAATTCATATAAAAAAGAGTCAGTGTATCAGTGCGTACACGCGTAGGAAGTGAAATTTCTTTTTCGTTGCAAAAAATATTTGCTACAAAATGGCTTTAACATATAAAATCTAACAGCCCTAATATGGTTATCCAATATCAACACGACATTTGATAATATTTTATATGTCAACAAAATTGATGAGTCGGTATTGGTGATCAAAGACCAATTATCAATGTTTTTGATGAATTTTAGACAAATTTATATTTTCTTTTTTCTTTTCTCTTTTTGTAACTATGAAGTGGGAGTGAGATAATTTTCAGAGAAGTCAAAAATAGTCAGAAGAGTCATTCCAATGTGAACACCGTCTTAAGATCTACTGTGAATTGTTCTACTGATAAACTTGGTAATACGGCTGTCAAAAATATTGATATCCATCAAATTTTGTATCGAACAACACAAATTCTCCGTTGACAAATGTATACAATTTTCGCGGTAGTAAACAATTCTTAGTTACATACAATTCATATTAGGAACAGACTCATTGAACAGCAAATCAGAACAGTTTAGGACATAAAATTGCCATTGAACAGCATGTCGATTTTTTTTATTTACTACAGCTGATAGCTGATTTTAGGTCTGTTCGTATAAATGTTTCTTTTTCGAAGTTCCATAAAAGATCGAACTCCTGAATACCAATTATAAGAATCTTTTATGGTAGAGATCTGTTAGGCATCATAACAGAAAATTCATAGCAGAATAACAGATATGGCAGAATAGGCCTAATTGTTCTTTGAAGACAATAATTATAAAGGAAGAAAGTGTTATCGTGCAAGCCAAGATACACAGGGCATTACGAGATGCTTCAAGCCTACTTTTGCATCTCGTTCTGGTGGTCATAAACTATCTAATTATCGCAATCCCTGCCCACTTATTTATTATAACCAGCGAATTCCCTTGGCGAAGTCTGAGCTCATTTCATCAGCTCCACCAATCTAGCAAGCTGAAATAAACAACGAAAACTAACACGAACAAACTCGAATGTCATTTTTCCGCACACACTAGGTCTGTTCGTTTACTCCCAAAACTGTCGATTTTCCAACTTTATAGCCTTTTCGCACCAAACCAAAACCGGGGTTTCGGCAATCGGTTTAAGAAAACTTGAAAAACGTTCACACCGAAAATTTACATGTTTTCATTTGACATTTCAATTTTTTGACACCAACTTGTATCTGTGTGCTTGAACACAATTGTCTCGACAAAATTCCGCGCTGCTTTGAAATTTTTGAAGTATAGTGTTAATACGAAATTAAAAGACAATTTATAAATATTGTAGGTTAAAAATGGGAATGCAATGAATCAATCCTGCTCACCCAGTAGTAAGGATGATGCGACAGGATTTATTTAAAACTTGTGGTTTAGCAAAAATGTATGGGATATTAAAGTTACCTTTGATTAATTTTAAATCCGACGTATGACTTCTTTTGGTTTTATTTTATATTTGTACGCGTTTCGGCAAATGGATTTCCATCATCAGAAAAAATAATTTAGTAAAACATGAAAATAAAATTAGCACAAATGAAATTTTCGCGGCGTAGAGACGTTGCATTAACGCGGTGGCAAAGACACTGATTAGAGTAAGAGTTTTATATTGTTTTCTGTGTGTATATTACTTAATGTATTTATGTAGGCTGGTCAATTATTTCTGTGTTTTTGAATGCGGTATCATACAGTGGTGCGTTCTTTTATTAACAATAGTTAATATTTGAAGTTTTGCAAATTTCATATTCCTCTATTGTATCCATGTATTTTCCTTTTTTGCAGTAGTGTAAAGGTTTTAAATTTGTTTCGAAATTAGTGAAAGAGTAGTTGTTAAGCATAAGATGTATTGCATAGTTAGATTGTGTTTTGTTTATGTAATTTTTTTGTAGATGTTCTTTGTATCTATACTCAAATGGTCTTCCTGTTTGTCCGATGTAAAACATATCGCAAATCATTTTATATACACCTGTTTTTTCTTTGTCTGTTTTTCAGGTTTTGTGTTCAGAATTTTAGAATTTCACTTTGTCAGATTGACTTTGCCTATATTACGCTTAGATTTCAAAATATTGAAGAAAAATTACAAAAGGGGACCTTTAACTCCTCTCCTGCCTAAAATTTGCGGCCCTGGGCTGGGGACTTTGAGTATGTTAAACCTAGGGGTCAGCTCTACCACCAACACAGTACCTTGGGAGGCTTGCATCGCAGGTTAAAAGAATTTATTCGTTCTTTAACCTCAAGCTCAAAGAAACTCTACTATCACATACTACTATAATAATAATAACAATTATATAAAAAAAAAACAACAACAAAATTGTCGTCGCAACTTTCAATTTTCTCAAAAACTAGGAGACATAGAATCATTCAGTTTTCAGTTTTCAATAAAGATTTATTAGGGGTAGTGAATAATAAAAGCTAATTCCGCATCTTATTTCCAAATTAAAAACAAAAAAACCCAAAACTAAATTTTCAATTTATTGTTTTTTTTTTTTTTTTAATTTTGAGTTTGAAAGTCATTTTTACAAAAAACTATGGTAATCAATAACTTGATTTAAAAATAAAATAAAAGAACGGAGTTCTGGCTTTCAAAGAAGGTAATTAGCTGTATTGCCGTTGTTTTTTAATGTTATTTAAAAAAAGAACTTTTGCTAATTAAATTTTGCCTAGTTTCGTATATATAAAAAAAAGAATTTATTACTCCACTCTTAGCCTCACGACATTATGAAATAACAGTGAATGAATGTTTATTTACTTTTTTTGTTTTTTCTAAGTAAATAGTTCAGAAAACATTCAATATCTAAGACATGAACAGGTTTTTCAGATTTGTTGACTTTTCTACCCCCGCATCTCCCTTATTGTTGACCTTACAAGAAATATGTTCATATTTTTTTATAGACAATTTATTTTTCTCTCATTATGTAGTATAGACTTTTCCGCTTACATGCTAGGTTGTGCCAATATTCACGAAAATCTAAAAAGGGGTACCTTAAAACTTGTGTTTTCGATTTCGCGAAAACCGTGTTTTGGGTTGGGCGTGAAAATGCTATAAGTCTATAACCCGTCAAACATGCTGTAGAAATAAAATCAGAACAAAATCTTTCGTCTATTATTTTTGTGTATCATATTTGTATGAAATGGAGTATTTCGTTTCGCATCAGCAGCTTGTTAGTCTTTAATCTAAAAATAATGTGGTAGAGGAATACCGCGACTCAAATGCTACACGGAAGTGGGACAGAACCTCAATCAACTTGGCATGATTATCTGGATAAAGCTAACTTGAGAACGAGCTGCCTGGAAGACGCCTAGCGCCACCTTACGTAACTTATACTAAATTCATTACGTAGTGTGGCACTAAAGGAGCAAGAGCAACTTCGGGCGATTCAGCCTTGTATTTCATTTATTTAGAAGTCTAATTTAAATGTGCTACCATAGCTTACTCATACATACTGGGCAGTTTTGAGCAAGTATAAAAGTACATTACTTTACATTTAACCATGTTAACTATTGTTGTTATTTAGGCTTCATAATAATAATGTGCATATTTCATCAATGACAGCTAAGAATACAGTTTGCTTATAAAAAGATCACTACTCCCATTGTTAAGGTTTAAGGTGTTTAGTGTGATAGAAGCATTTTTATCTCTTGATATCATTTTGTCAAGTTAAGTTATCTAAAAAATGATAAATTTTATCTTATCAACATTTTATTTATAAAACTGAGAGTACTATGACGAAAAAAACTTTGTGCGTGACATTTGGCTACCCTCCCATTGTAAAAGTTTATCATTGTAATTAATCAAAATTATTTCAGTTTGTATCTCTATGTAACTCATTACTACTGATTAAGTCATTTAAGTTTGCTGCTTAGCATTATCGCTGCTTAAAAAAAAAAAATTTCACAAACTTGATGTTACAAAACATCACCCCTTGCGCTATTTTATAATAAATGTAATCAAATATAGCTTTAGTTTTATCGGATGATTAATCAACTCTCATTCTCAATTAGACTTCCAACATTATCTCATTCGTGAAAAAAAACGTTATATTTGTAATCTAATCGCCCAACATGAAAGTGAAATTGTTTCGATTGTAATACACATTTTATTTAACGTGTCAGCTTTACTTGTCGCAATGTGTATAAATAAGCTTATTTCAAATATTACGAGTAATAAGTCCTGATGGCGAGAAACAAAAATATATTTCGTAAAATATTAATCTTGGTTGGCTTGGGCGCATTGAAATAGGTTTTTATGAATTGAATTAAATTTAAAAATGAAGTGCAGCAAAAATTAAATTTAAAGCCTACCTTTTTACCCCGTTTACATGAGGAATTGAAGCTTTTTTTCCTTTGTTTTGACAGGTTGGTAAAGGAAGTTACAAAAACACGAATGAAAATTTCAAGACATTTTAAGGTTGAACTTTGACGTTTCTGATTTGACAACCGCAATTCAATTTTAAAAATTAATTATTACTACAGATTATTTTCTCACAAAACAATCTTAAAATCCATGAACGTGAAAATAACGAAAAGATGTACGTATTTTTACGAACCGAATCACGAACGTACGGTCCTGTACAGAATAAAGCCTAGTACATACATACTCCCTCGTAAAGTGAACAATCGTCTGGCGAGAAAGTTAATATTTGACATTTTTCGCTGGTACACACTTGTAAATGCCACAATGCCTTAAATGCCTAGTACAGAACTCTCAAAACTTCACCATTATTTTCCCGTACATTCACGCAAAATCATTTTTCGATAGGATTAGCTTACTTTCAGTTGTCAAAAATGTGTAGAGTTTCTTTAGATTGACTGAAAAAATTAATTTCCAGGAAATAAGCTCGGGTTAAACTCAACTCAGAATCTTGGACATTAACGTACTGATAAACTGGACCTTAGTAGACTAATTTCACTTTAACGCTGCATTAAATTAAATTTGATTTTTGAACACGAAATTCATATTTTTGTTTTTTTTTTTTAACAAAAGTACTGTCTCGATTGTCAGTGTGACAATTTGAAAAGGATATCTTCAAAAGGTTGGTACTAACTGCTAATGTTTTCGAATTTGTTTTAGAAGCTTAATAAAAGTATAGGCCCTAATTTTCTACCAATCGGTATAAAATAAATCGAAATAAATATAAGATTCACCGGAATCCTGTGTACGCCCTTGACTCGCAGATTGAACGAACCATTATTACGTCTTTTTTGAACAAATAATTTATCAATTTCAAAGTCCAAGTCAGCGATAATATCAAAAATTAAAACAAAAATCAGTTTGGTACTGGACATACATATGTACAGTACCGGTAATAACAGTTTTTGAGAAAATTAATTTGTACTTTTATGACACCAACTTTGTTCAACTTCTTCTCTACTATCACATGATCAAAATCTCGATTTAGTTTTTTATTTAATAAATAAGACACACATTGCACGTACTGTATGTCCCTACATTATTATGTATCCAATAGCGAAAGTTAAAATCCACAGCCATTTCAAAAATGTGACTAAATAGGAATAATTGCAAAACTAGTATTTAAAAATGCCAACAAATACCTAACAAGATTTACATAATGAATGAATCTATTCAAAAGGTTGGACATAGTCCAATAATAATTATAGTAACACTCAACCGTTGGCTGGTGAATTAACAAGTAGTCTTTTTCATTCCCCCTTTATCAGAATACACATTTTCCCATTTCCACTCGGCAATTATCCAACTTTTCTTGTCCTTTAACATAACATTCCAGCCAAACTAAAATAACACAATAGTTCCGTACAAATATTCGTATGTTGGTAGGGACTTTCTTTAACAAAAACAAAAAAAATCACCCCCACTTTCATTAATGAAAAAATGTTGTCTCAGTTTGAAATAGATTATTATTTAGGTTATTCCATATATTTTATTTGTCTCTTATTTCAAAAATGGACAGAGCCACAACATCATACATCTGCTCTTCCCACTCCAATGCATTATATTCCTATTTCTTAATCGATTCAGCTGTTATGTTTGGCCATCGACTGTGGTGCAACTTAGTGTCTGTGCGAGGTGGACAGCCCATTCTATCCCATCTGCTTGGTCCATATACACACCATAACCCCGTGAAAACCATTAAGATAAAGGACTATTACCCCTGCATATGTTTGGCACGTGCAGGTCAGAATAAGAATTGAACAGGATTTCCCCTAATCGACACACAACAAACAACATCCACAAAATCCAACCTTCGTTTTTTTTCTTTTTGAGCCTGTTATGCAGTCACACTCCTCCGAATTTGCAGACTATTGTTCAATTGAGGTTCATATTTATTGATCTGTACCTTCGATTTATTCTGTTAACATATTCTGTGATCAGAACAAGTAAACATAACGACAGAGACTGTTTTGTACTTATGCTAAGACGTGTAATAACTAACTAGTTTGTAAATATTAATATAAAATATGTATCTTAAAAATAAAACTTAGCTGAGTTTCGATTAAAAAAAAAAAATACAATTTTGAAGTATCGTCGGAAAAAACTAAATCTGTGATTGAAATATTACGTGACACTGTCACCGCGCTGTGTTGACGTTGTGACTTTTACCGCGTACTTAATTCGTAGTTGTTGTGCATTTTTTTAAATTATTGTGTGTTATATAATTTATATAATTAATCTTATAATCAAAAATAAGTCAAAAATAGACTTCAATCTGATATGAAGGCATGTAAATAAAACTCAACTCAATGTATAATAAAAACTCCATGAGATATTTGAGTAGTAGCCCGTAGCGTAATAGTTAGTGCGTTCGACTGTCACGCTGGAGGTCTGGGTTCGCTTTCCAGCCTCGTCCACCTAAAAAACTAAAAAGTTTTTTTTCAGGGCTACTGCCTCTTGCGAGGAATTGACAAATCCTCCAAGAGTATCACTTGTCACGAATTAGTGCTTCTCGTCTAGCCGTTCGGATTCGGCATAAAATTGTAGGTCCCTTCCATTCCTGTCGACAGGCGCACACAGGAATGGCTGCGAATTGTTAGTCACTAGGCCCTGGTTCTTCACGAGCCGTTGTGCCACCCAATTTATTTTTTTTATTTATGAGATATTTGATAAACTCTATCTATCCGTCTGCTACACTCTAAATAAATAATTTGAATTGATATTATTATTTATTATTATAATTGTATAATATACTCTTAATTTGTATGTTTTTTTTTCTGTATTGCAGATGTCATTGAAGAAGAATGATCCATCATTAAGAGTAGCTGCTAATAATCCACACTTAGTTAGCCTTGGTGGTGGTCGATTGAGTACGGCAGTTACAATACATTACATACCCATTGGTGAGTTTAAAAAAAAATGTGGAAAAGGCATGATTCTTGGGTATATTCTAAGAAATAATTTGTTCTACAGTAAGGACCTATCTCAAATGCTGATACCATTTATCGGGGATTTAAGAAAAGTCTTACCTTGGTGTACCCTGATCCATGTTAACGGTAATTGCGCTGTTAGATCTAATGATAGAAACTTCGTTTAGGCATCAATTTCAAGTTTAGAGAAAACCCCATAGATTTTATGATAATTTGGAAAACCAGCGGCAGGTAAAATTTAATAAAAAGGTTTTTTTTTGCTTAACGCTCGAATGGCTGTGAATAAAAAATGATTGTGTGGTTATCGATAATTTTTATTTTATAACTAAAACAGTTATAACAGGTATTCAAATGAGTCCTCTTTGATTTTGTATGCATGCTAGAGCCCGTTTTCGTATTTCACTGATATTGATATTAATGATCCTAGCTACTGCCTCACTTCTAAGGACGCTTCGAGCAGGCGCTCTTAAAATTCACTGAAAGTTGCTATTTTGGTTGAATAAAAGATTTATTACATTCTTCCCATTCACTAACATCCAATATTGTAGGCTCAAGCGATCTTACAGGCCATTGAACTGTTCTAATTTGTTCCTATCCAAATATTACCGGGTACTATTCATCTAGTTAATTTTTAACCTCTCGATCATAGTGGCCTGAATAATCATCAAGTTAGAAAGAAGATGAAGCTAGTTGAACCAATCGAATATCCTCTAATAGTTCTGATAAATCATTTCGCAACAACTCCAGATAGTTTGCAGAATTCAACTTAAGTGGTAGTTTTAGTAGCATGTATTCAAACCAAGGAAAGTCAAAGTGCACCTGGTATAACTGTTTTAGTAAAAAAACATTATTAAAAAAGGGCCCGAGATAGAGAAAAATCTTAAACAAGTAAGATTCTTAGAATTTCATTATCTTTCCACCAAAAAAAAAACTCTAGCATTTTAATTAACGAAATTAGAAAAAAGACATAAAAGGACATTTTCCCTTTTATCTGCTACAATAATATAGATTATCAACAAATCCAAACTTATTGCAATATAAAATATATTAGCCTATCAATAATTTTTTTTACTTTTACTCTACCTTCCACCACTTAGCTAATCAATGCTCTCAGCGTTGCACATGTGGCGTTACATTTTTTCGTTTCACAAAAATTCAACCTTGAAATATCACTCCCAACGCGCCCAAAGAAGTTTCACTTCAAAAATTATCTAAAACCACACACATAATTTTTACTCAAGCTTTTGCCGCTGGTTTTCGAAATTATCATAAAATCTATGGTTTCTTCGCCAAACTTGACATTGATTTTTATTTTTAGTATTGTTACAAACAAAATATTAAAACATCATGTTGAGTACGCATTTTTTGGAGAAAATTGACCCCAAAGTCAAAAAATTAGCATGGGCAGGAAAAATGGAACAGGCTAAAAACTGAATATCTTAAGACTGAGAAAATATATAAAATTTATTTAAACGCACTTACAAAGGCTGGCATTTCTTCTAAAAATAAAAGCCTAAACGAAGTTTCTATCTTCAGTTCTAACAGCGCAATTACCATTAATATGGGTTAGGGTACACCAAAGGAAGACTTTTTTTAATCCCCGATAAATGATATCAAAATTGGAGATAGACTCTTACTTGTTTCTTAGATTATACCCAAGAATCATGCCCTTAAATACTATTGACGAATTAAGGGACACCCTGTATACTAGAATATAGACAATAAATGTCCAATTTGTATTTCAGGTGATATGACAATAGGCTCATCGCCTACTTGCAGTGTCTCTCTAAACGGATCTGGGGTGCGCCCGGTCCATTGCACTATTTATCGCAGCGAAGAAAATGAAGTAACCATCGTACCAGAAAGTGAAGCTAGAGTCCTAATCGATGGAGCTAAACTCGATGGCGAAACAAATCTCACCCAAGGCGCAATGATTACGATTGGTAATTCGAATTATTTGCGTTTCAATAATCCCGCCGAAGCTCAACTTATACGCTCAGCAATGGGAAGCAACGAACGAATCTCAATGCCACAAATCGACTTTACCCAAGTGCCGCGCCGCAATTCGGGCAGAAGCATCAGCAGCAATGGTGTTGGTGAGTCTGAAGAAGCCCAAATCGAAGCATTCTACGAATCGAAAATTCATCCGAAAGAATCAAAATTAAATCATATTATCGACTTAAATGGTCTAACATGTCCGAAGGTTTTTACAGCCGATTCGATAACTGTAAATACACCAGCGAAAGATGTACTCGGTCCCAAGTATGCTAATTTTGCAAAGAATCTCGCAGAAAATCATCGCAATGAAAAAAATCAAAAAATGAACAACTTTGTTAACATTCCAGCTGCAAGTTTCTTAAAACAGCAACATCATCAGCACAATAGCCACCTTAATAGTTCTACATCAAGCATAAATGGTAGTGGTAGTGGTGTCAATGAGATTCTGGCTAAAGTTAATAATAACCTATCGAGTAATAGTAAAAACACTACTCCGTATGATAAGTATCCAAAGTCATATGGTGGTTTGCAGCTTTTCCCAATGAATGGTGTGAATACAGAAATCAATACTTCGTCGTCATCGTATCATAGCGTTACCTATGAATCTTTAGCTGCACATAATTCGTCACAACAAAACATATCGGCGCAGGAAAATGAACGTCTGGAGGAGATACTTAAGATTTGTACTGAGTACGAGCGCCAGAATTCGAGTGTTACCTCTTCACCCATAGTTCAGAATCGTATTAAGACAAACGGCTCTCTGCCACGAGAAAAGAAAGGACCATTCTATGACTTAAGCCCTCAACATTTAGGGGGGCATCAAAAAGTTTTCTTTCCCGACAAAGCGAAGACAAGTTCTGGCTATGAGAATGTTCGACTTATAGGCGATCGTCGAGTAGAAATTGGTGGTGGCGTTAGCAGTGGAAATGAGAGTGGGACTACAGGTAGTGGTACGTGCATTGGATCACAACAGTCTGGCTATGAGAATGTTATTGTCGGAAAGTATGTACCACAAAGCCCAAGAACAAAAATACGCACCACTTGCATGTCGCCCAAAAAGGAAAGCTCTTTCAATGGATCGTCAATGTTTCAAAATCAGCATAAACCACAGACGAATCACTCGACATCAGATTATGAACAATTAATACAAACATTCGAGGATAAGTTAAAGATGGAAATGCAAGCCATACAGGATAAAAGTCGATTAGCCACTCCAACATCATCTAGATCTGATTTTAATTCATCGCCTAAACGAGCAAATAAAAACATCAATAATTTGACACTTAACCTGAGCTTTAATAAAAAAGATAAAGAGAAACCAGTTCCTGCAGTGCGAACTATGATTAGTAATATGTCTGTTCCTATTGTGGGTGGTTCAACCTTATCGGATATGACTGGTTCAGAATTAAATTTGGAAAAGCTGAACCGAACTCGTAAAGAACTTCAAACAAACATTCTAATGCTTAGGGCAGAAATAGCTGAATTGCGGCTACATGAAGAAAACAGCTTTAGAAGCGTAAGTATTTTAAACTTTATTTATTGAAATGCTTGCTCGCTTAT
The DNA here is from genome assembly GCA_949320155.1 of Melangyna quadrimaculata. Lineage (NCBI taxonomy): Eukaryota > Metazoa > Arthropoda > Insecta > Diptera > Syrphidae > Melangyna > Melangyna quadrimaculata. The sequence goes on along the minus strand of OX439484.1, from coordinate 22,894,171 downwards.
AATTATCAAGTAAAATACTCCACTTAGATGGACTTGGAAAAATCTATTGGATCAGGTGAACTCTCATCAATCAAGGACAGTCTGGGTAAACTAGAAAAATCATTCACATCGCTGCAAACAAAAATTCATCGATTAGAAGCACAAAGAAATGCCACACGCGTCATGGAAGAGAATCAACAGGCTAAACTTAAGCAATCAATTGCTATCAAACAAGACCAAGTAAAAAGGTAGGTTAACTTATAATCGTTGATTAACTTTAGTTCTCTAATTTCTTGCTTCTTTTTTGTAGACTGAAAACAATGCTCAAAGAGAAACCCTCGGATGATTGTTTAAATGAGGAATTCAATAAATGCTGCGAATCTTTAGAGAACGATCGTAAATTATTTGAAGATTTGGAATTCCAGTATCTGGAAGAGGAATCCGATTGGCAGGCATATCGAGAAGAATTACACATGGAACAGAAAGATTTGTCGTCACAAATCGATGAACAGCGGATTAGGATGCGACAATTGGAGAAAATGGAATCTTCTAAATGTAACAGTGCCTGTCCCGAAGTTAAAGCACTGAAAAATAACTTGATATCATTAATAAATGAATTGCGGGAAAATAAAGAAGAACTACGAACAGTTGAAGCCAATATTTCTGACATAACTGGAGAGCTCAACGGGCAGTCGGATCCATCTTCTGAAATCGACGATGATGATGACGACGACGATGAGGAGGAAGATGATGAAAGTGAAATCTCGCCAGCCGATAATCAACACGGAATTATGTCACAATCTCTGTTCGGATCAGCAGAAATTCTCTGTCCGAAACGCCATCCAGAGGACATTATGTCAAAGAGTGTCAACGAGAATATGTTCTACAACAATAAAATTGAATTGCCATCGCAACAACCGGTGACAAGCACACCGAAGAGAAAACTTGAAATTGTTGACATAAAAGATGATTTAATCAATGATGCACCCGCTCTCCCCCCAAGGCAGACTAATAGGAACTCTAAAGATTCGCTATGGATTGAAGATCAAGTTGTTCGCCGATTGCACAAGGAAGAAGAAGATCCATTATTGAAACTCAAGTACAATATGAACGGTGAACAGGAGCAGACAGGTGAACGAGTCAATTTTAATCTATCGCTTGGTAGTGATGACTTTGAGGTTAATCCATTGGAGCGAAGAATTCCATCACAGGATGATATAGATAGAATTTCGAAGGTAACTTCGGATGCACCGATTTCAACCAAAGGAGCCAGTAATAAGATATTTGACAGTATTAAAGAGATTGAGAGAAATCGACAGTTGTTGCTGGCGCAGCAAGGTTAGTATATCAACAGTCTTTATTTTAAAATTAAATTAATACAAGACTCTCCTTATTTTTTGTTTGCAGGAAGCCATGTTATTGAACATGCGAGGCAGAAAATGGTCGATTTGAAAAAGAAGAGTCATGATGAAGCACGTGCACAGTATTTGTCCATGTTGAGTACTAGTTTAGAGTAAGTAGTACATTTGTAAAAGTATACTTAGAAAAAGGAATTAATCCTATTCGAAATTTATGTATGCATTTCAAATTTTGATTTTTGTATATAGTCCAGTACCAGTAACCTTGTCGTTTGTATGGAAGGCACCGTTTGCGTCAAATCTGGTATTTTTGATTTTTTTTTTTGAGTTGTTCAGGATATTGGCCTAGTAAATAACCTAAGTTTTCAACCGCGAAAAAATCGCGTTTTTTTCGATTTTTGACCACGAAGCGGTTGACGCTCGATTTCGAAAACTTAGGTTATTTACTAGGCCAATATCCTGAACAACTCAGCAAAAAATCAGAAATACCAGATTTGACGCATACGTGAATGTATATAGTTACTTTACTAATATATGTATATATACATACCAGCTGGAAATAGATGTGAACAATGAACATGTCAAAAGGTTTCCAAACATCTCGTGATAAATCAAATGTTAACCGTGAGCCATAAGCTGTTAAGTTATTCATGAGTTATTATATTACCGAAAAATGAAAATTCAACATTTGATGGACCGTAGTGTATAGAACTCTTTCCTTTTTCGGACAAAAGTTGCCATAACTTTTTGCGATTTAATTAAAGCTTTAAATTGATTTCGATTTTTTTAAATAGAAAAATAAAAGCTCTCTAATGGTACTTTCAATAGAAATGTTATTTATTAACTTCCTGTTGGTAGTTATTATAATAATAGGTGAGATTTGTTGAATTGAAAATGTTGACATATCCTCACGTTTTGAGGTCTCTAGAATCAGAATCCTTCGTCCACCATATCTCGTAAACGAATATAAATATAGAATTCGGATTAATTTTATTCTTCACATAATAACACCATAAGGAATTAGTAAAAATTAAAAAAAAATCAATGAACCCTTTTTTTTTTAACTAAGAAAAGCAGTTGAAAAATTATTTTCGTCTCAAATATTTCAAGAACAAATTATGATTCCGAACCCAGTCCATTTTTTTTTCTTAGGCTTTGGCCACGCACTGAGCGACGAGCGACAAGTTCAAGCAAAACAATAACAATTAATTGCCGTTTCCAAGTAACTTTCTCAAACTTTGTTTACTATTGATAAAATTGAGTACATTCTCTCGTCGCTTAGGATTAAAATTCAATAATTAATTAAATAGAACAGAATTGAAAGCAAAGCTATGTCGTTTCTGAGCGACAGAGTAACGGACTGACTACCTATCTCCGCAGTTATTGTTTTGCTTGTTAACTTGTCGCTCAGTGCATGGCCGAAGCCTAAGAACTACTAAACACGCTTAAAAAATGTTTTTCAACTGTAATATCTTGAGAACAAACAACTATATATCAACTTAAAATGTTTACCAAAAGTTATATACGATTATCAATACCATCTTTATGTAATGTTATTTTGAGATTTGTAAAACCACTTCCTATTTAAAAAGATTAAAATCAAAATGTAAAACTTATAAGAATTTCAAAGAAAATTATACTTAATTTTGGTAAGTGTTGCTAATGACACGCTTTCATTTCAAAATTTCATGCTTGAATTAGTATCCGAAGATAAAATTGAAATTACGGCAACTCTGGTTGAACAAAGACAATACCTAATGTTACATTATTGCTGTTTCCTTTGTGCAAAATATTAAAACAAAAAATGAGTATAAATTAATCTGATCGCCAAGAAAAAGGATTTAGGAAAGTAGGAAAATGGCGGCATCATTTCGTATATATGATTTTAAGATACAAATTAATTAAGAGAAACTGCAATATTTCGAGAGAAAAAAAAAAATAAAATATAAAAATTTCAAAATTTCCGTACAAATTTGTATTGCAAAAGTAAGTTTTTAAAGGGACAGGAGAAAATTTTCTTTGGTGGAGAACATTGTTTTGTGACCTTAACTTTCATTTAAATGTGTGTTCAATTAAAAAGTTTGGGAAATAACGGATACCCTTATGTACATACATATGTAGGTTAAGTACAGGTTGATTTGCATGTGATGTCTCAAAAACCTAGAGCGTGTATGTAGGTTGGATGGAAACAAGAAAAAGACGTATGGGATCCGTTTAGTAAAAGTTGTCTTTACGTCAAACATTATTAAAAATCAATGGCAACACTTTCAACTTCATTATACAGCATTTTTTAAACCCATATCCATTCATCGATTTTCTTTTAAATCGAGTTGTTTTCTTGAAAAATTAATTTTTAATTTGAAACTGATTTTTTTAAAAATGTTACGTCATTTGATACTTTTTTGTTTTTAATATTTAATGCTTTATCAATACTTACTGAACATTTTGAATCCAAAAACAACAACTTGAGTCTATTTTACAGTCGAAAGGCCGATCGTCAGACTCCGCTTTGGTGGTTCTCAGTCTATTGGATTCATTTAATTGAAAAACTCTTTATGCCATATGCACGTATTGTATAGACTAGAATTTTTATTAGTTCACACAATTTTGCTTTTATTCGGTTTTTTCTATTTTTCTCCGTACTCAATTTCATAAGCCAACAATTCGTTGGAAATTTGAAGAGAGGGAGATTGAAATTTTTTAACGCTGGAGAAAAAATTAAATTTGAACTTTTATTAAAACTTGGTCAAGCACTGAAAGTACTTGAACGTACATACTAGAATTATTTTGTGTGCGGCTAGTAAAAATGCTAGTTGTTTCAAATGCAATTTATAAGGAAAAACCCTAAATTGGATGGGCATGCTGAGGTGATCTCGATGGCGCATTGCGTAGTACATGGCTGTTCTGAGTTCAATTCCAGTTTACGGCAGTAATTTATAAATTAAAAATTGAACATAAGGACTAGCCCCACTAAAAGGAGTCTGATGATCGGTGTGGCAGCCGTGAAATAGCTATAATTTCAGCCAAATGCAAGTTGTTGTTTTTTCATTCAAACATTCATTATTAATATGACGGAGCGAAAGCTATGCAACCTATGTAACTGCAAGTGTGTTATCATACAAAAACCCAATAGAAATATTTTTCTTTTATTTGATTAAGAATTTGTAAGAGCATTGAATAATAAAAACAAAAAATATACTGAATTACGTACAATTTTGAATATTTTTTTTTTCATATTTTTTTACTGCGAAAATTTGGACTTACAATTTAATTTTTCAAACACTATAAACTAGTAGGTTGCAGGTTGCCAAAGGCGCCCGTTGAACATATTATGTTATTTCATGTGAGTCAGGGCTGAGCTTAAATATGTATACAATTTAGTTGACAACCTCACCCTTCACTTTCATAAAAAAAGTTACTTTTAGAGATGTGGCAACCTTTAAAATTATCCAATTTAGGCATATTTAACACCTATCTTCTGACATATTGCCTGTAGGCCTATTCAAAGGCTACCCTTCCTTTTTTTTCGGATTTTTCGTTTAGGAACAGGAACCGATTTTCCGATTTTAGCTTATTATCATAACAGCGTTACCCAGGCGTAAATACGTATATTATAATTTAGTTGACAACCTAACCCTTCACTTTCAAAATAAAGTTACTTCTAGGGATGTGGATGAGCATATTTTCTGATTTTAATTTTCTATCTTACTTCTAGAATTCTTAAAATTTTAACCAATGTAGACCTATTCAAGGCTTACCTTCCCACACATCGCCCGTATTTTTCCTATTTTTCATTTATGAGCAGAAACCGATTTTCCAATTTTAGCTTGTTATCATAGCAGCGTTACCCAGTCAGTAAGTCACGCATGAGCGTACCTACATATATATAATTTATAGTAAAAAGTATAAACCATAATTAAATAATTTCTCTACACTTCCCCCCTTATTTATAAAGAAAAACTAGTTATTTCAACTGCCGTGTTTATTAAATCAACACCATGGAATAAGAATTTTAATTTTATCTCACTGCTCCATTTGAGAGCAGAACTTTCTTATTTCATGGTGTAGTTTTCCTAAACACGGAGGCTTAAATAACCATTTTTTCTTTATAAATAAGGGGGTTCATGTTTAATGTAATGAAAGAATAGATATTTATTTTTATATAAAAATGAAACTTTTTTTTTTGTAAAAAAGTCAATTTTTCTTGGAAAAAAGTAAATTTTTTTCGTGATAAAGTTATTTTGTTTTTGTAAAAATGTTATATTTTTTTTGTAAAAAAGTTATTTTTATTTGTAAAAAAGTACTTTTTTTTTTGTAAAATCGCCTTGCAGCGGTATACAGTCAGTTAGTCAACGTAATTATATAATTTAACTACCTACCCCTCCCGTTTAATGAAGGAAACTATAATTCCCTCCTATGCGATTTCTTTCTTCAGCTTACGCTCTAGTTTTTTCTCGACTCCTATTGGAATCACCCTGTATATTACAATGGCTAAATTCATATAAATCATTATCGTACTTCTGGAGTTTGCGAAAAAAAAAACAAGTATTATTTCAGTTGCGATACACGATAAAAGCTAGGTTGGGTCGATACAATAAAAATAGTATGGAAGTGAAAGTCTAGTTCCCCGATTTCGGCGGGAAGGGCAATTTTCTAAGAAAACGAGTAAAAAACAACACAAAATGACCGACGTCTCTCATATTTGCCAAAGGATAATACAGTATTTTACGGATATACGAAAAACTCGCTTATTAGAAATGCAGTCCAAAACACCGTGTCTTTTTCTTTATATAGTATCTCCCAGTGGTCGAAATTCGACCATTTACCTATATGAAAGCCGTTCAATAAAGCTTCCCAATTTTCTACACAAAATCGCAACAAAGCTTGCGACAGTTCACGTTTTGTGAAAATGGTAGGTTAGCCTTAATGCCCCATTTACACTATTGGAAAATTGTCAGTATTTCTGCTATTAGGTATGCCAAAGAATGAATTTGCTCATTCTATTGACAGTGTACTGGCAGAAAAATGGCAATCTTTAATTCATGTAAATGCAGCATTATATTGACAATATTCATTTGTGTGTACGGCACATAAAATTAATTCGTGTAAGTGTAGCATAATATTGAAAATATGGGTATTCATGCAAACGCATAAAACCCATAGAAAGTTTATAAACCTTTTTGTATAAAATTCTTTATCTGGGGTTTGCGCGTTCGCATGAATACCCGTATGTTACATTCGTGTGTAAAGCCCCTTAAATTAACCAAATATGGGAACAAAAAGAGAAAGAGTCATGCCGATATTGCAAAGGGTCCTTCCAGAAACTATCTTCGGCTGTCAGTTATTAGAAGAGAAACAAAGGAGTACTCCAACTGTTCAATACGTGCATTTACCTTTACGGTGTGGAACTTATATATATATGGTATGGAATTGAAAGAATCAATTGTGACTGCTTTGTATTGCACAAACGATTTGTTCCTAAATTAAAACTGCGTTTTACTTGCGTTAAACGCAATGTTCAAAGTTAAAACTTATATTCGGCACATCTACTCGAAATTACCTTTTCATTGATATAGGTTTTACTATGATTCGATTTGTTCAAGTGTGCTTAAAATGTACTACAAAATTTAGTCACCGCGTATTAATATATAGATTCCCTTTGAAATTTATCGTATAAAAGAATCATGCATATAAGAAAAACACGGCTACAAGAAATCATTTCTTTGCACAAATATTAATTTCAAGAACAAAAAAGTACGTATCTATATAAGAAATTTACTTCATCATTTTTTAATTCACCATTGACAAAACTAGTTTGTGCCCATAAATATGTTTTCATGGTTAATGACAGCTTTTAATTTTCATTTGCAGAAACAGCTTAAAAGCGCTAGAATACTGAGTAAATATATGTGTTCTTGCTTGGTTTTGTGTTTCTTTTGAAATTTACTTAGAAATTTCATTTCTTATATCCGTGTTTCTCATACAAGAAATAGTCTTTCTTATATCCGTTGTTTGCATGTAAGAAAAACTCGGATATAAGAGTGAAGTTTCTTGGATTATCAGAGTTTCTTATAATAACTGTACATGTATGTATGTTGATTTTCATTTTTCTGAATTGGCTCTTTAAAGTTTTTTTGCTTCAGGCTATGCTATAATGAATAAATATTTCTCCAAACAAAATTTTACATAATCTAAAATTACTGATATTCTCCTTCAAGACTCAATTTAAATCTTCCGTGTGAAAAAAGTTATTCGATAATTAAGATTGTGATTAGGTACATTTTAGTATGAAATAAAAGGCATAACTTTTTTCACGCATTTACTATTGTAGTACATGAAAATACCTTTCCAACGACGTACGTCGCGTCCTTATTGGTTGGACCGCCACATTTTTCCTTCTTACTTCATACCTACAAAATGTACATTTTCTATACTAAAATTCACCACATCGCAACCTTTATAAGCGAAAAACTTTCTTAACACATGGATTTAAAGAAAGTTGCCAAAGTAGCTATTGTAGTAGATAAAAAGACCTTTTCAGAAACATTACTTATACATTATCACCCGTATTTATAAAGAAAAAATTGTTATTTCAGCTCCCGTGTTTAGGAAAACTACACCATGGAATAAGAATTTTCCGAACTCAAACTTAAGGCAATTGCTTACTGCTCCATTTGAGTCCGAAATATTTTTATTCCATGATGTAGTTTTCCTGAACACGGGAGCTTAAATAACTTTTTTTCTTTATAAATACGGGTGTATATGTTTGTATGTACCAAATTCCAATCTTTGTTGGCCAATAACTTTTTTCACACAGCGAATTGGAATGAGCTGCCATAGTAAGTATTCATGTACATTTTTGCGGGTTCTCGTTTGTGAGATAAAGTTCTATGTTTTGCAGAATATTTTTCCCATAAAAATTTTGACAGTTCATTTCTACCGGTATAAAATTCTATGGTTTTTAAGGTTTCTATGGGTTTTCCACGTTTGCAGGAATAGGTACCCCTATTTTAAAATTCAAAGGGGATATCTACTACCTAATACAAATATTGATACTACACTTTACAGATAATAATGGAATGATAAATACTCGTATACCTACATAGGTGCAGTAATTTATTTTCAAGTATGGGTGGTTTTAATTTGTCACACTCTTAGCTACATTTAAGAAAAAAAAATCTCTCAATTCTGTGTTTAAAGAATTTATTTATCTTGTGTGTATGTTAAAATTTCCTTATTCCTTGCAAACAAAGATTTAAGTTCAGTTGTTGGACTTACAAATATACAATATCATATCATATCAATTTGACAAAGCATTCTAAAAAAAAAGTCATTTTCATTTTTGCTGTCTAGTTTGCCAATTAGTAATTGAATAATTTAAAATTTAAAACATTTCTATTTCTATTCCCTTGTGTAGACTTATCCAAAATCAATATAAACTTGAAACACTATACCTACCTACTTCATTTCTAATGCCTTAAGATTTCTTAAGCAAATATTTTTATTTGTTGATTAGAAAAACACATACAGTCCAACCCCTGATAGATCCAAGGCTATTGTGCATAATGAATGTACACACAATTATATCATTTGTACTTCCACACACATCCGTACCTACATACATATGTGTCTACATTGAAACGAAATAATTGTTGTCATACTCCATAATAATAAGAACAAATTAAAGTAACTTCATTCCGTCTCATAAAGAGACATTCTGTTCTCATGCTGCGCTATCTTTCTGTTCCACTCCACGCGTATTTAATGATAATTCCATTTGGGGACATAATCAAATAAATTGTGCGCGAATACACAACTCGAACTATCCGATCCGCATCACAGAGTCTCTGTTTTGTTTGGGTTTCTTCACCTCCCTTTAATCCCATTCAAGTACAACTCTTGGCTTATAACGGCAATAAACCCGCCTGACCGGTCGGTAACCATTATTATACATAGATTCGTTCTCTTTTTTCCATTCTTCCATTCGATCAACATTCTTTATCTGCTTTAAATAACTGGAGGAAATAAGTCGTAACTCGTAAGCTTAACGCAGTAGCAGTAGGGTACCTTGCCTATATCTAGTAGCTGTAGCTGCTGCCGCACCGGCCGGCCACCTAAGACTGTTCGTTGTTATCACACATTCCATTGTGACGTGCTAAAATAAAACACAAACAAAATTTGAAAAATAAAATCGATATCATTCTGATAAATGTAGTCATACTCATTACCTGCAGTGTCACTAATCAACAGTGCGATAAATAGCTATTTGTGTATGAGCATCGATAAAGTACCTATATCATAAACTTGGTAATTTCGATCAATTTTTTTGTTACCTGCCTGGCACATTATGGAAGCATACTGTATAGCACGTACGGAAAAGACGGCAATAAAAAAATTTTATTTAATAATTTTGGGCGTAAGTGCCAACCAAAAACATTCTGTAATTAAATCTAATATCTCTCAAAATGAATTTCGAAAAAATCTCGTCATTAATTTGTTGGTAAATTAATTATTATTATCATAGAAAACTTTTCGACTCGTTTTATATTGTTTTGTGTTGTATTTTTCTTCTGTAGTAACTCAACAAGTAATATGGATGTCATTGAATCAACGGAAATGGATAATTTGACGGATAAAGAGAATCGGCAGCAACAGGTGGAAGATGCAGACAAGAAAATCATCAGCTCCAGTACCACCGCCAGTAACAAACACAGTAGCAGTACAAATGAAAACAGCACCAATAGCGAGAGCAATAATGAACAAAATAAATCCAGTCAAGTGAGTACAAAGTTTTATACTATCAAGACCGTGCCTGCGTTGCTTCGTTGGCATTTCTATATATACATGTACATGTACATATTATGTACATTTTATATTCTGTTATCATTATCACTTAGTATCAGTTATTTAAAAGGCTTGATGCATGAGAAGCTGCTTGAAGTTCAATGAACCTTACTCTTGTATTCGAGTCCACAGTTTATGTTTGTGTGTTTTCCGTTTGTACAAAAATCAGTTTATTTTTAAGGTCGATCTGTCAAAATGAATCTCATTACAATTTGATGGCAAATCAATTCATTTATTTTTTTTATATAAAATCAATATTGCAGATCTAAATTTTTCGGCAGCAGACCCTTCCCTGCAGTAACACTAATACAATTTTCAGCTGTCAGTTTACAAATATATTTTTTTTGTTTATTTCGATTATGAAAATTGTGTAGAACGGAAATAGTTTAAAATGAATTGGTAAATTCATCGAGGTCATGAAAGTGCGACAAGTAGTGAAGTGTTTTTTGAAACATGAAAGATATAAGAAACACGAATTAATACAATGACAAAATACCTATATAAATTTGAAATAGTGTTCCATTACATTAACCACGGAAAAATTGATTTTTAGATTTATGTTAATCTGAATTTAACAAAGGAAAACACCAGATTAATATTTAATAGTTGTCGAAATGTTAGACTTTACGCTCTCTAATATATGACACACTGGTGGTACGAATACTATGGTTTCCGTTAAAACCATTAGTGTGCCACGTTATACCATGATATTAAAACTTGGAGTTTCCACGTAGTATACATGCCTTTTAATGATACAAGCGTTACTTTTTTTCAGTAGTGGCGAATTAAAGAGTACAAAATCTATCAGCTGATACTGCACCGGATGTGTGTCACCCTTCATGATATTGCTAACACCACACTAACACTAACTTTACTATGGTATTTATATACCACCGGTGTGTCCCAGGTATATGGAGTATTATATTATGTATTATGGTGACTCCAAATTAATTATGTTAGTAAAAAGATACGTAGATTAGTTTTCTAAAACTTAAAATCGATGTTTTGATGTTTTAACTACCATTAGGCTAGGCGCATATTGAGACGCTACCGAAGCGTGTGATGTGACCTGACGCAGTGTCGCACAAAACGATTATAGAAACGTGTCATGACATTCTCCGCAGATTGATTCGCGTGTCAAAATACGTATTAATTGAAGCAAACATTGTCTGACATATTAATAATTAAAATAAACTATAAAAAAAGGAGTTAATGGGTAGGTTCAGAGAACTTAGGGGACTTGCAAGTAAGGCAAAATTATAGACTGTGATTGGCCAGCTGGCGAAAGTTCCCTTCATTTCAAACAATTTTTCGACAGCTGACCAATCACAGCCCAGAAATTTGCCTTACTTGCAAGTCCCCTAAGTTCTCTGAACCTACCCAATTTCTAAATTATCAAAACCTACGACAGTTTATTATTTTATTTTTTGACAGAGAAAAAAAAACACTGTCACGAGATTTTCGAAAAACGCGCATCAGGTTATGTCGCTCTATGAATATGTGTTGTTCTATTGATTATATTGTTTACAAAAACTCGTGCTTTGTCATTTCACTCGCGCCGAACGCGTCTCAATACGCGCCTAGCCTAAAGATGACGACAACATAGTGCGAGCGCTAAAATATGTATAGACTAGCTGACTCATCGAACTTCAATCCGCCAAAATTAGTTAGATAATTTCGATACTTGAATCAATTTAGTAAGATATTCGGGAAAATATTCGTTATGAGCTCCTCCGGCGTCGTTATAAATTGGCAGCAAATCGTTGGAAATTCTATGACTAAGTTGACTGGAATCACATCATACATCGCCAACTATTGCCCTGAGATCTCTGCAGCGGACTGGTAATTTGGTAAAGCAACTCGCATGTTTGTTTTCAATTGAAATTTCTTCACATATCTACAAAAAAGCCGACGCCTTCAATTCATCTGCCTAGTTGCTCAATGAAAGGCAGTGTATGACAATTAAGCCTGTAGAAGGTCTACGAACCAAGTTGGTCTAATGTCTATTTGATCGATCATAATCAACAAGCTGCTTCCTTATTTTATTACGAAATAGTGCAACATTGATTTTGTATTGAATACAAAAAGCAATAAAAGCAAGCAGTTTTAGCGGTATATTGAAAACTGATACAGGGTAGACGGAGTTCAACCTTCTCCATTCAACTGAAACTTCAATCCCTGCAATGCGATGCCGCCGCCGGCGGATGACTCAAAAATGTTCACCAATCTAAAAATTCACTAAGTACCCAGAACAACAAAACTCAACAAAACAAACAACAAACAAAAAAGCGGATTGGAGTGTAGCCCAGTCAACGAAGACTCAAAATTATAAAATAAATGCAAAAAAGAAGGCCCTCTGGATTATTTTTGTATATGGTAGGGGTTACCCGCACGTATAACATACCCAAAGTCCCCAGCCCAGGGCCGCGAGCTAAATTGAGGAAGGGGGGTTAAAGGTACCCCACTTTAGGTTTTCGTGAATATTGGCACAATCTAGCATGTTAGATGAAAAGTCTATTCTATTTAATTAGAGACAATTAAATTGTCTATAAAATGGTATATTCACATTTTTTATAGGGTCAATAATAAAGGAGATGTGGGGGGGAAGAAAAGTCAACAAATCTGAAAAACCTGTTATTGTCTTAGATATTGAATGTTTTCTGACCAATTTACCTGGAAAAAACAAAAAAGGTAAATACACATTCATTCACTGTTATTTCATCACTACTATCACATACTACTATAATAATAATAAAAATTATACAAAAAAAAACATCAAAAAATTTGTCGTCGCAATTTTCATTTTTCTCAAAAACTAGGAGACATAGAACCATCAGTTAAGATTTATTAGGGGTAGTGAATAATAAAAGCCAATTCAGCATCTTATTCCCCAATTTAAAAAGAAAAATCGAAAACAAAATATTCAATTTTTTTTTTTAAATAATTTTGAGTTTGAAAGTTTTTTTTACAAAAACTATGGACATCAATAACTTGATTTGAAAATAAAATGAAAGAACGGAGTTCTGGCTTTCAAAAAAGGTAAATTTTTGTTGTTTTAAGGGTTGCCATTGTTTTTTAATATTATTTTTAAAAAACTGCCTCTCCTCTCTAAATGGGGGGGGGGGGGAAGAAAGAACCCCCCTCTATGGCCAACACATTTTGTATTGTGTTCTTTAAAAAAAAAACGTTATCATTTGTTGGCGCCATATGAAAACAAAAAATAAAATAAATGAAAATATGAAAACAACTCTTGCTAATTAAATTTTGCCTAATTTAGTATACATCTACTTTTTCGTATAGTTTCGGATGTATAGACAAAAAAAGGAAATTAAAACCCCTTTCTTAGCCCCACGCATGATGAAATAACAGTGAATGAATGTGTATTTACCTTTTTTGTTTTTCCAGGTAAATTGGTCAGAAAACATTCAAAATCTAAGACAACAACAGGTTTTTCAGATTTGTTGAGTTTTCTACCCCCCCGCATCTCCTTTATTATTGACCCTAAAAAAAATGTGAATATACCATTTTATAGAAAATTTAATTGTCTCTAATTAAGTAGTATAGACCTAGCTAACATGCTAGGTTGTGCCAATATTCAGGAAAACCTAATGTGGGGTACCTTTACCCCCCCCCTCAATTTAGCTCGCGGCCCTGGGCTGGGGACTTTGGGTTTGTTATACGTGGGGGTAACCCCTACCATATAAAAAAAATAATCCAGAGGGCCTTATTTTTTGCAAGCAAAATTCCTTCGTTGACTGTACTACTGTAGGTATTTACATTTTGTTTGTTGTTTTGAAAACTCTAAATAATATTTGAAAATATTTTCAAATGCGAAGAAGAAAATTTTCACATATTCACAAAACATACATATGTACATACATATGCAAATGAACATACCTACATTAATACGTTTATTTAAATAATTTTATAAAACTATAATCCAACACACGAGTCACATTATTTGTCAAAATAGCAACCTGTTTGTTATCTTTTAAATTCAAATGCTGTCTTTAAAATATTATAACAACAATTTATTAATTGTACGTCTTTTTTGCCTGAAAATTTTACTTTCAATTTTGGCATCAATCCAAATCACTTAAATTAACACATTTAATATCTCAATTATCCTTGAATTATATAGAATGTATGTCTCCGTAGTCCGTACACAACCTATTTGCTGTGAATAAACAATTTATGATCATTTTTGTGAATTTTGTACTTGAATTTCAATTGATTACTAGGTACACTGCGCCAGCAAAAATCTTTCCTTTCCTTCTATTCCTTCTAACTAGTGCCGTGCATTGCATTTAAAAGTCCTGAGGTCTTACAGCCATCTAGTTAAATTATAAAAATTATAAATTATAATTACATTTTTGAGACTTTTAACTCATTTTGGACAGTATAACATACAATCTTTATGACTGCTGACAAAGAATATATTTTTTTGTTATTAAATTGACAGCTGGGTCCGCTTAACTGGAACACCAAAATTATTTTCAGTTAGACAAAATTCAAAAAATCTTGGTTTGTTAAATATTTAGACCAAATTATTGAAGAAAAAATTATGTCACAAAGGGTGGTCAAAAAAAAGCATTTCCTTAGTTATAAGAAAAAAATTATTTAAATAATTGTAAAAGTATTTGAAGCGAGCTTTCCAAGAGAAAATTGTAAAATTAAATATTTTCAATATATGGTGCTTTTTAAAAATGCTACATAATAATATTCTATTTGAACAGAGTTGAATAAAATTCGAACTGATTTATACCTAAGCTTATGGTAGATCTGATTTGTATGTTAGTGTGGAAGGAAAATATGAAAATTATTTAAACAAAGTTTACAGACGCATGCAATTTTTTAAACTTTTAATGTCATATTCGAACAGTTGCCAACATGTTTTGTTTAAATTTAAAAACACTAAAAAATCAATAACTTTCCTATCCTTTTCTTTCTTAGGCTTAAACAATGCTTGCATTAAAAACTTTTTAAACTAAGCTCTGCATTAAATAGATTACTTAATACAAAACTAATAATAACTTAAATTGTTGTCTACAATTACTTATTTAATTATGTATAGCTTTAAACAAACGTCATTGAACTAAATTGATTCAAGTATCAAGATTATTTGATTCTTTTAAATGGCAATGTCATTCAAACTGACCGTTGAAACCCAATGAAAAGAGAGAGAAATAAAACTAGTAATGCGGTATTTAATAAATCTTTGATAATATTCATTGTTTTTTTTATATGCATACATACATACATATGTACATATATGTAAATATAATTTGTATATATACATACATACATTTATATTTTTGAAATTTGCCGTCCCTTTTAATTTAAGACACCATTAACACTTTTGAGTAGGTTAAACCGTAAATCTGTCAGAAACTATTAGTTTGATCAGCTGTCACCACACTGACTATGAACGAATGAGATACTATACTAATGAATGTGTGTAAAAAGGGGTGTAATTTTAAGAAAGAAAATAAATCTTTAAATAACATACACGACTGCCGACTGGGTTGCACGATCTTTCTCTGCTAATATTTTTAATTAAAGTGCGCAAGAATACCTAGACAACCTTAATTGGTTCTGAAGATTTGTGATTTAAAATTTATTTTGTGTTCAAAGTCCAAGAACAATATAAGTGTTAGATCTAAGATGCACAACTTTTAGTCAATTAAACAGTTTTTAAACAAAAAATTTCTTTGGAACTGATGAAAATTCGGCACAGATAAATAAACGTTATTGTTAGAAAAAATATATAATTTTTTTGTGAAGAAAATATTATTTGTTAAGTTTTCAGATCTAAATTTTTCGCCAGATTACCCCTGAACTAATGTCAATAAATTTGAACACTGTCAGTTTGCGATTATACATTTTTGTAATTGTTTTAATTTAATTCGGTTATGAAATAATTACTTGAAACTATTATGGCGGTGGATCGAACAGAACTTTTCATATTTGAACATATTCATTCTGAATGCGCGAACACATATTGGGGCATATTCATAGTCGCAGATAGGCCCAAGTTTAACTAAACTACAGTTTAAGACAATTTTGGCTCAATGAATAGAGACCGATTTTAATTACAAATTGTTGGTTTATATTTGCATAAGATAATTTAACTTGGTATACTACACAAATAGCTTCAAATATTTTGAACATACACTTAAAAAAATAGAGACAACGTCCGAAAATTCAACTAATCCTATGTTTAACTTAGATTCAGCTCTAAAATGACTATGAATACGCCCCATTATGTAACTCTGAACGCCGGCCGTGCAAGCAGGTTCGATCCACCGCCATATAAATCAACTAAATTTGAATTAAACTTTGAAATAAACTGTGATATACAATCGACTTTTTATTCAATAAAAAAGATTTAAGACAAAGTCTGCATATTTGCCACGCCGATAACATTTTTATTTTAAATTTACAAAGTAAATTGAAAAAATTGGCTGCCATCATTGATGCCAAGGAGAAGCAAGAGACTGAATCCTGAGGAAACTCTGGAAGAATCCGATTCTAAATCGGATAAAACAATTATAATAAACATATCGGATGAAGACATGAAAATCGAATCGGACAGACTTGTAGCAGAGGTGCAGGAGTAGCGTTCACAATTAGCGCCGCCGTGGCAAATGCCAAATATGAACAAAGAATAAAAAAAAAAAAATTGGGTGTCACAACGGCTCGTGAAGAACCAGGGCCTAGTGACTAAGAACTCGCAACCATTCCTGTGTGCGCCTGTCGACAAGAATGGAAGGGACCTACATTTTTATGCCGAATCCGAACGGCTAGACGAGAAGCACTTATTCGTGACAAGTGATACTCTTGAAGGATTTGTCAATTCCTCACAAGAGGCAGTAGCCCTGAAAAAAACTTTTTAGTTTTTAGGTGGTCGCGGCTGGGAAGCGAACTCAGACCTCCAGCGTGACAGTCGAAAGCACTAACCTATGAACAAAGTGAACGTATATTTCTGCAGCCGCCAAAAAGAAAATGATCGATTCGAATTAAAAAGATTTTTTTTCGAATTAAATAGATTTTTTTTACACGTACCCAGTCCGTTTATAAGATGGCTATTTTATCGACAGTTTCTTTATTTTGTTGTTGTTACCGAGAGTAATTTTACAGCGCTATCTGAAATACTTTCAATAAAACGCGCCAAACCTTAATTCAAAAATAATTAATTTTTGGAAAATCGATTCAATATGAGTTTTTTCTCACAGCAATCATTGTATTGTAGCTAAAAGTGTTGTCATAATGCATTTTTTGTAATTAAAATTTGAACTTTTCCTACAAATTTCTAACTTTTGGTGTCAAAAGACTGATGCTGAAATGTTTTTGATTTGCTTGCTTAACAATTTTTTTGTCGCAGTTGAATAATTGAAAAAAAATTCTTGAAAAATCATAAATACGACGTTTGACTTTAAATTAAAATTGCATGTGAAGTCGATGAGGCAACACAACCAAGTGCGCTTATTTTGTGCGGGTTATATGTTATATCCGTTTAAAATTTTGAGATCATATAAAAGTTGAACATGTTTTCTGCACTAAGATAATCCTAACAAATATGAATAGTACTAAATCATTCTAAATTTAAATAGGCAGCGAATATTCGAACCTACACTGTGCTTGAAAATTGACTTTCGTAGAAGTACTTTGTGTTGAACTGGTCGAAGAAAGGGCAAAGTGTTAAATAACAACTACCAGAAACTTGATTTAGAGCTACCAATTTCAAATACCAGCTACCAGAAAACATAACAACTGCCACTTAAAACAGTCCCTGCAGCGTACTCCATCTCTTCCACAGCCGCCGCCAACACTTTCGGGATACAGCCAGTGCGAAATAGTATGCTATGTTTTACTCAACGTCGCCAAATAAATATCCAGCCGCCAATTCCAACAAAAACTATGCGAACATACTGTGCAACTACTTCTACATGTGCATCGAGAATAGTATCGTACCTTACACCATTAAATGAGCTCCAGCCGTTTGCCCATTTTTCCACCCAGTCAGCGCAATTGTCACCGTCGCCGCCACCCGCTTTTACAATGCCTCCTACAATAACGCAGAATTATTTTGGCCAACAACACGGTATTAGTTACGGAGGCGGCAGACAATTGCAATTTTTGCCCGATTTCAATGGACGGCCAGAAGAATGGCCAATGTTTTGTACAGCCTATCATGAATCCTCGGTTATGTTCAATTCAATTTTCGTTTGCAAAAATGCATTAAGGGTGAGGTGATGCAAAAGAATCTGTGGAGTCATTGTTGATTCACCCCGATAGAGTTCCTCTATGGTCGCCCAGAACTCTTGTTGCGAAGCCAACTGTTGAAGGTAAGAGATATCGCTCCAATTACAGAAGGAAAGTTGGAACAACTAATTCCTTTTGCAACAAAGGTGCAAAATCTTTCAACGTTCCTTGATGCAAACGGTTTACATCAACACGTGGCCAATCCAACTCTTATCGACGACCTTACTTATAAACTCCCAATGAGTAAGCGATTGGAAGGGGCCCAGTATACTTTTTATGTACAGCCATATGCTACCATCAAACATTTTCATGAAGGGCTGACTTCTGTAGCTTACTCTAGTTGATTCAAGGCCGATATTGAGGAACGTTATTCATCTCACAGAAAAGCCGCCACCGGACGTTATTAATGAAAAGTCTTGCTTTTGCAAAATGCAGAAACATTCAGTTTCCGAGTACATTAAGTACAATAACTTGAGTAAAAAAGGCAAAAGTTGTCTACGTTTTGGCCACAGCGTTCGTACGTGTAAACGCCGAAAGTCATGTGGTAGCGATGGGTTGTTCCAACTTTCAATCAATAATTTCATCAATAATTGACAGAACAAGTGGTCACAAATTCCTTGCTCAACTGTGTCTGTGATGCAGAAGTGAATGCTAGAATTCTCTTTCGTATACTGCCAGTCAGGCTATATGGTTCTGGAGGTGAACTAATGAGGACCTATGCTCTACTCGATGAAGGGTTACGTTATTGAATGCGGAATTGGTCAAAAGGCTGCATTTGAGTGGTTATTCAACGAATTTTAAGCTTAAATGGTTCGGTAAGGAGACGCTTGCCATTAAGGATTCGTACGTAATAAGCCTTCGAATAAGAGTCGATAAGGACGAAGCTGAACAATATTCGTTAGAGAATGTGCAGACAGTCGATGATTTGAGCTTGACAACGCAGTCGATATGTGAAAAAGATTTGCCGCCAGAATATCGACGTTTTTTTTTTTTTAATTGTGAAATGAAGTGCTAAATTTGCTTTTAGTGGTCGAACAATCGAACAAAAAAAAACCGAATGGATTTATGTCTTCTAGTTTTTGAGAAAACTGAAAATAACTTTTAACTACTTTTTTATAATTTTTTTTTTATAATTTTTTGGTATTAACGGTGATCTCACTTTGAGAATTAATGTGGGGAGTACGATAACTATGGCGCAGCAAAATAAAAACAGATTTTTATAGAGGGACTTACCTAATACAATTATTTCTTATAACGGGTCGTTGGTCGATCTCACTCCGTTAAGGCAGGAGGGGCAATTTTCTACAGAATGACTTTAAATGAAAAAATTAAAAACAACGGAAACACTAACAATGTTTAAGTTATAGGTTTTCTGAAGCCAGAAACTTTTTATTTTATTATTTGTTTCAACTAAGTTATTTGTATTTATAGTTTTTGAAAAAAAATACTTCAAAACTTAGCGGGACTGAGGTCCTAAAAAGGGAGTTAAAATCCTTGAACCCGCGGTACTGTTTATTACAAATAAACTGAAAGCACACGAGCTGACAACATAGGCGCCTATCATAAAATTCTCAGAACTCAGACGCCGTGTAAGCAGGTTCGATCCACCGCCATATAAATCAACTAAATTTGAAATAAACTGAAATACAATCGACTGTTTATTCAATTAAAAAGATTTAGGAGGAACTTTAAGTGCATATACGCCAATAACATCGTTTCTGAAAATTATTTGCTAAATAATTTTAGGGTGGCAATGGCACAGTGGATTTAGTGTTCGACTGCTAACGGACGTGTGGGTTCGAGCACCAGTCTAGGTAGTATTCTTTTCTATATTCCCCAGTTTCAACTGGATGCCAACCGTGGAATTTCATGAGATAATTAATATCTAATTCTCAATCCAGTGTGCCAACAAAAATCTTTCCTTTCCTTCTATTCCTTCTAACTAGTGCCGTGCATTGCATTAAAAAGACCTAAGGTCTTACAGGCATATAGTTAAATTATAAGTTATAATTACTAGTATCGCCCAGTGGTCGAAATTCGACCATTTACCTATATAAGCCGTTCAATAAAGCTTCCCGATTTTCTGCACAAAATCGCAACAAAGCTTGCGGCTGTTCGTAAGAACGTTTAATGTCCACTTATTACCACTTATCGTCGACAGTTATTTTAAACTTAATTTGCGGCTGAACTAATCGTCCTAGAGGCATAAAAATTGAAACATTTTTTCACTTCAAACTCGATTTGCGGCTAAACTACTCAAAAGTGGCATATTCGTGATACAGAAATTGCCACCTTTCAGTCGATGTATTGCACGATATAAAAAAGAAAAGTTAAAATAATGGCTAATTTATACAAAAGTGAGAAATAAATATCTATGGTAAAAACATCTGCTTGCTAAGAAACAGTAAAACATTTTATATGGAGACTAAAATTATCTATCAGAACAATTTTCGTTTGTTTTATTGCAAGGTTTCTTCATCGCTTATGTTTATTTCTCAGTTTTTGGAAAAAGTAGGCGAAGGCACGTTAGCATTAATGCCCCATTTACACTATTGGAAAAATTGTCAGTATTTCTGCCATTATACTGCCAAAGGATGAATTTGCTCGTTCTATTGACAGTACACTGGCGAGTGTACGGCACCTAAAATTCATTCGTGTAAGTACAGCATAATATTGACAATATGGGTATTCATGCAAACGCATACAACCCATAGAGCTTATAAACCATTTTGTATATAAACTTTTGTATACAATTCTATGGTTTCTAAGCTTTATCTGAGTTTTACGCGTTTGCATGAATACCCCTAGTGTTATGTTCGTGTGTACGGCCCCTAAAATTAACCAAATATGGAAACAAAAAGAGAAAGAGTAATTCCGATATTGCAAAGGGTCCTTCCTGAAACTATCTTTAACCCTGTTTAGATTGTGACTGCTCACTACGTAGTGAGCAGTCACTGCGTGTCTACATTACTGTAGTTTTCACTCATGTGTATCTCTGAAATATATCTCATAGAATATATTGGAATTATGAACTAATTGGAACAAAATACAACAATTTGGAAATGAAACATGACTGCTCACTACAATATTTCTGTTTTCTTCATGACTGCCGCCTTCGTTTCCCCCTCACCGACTTCACCAACAAACTGTTGTCACTACGCACTAAGCAGTCACAATATAAACAGGGTCTTTGGCTGTCATTTATTAGAAGAGAAACAAAGGAGAACGCCAACTGATCAATACATGCATATATACGGTGTGGAACTTTTACATATTACTCACCTCACAGTATAGATATATTTTGCGCGCACTAATTCATGCATATATATGGTTTGGCATTGAAAGAATCAATTGTGACTGCGTTGTAATGCATAGGTGATTTGTACCTAAATTAAAATTGCATTTTACTTGCGCTAAACGCAATATTTAAAGTTAAAACTTATATTCGGCACATCTAATCGAAATTACTTTTCGATTGATATAGGTTTTAATATGATTCGATTTGTTTAAGTGTGCTTAAAATGTATTACAAAATTTAGTCACCGCGTATTAATATTTAAATAAATTATAAAAATAAGCAAGAATTCATTTATTATGTTACGAGGATAGGTCTTTATATCTCCAGCCTAATAATGAAAACAAAGACAAATTAAATTTTAAATGACTTTATTATTTTTCAAAATATTCGCCAAATAATTAATTCACCGTTAAACCAATTTTAAATTAATTCTCGAAACATTTTTGACACTCCGCGCCAGGCATCTCTTAAACATAATTTTTGAAAACAGCTTCTTCTTGCGTTGAAAAACGTTGTCCATGCAATTTATTTTTGATATTGGGGAACAAGAAGAATCTATAAGGTGCCAAATCAGGACTTTACGGTGGATGACCCACCATTCAATGTTTGGTGTGCTCAAAAATTTAGTTGTTTCAACCGATTTGTGAGTGCTCGCATTGTCATGATGAAAAATGATTCGACGTCTGGCAAACAAAGGCCGCGTTCGGGCACGTCGCCTAAGCAATCTAGATTTGTTAGTGTTGTTGTTATGCCTACTCACTGGGTCCATTGGCAATATTTGAGGCAATCAATTAAAATTCCGCCAATGGAGACGCTTTGGCAAGGGCAAGTCAATAAATGTTAACATTTTTGGGCAATTCGCGAGCCAATTTAGTGCCTCAAATATTGCCAATGGAGCCGTTGGTTAAGGAAAAAACAGCTGATGTCAAAAAGAAATTTGAATCTATCCCAAAAGTTTTCGGATCTGTTTGAATATTCGAACAGCTGACATCTCATCTGTTTATTTTGTTTTGTGCTGGGTGGTTTTTGTTTGGTTTATTAATTGAAGAAAGTATAAAAATATTAATAAAATGTGGGTTGATTTAATTAGCAGTGAGACTGGACCTAGTTTCAAATTGAGGATACCTATGAAATTTGCATTTCATACTAAGGCTTATGCCGTTTTTCATTGGAACTCCGGAAGCGTCCGGAAGCCTTCTGAATCCATTCCATTGGCACAAAAACTACGCTTCTGACGATTCTGAGAAGAGAATTTCGATTCTGGATTTCAAATCAGAATCCACTCAAGAAGCACTAATACATTCAAACTCAAACGTCACAACAACCTGTAATGCACCATGTTTTTTTTAGCTTTTCATTTTAATTTATTTTGCATCCAAAATAAATTTTTTTGATAAATTTTAATAAACAAATTAAGAAAAAATCAAACAAAAAATATTATTTGGATGTTCTGAGTTGATACACTCGTGTTTTACATTTCACTTTTTGTGTGGTAGCAAATAATTTTTATTTGATGATTCACCTATACAGATACCAAACCCCAGAATTGAGTAGAAGCATCTTGGACTGTTCCATTGGATTTCAGAATGAGTGAAACCAACGGAGAACGACATTAAAAGTCGTCCCAATCTCACGATATGTCACATGACGATCTTGCACTTCTAGTTTCTGCACAGCATGGATCGTTTCTGACACAACAACTGAAAATTTGGGAACTTCGTCGGTGAGCGAACGGCGGTCACGATTGAACTCGTACAACAGTGCTATAGAATAGGGCTTCATCGCCAAAGGTGCTTTTAAATTGATCGATAATCCCCGACGAAATTCGTAGAAAATCTTTGCACTAACATTTTCACTAGTTAATTCCATATTTTACTTGACACAAATAATTCAACTCGCTATAAACAAAACATATCGTGCTTGAATACCGAAACAATCTGAAGAAAGTAATTGTCAAAAATGTCAAACTTTCTAGTGGCTATATCAGATTGCACCTGGAACACTCGATATTCCAAAGACTGAAATCGGTAATTTCATCAAGCTTATTCGTCTTTTCTAAAAGCGCTTCGAGCGATGATAATGATTCAGACTTAAAATTACACCAATTTAAATTGAAATGATATTTCTGACATTTGTATCTACGAATGCAATGAATCAGCGGACAGACTTTCTCAAGCATTTATTTAAGCAGTATTTTTTTACGAATGCATAGCGAATGCCTTTAAAATATATCTTAATTACATAAATCTACAAAAATACAAACAGTTTTGATTATATCGAAATTAAAATTAAACTTAAAACTGATGATTTTCTTTTGAGTATCACCGCTTACCGGAGACATGTAGTCATACGTTTTTAGATTTTTTATTATTAAATAGAAATATGCACTCATCTGTTTTGGTGTTGTCATTGCTTACGCAGCCAATTGACGTGCTGCTCTTGGCACTTGGCTTCTATAAAGAATATTCACCACACAGTGTTGGATTCTGTTCTGGGAGTTCAATAAAGAGGTGGCTCTTATACCCTCTTTAAATGTTATGAGCCTCCTGCGCACACACTTATTTTCGATGTGCGTTAGCACAGTTTTTATCAAAATAGAAAATTTATTTTCTGAATAATTTTTTTTTTAGTTTCTGTCATGTATTAATAAAAGCGTTGATAAATTCAGCTGGTGGTTGATAAATTTGATTTGATCTCAGCCGTGTCCGTTGGCTGGTTATTCGTTCCTTAGTTAGTTTTTGTTTCATTCGTTAGATTGTTTGTCTATACGGCATAGTTGCATGAATTGTTTTATTTTTCTTCTAAATTTAAATCTTGTCAAGTTGGTGCATTTTTATTTTGAAAAAAATGAAAATATAATTTTAGTGGTTAAAAAAAGTACCTGCAAATACATACATATGTATAAAACCCATTTCTATTATTGTGCTCCGTAAAAATGTCTGTTTGGATGACATATGTGAATAGAAGAAAACCGTCGCAGGCGCGAGTGAGAGTTGAATATTATCTAGTGAGTTAAATTATTTTATTTTAAAGTCGTTTTCATTTAAAAGTTACTTCTAAAAATCAATAAAAGTGAGATGACTTTGAGAGAAGACCCGCACGTGCAACTAAAAACTAAATAGTTTTAATACTAGTTGACCGATGACTGCGCACATAAGCAACTTTTTCATCAACTTTTGGATTTATAATTCCAGAAATTGAATTGATTTTTCACTCAATCACCGTTTAAGTATGATTTCCCAGCAAAAAATACATGCAAATGTAGCATGACATTTATTTGTTCTTTATTTGAGTACCTCATTCTAAAATATCCGACCGATAAAACTTAAATTATAAGCCTCATAAAATTACCAAACCGGCTTTTTCAAGGTTTAAATAATTTTTTTTTAATGAAAACCGATTTTATTGCTAAACTTTTGATTCAAGTGCCCGCACCCTGTTAAAATTTACAGCCATACACATTTATAGAAGAGGTTTGGGGAAATAACCGTATATACTTTTTGTTTTGAAAGTATAAAATTTTGTATCAACTTTTTAATTTACAAAATTAAAAATCAAATTGATGAGGTCTTTGCACAATGCACACCCTTTAAGTAGGACAACTTTTCCTCCTTCCCAATAATTTATATACAACATTTTACCTTTATTTAAAGACATTCAACTTGATTATCTGACCATTTTGTATCAAAATTGATTTGGATTAGGGTCGGATTTTAGACCGAAGTTTTTCGTCACCTGAGTTGAGAGCCTGTTTTGGAGTTGAGTTGAAAAGTAGCTGAGATTACAGAAGACAGAATGGTGTCAATATATTTATTTCACAAAATAAAAACTAAAACTGAGTGAACTTTAGTATGTACTACTCAGAGCTATATTAAAAAATTAATTGACTCAAACATGTGCAGTAACACAGTATATGAAAAGAAAGCTCCTCGATCCAGCTCTTTTAACAAAAAAATTTACTTGATTCCTGAAGTGGCAAGCTGAAAGATGATGGAAAGTTTTCCTTTGAATTTGGTTAATGAAACAACCGTATAAAATTTGAAGAAACATATCGGGCGTACAGATATAAAAATTACACATACTTAATTTTATTATTGTACTTTTGAAAAAAAAAAAAAAAAAAACAAATTGAGGCATATTATTTCAAATTTAAATGAGACCCATTTGCTGAAACTATAATAAACACTTACTTTTTCCTCTGCTTAAACTGTCATTATAAGGTTTATCTTTATTTACAAATACAAAATCGATACAATTGGCCTATAAATTCTAAGTACAAAAGCTTGAGGAAAATGTCAGGGTTTTAAAAAATCCATTAAGTACAAATTAACTGCCCCAATATCATGCTCTTTAGTTCGACTCCCGCTGGTCGATAAATTTTATTGCATGTATTGAGACAAAGCTTCCCCAGAGGAGTCTGATGATCGGGTTTGCAGTTTTCAGTCGTGAATTAGCATTTAATTTGTCGTTGTTATTGATATATGTAGATATGTACATATGTATATGTTTCGCACCCTGATCTGCATGTTTCGTTTTCATACAAAACTCTTATTTTCTATTTATCATTTTATTTTCCAATAATAAATCAAATCCCTCAAAAATGTTAAACAAAAAATACATATGTAGGTACATAGTACATAAATACAAATATTAATCGAAACAGTAGATTTATCCAGCCCCATACCTACTTTTAATTTCCAATTATCATTATCATTAAAATAATCACAGTCACAATGTATTGTCCCTGCGTTAAAATGCCATAGTAGTTAATTGACGTAGCGTACCATCATCCACAAACTTGGATTGAAGCCAAAAAAAAAAAAAAAATACCAAACAACAAACAATGAATTATCTTGTAAATTGTTTTTATTATTTTATTTTACGGGTAGATCTTATTAGACTTGGATTCTCGTGACATTAGTTTCTGTTTTATTTTTAGAAAATTTATACAAAATGTTTGACAAATGGGTTTAAATTTTGTTTTTGCTACATATTTATATGTATGTGTATCTCCCGTAGAATTTTATACTAGTGACGACAAATCAACATTTAATCTCTATCCCATTCCTCGAAAATGCCATATATTATGTATAATATGTTTATATATTCGTATATGGTACCTCCTCCCTAACATTGAATGATTTATTGTTTACATTTAATTTTTATCATCAAAAGTACCTACATCTTTTCTATTTTTATTTCAGAATCGTCACTCACAGCCAGAATTAGAATCACAACGCTCACGACCCCTGTCTGAGGCGAATTCAGAATTAAGTTGTGATCTTTTATCAGAGAACAACTACAAATCCAGCATAGAGCTCTCTTCTTCGACGGGTGGTGGTGGCGGAGGAGGTGGGGGAGGAATTGGAGGTGGTGGTAATCGTCACTCAGAACAAAGCGACGATGGTAAACGCTCCAGTGTCAATTCAAGTGACACTACTAACAGCGATCGACTAACATCGGGCAATAAGAGATCACTACCAAAACATCAACGACCACTTACACGGTATTTACCGATCTTCTCTCCCGATTTAGATTTGCGGCAGCACATTGAATCGGCTGGTCACCAAATTGCCCAGTGTCCACATGTTTTTGTCGATTCATACAGCTGTCGAGGGTACGACATTCTATTATTGTAAAGCTGAACTTGAATTAACACATATCATTTTGTTTTTTACATAGATATTTGCACAAACTAGGCGCCACATTCCATGGCTGGTCAAGGAGATGGTTTGTTTTGGATCGGCAGCGTAACGCGTTTATATACTATTCGGATAAGTCAGAGAGAAAACCTCGTGGAGGAGCGTATTTTTCGGTAAGTTATCTTAAATTAGACACTAAAATCTGAACAAAAAACATCCACAAATGTTTATATGGAACCAATATCAGGATAATCGCAACAAATTAAAAAAAAAAATCTAGAAGAACCCTAACGGTCATATTCGGCAAACGAAATTCTTGCATGATATACATTAAGGCATTCAATTTGCTTTCCTGTAAATATTGCGAAGTTAAGTTCATGGGCTGAATCTCCTTTCACACTTTTACAGTTGCATAATTCTAAAAGGGTCCTCAATCGGCCCTAACGAGGTTCTTTGCTTTCATACGAATCGGCGGATTTTTAGTTCGGCCGGCTGTACGCTAGGTTCTCGTCCACAGCGACGGAAAAACTAGTGTCTAACACCCCTATTGCGATTGTCATTCATTGTTTGTTAGTTGATAAATAATGAAATTAAACTACCCAACCGCTAAAATTGTTGGTCATTGAGAATAATACAAACCTTTGTGTTGTGAATTACAAGCAAATTGACAAAAAATTTTATTGAATAGTTGATCATTTTTTAATAACTTGAGTTTAAAAATGCAAAATTTAATATTAATCAACTATCAATCAGTAATTGACAATCACAATACAGGTGTAAAGCGCTCTACTGATCGGCCCAGTGCAAAAACCGGCATTTGTGCCATCCATCTCCAAAAACAACCTGAATCTTGTTCACTCATAAACCATCGACAAATAACAGTCCCTTCGTAACAAGGTCATTGAAACGCTGAACAAATTAATGGGGTTTTCCATTGGTACAAAATTTCAATACTTTTTTGATACATATCTGTCAAAACACCGATTTTGACAAAAAAAAAACCTTCCATTGGCCAAAAAATGATATTTTTTTGATTCTGAATCAATTTTGCAGATCCGTATTTTTCGGTGGATCTACCCTTCCTATTACTAACACCAGTACAATTGCCAGCTGTTATTTTGACAAGTGCATGTTTTCCTTAATTCATTTCAGTACAGAAAAAAATTTTTTGTGAAAATAGACTAAAAAGTAATAATTAGAATGGAAGCAGTTTGAAATGAGTCGATAGAATAGAACTTATCCCTCATCATAAATTACAACCTTGTAATCGTCTATTTATAATAAAAATTGAAATCTCATCAAATGAAAAAACAAACTTGAATGTATAAAAATTGTTGACTGATTTTTTTGCATTCGTCAGCCGATACCATTTACATGTTCACAGACACAAAAATACACCAATACCTTATCAAAAGAAAAATCAATTCAAATATCATTCCATTCGTCACGAAAAAAATCAAATTCTGCATCAAATTCTTAATTTACCAATGGAAAACCCCATAAGAAATATCTCTTAAAATAAAAGATTAATTGCGACTTTCAAAGTTATTTTGTCGATCTAACGGGATTATGTGCCAAGCGCAAATATATGCTGCTTTGTCACAATGCAATATAAGGGCTTCGTTATGTTCTCGACTCTGTCTTTGAATCGAACGTTCAACTTATACTTTTATGATTCGACGGATTTTGACACATTGCATGCAAATTTGGCCGAACTGTCGATATTCTTAATTGACGATAGAAAACGAAATACGATATTTTGTTGATGAAAACTGCTCTCAACGTTCGAACCTTGGCGAGCACTCAGATCGCTATTCAAAACGAGGGCTTACTCAGAAAAAAAAAATACAAACACCTTACCAAGCAGACACAAATTTCGTAATCAATCGATTTACGCATGTCTTCTGGATTATTATCGACTCAAAAAACGATTTGATTATCTGTGTTTGACGTATTTATATATTGCTTTTCTAAACAAAGAAAACACTAAGATATTTGTTTTTATTTCAGACAATCGATGAAGTCTACCTCGACCATTTGAACGCATCAAAAAGTGGACGACCACATTGCACATTCATTGTTAAAACAAAAAAGCGTAGCTATCACCTGCAGGCAGCTTCCGATTCAGCTGCTCGAATTTGGATTGATGCCATCATAACTGGAGCTCAAGGAAATTTAGATTATTAAGTCTTTCTGTTTTTTTTATATTAAGTATATTTTTTAAGAAAATTATTATTAGACTAGTATTGTATCAAAAGAAATCACAGGATTATCTCCATACCTAAAGATTTCTATGCCAAAGTGAATTTTTAAATTCAAACACAGTATGAAACCCTAAACACAAAAAGAATTAAAAACACTATTTTTAGCTTAGTGCGAGATGTATTTTCTTATAGTATAGCATTTAAGAAAAAATTATATACGTTGTTTGCTCTTCTTTTTCAAACTAAATATATTATATCCGCCAGTTAATGGGGATAAATATAGCGCCAAACAATAGTTTCTATGTATATGTGCCTTTGTTTTGTTTATTTAAAAGATTATAATATTTATATTACATCTGATGTTAATTATGAGTATTCTAAATAAATTTCTTAGGCACCTTGGTTGGATATAAAGTTGAAATTAAATTAGTTATCTGATGCTTAGTTTGTTTGCTTGTTAGATTGATATGAATAGAGACAATTTTTTAATATTTTCATCTAACATTTTTATAAATTTTTGATTTATATAATAAATATATAATTATTTTTTCTTAAATTATCTTAAATAAAAAACAAGTGGTACAAACGCCACTTAATAGTTTCTTCGCTGTCATTTGGTTGGGAGTTTGAGTTTATCCATTCAGCTGAACTAATCGAAATCCCAAACTATGATCACACCGAATGAATTACGATGGGACAAAAATACCTTATATTTTGTTTATTTGACTAATAAATTATGTATGTATATCATACTTTGGATTGACTTGTGTTTTATCAAGAATTTACCTTCTTTTAGTTTAGTAATTTATGATGTAGCATTAAATATATATATATTAAACAAAATTTAATTTGTTTTACTCAAT
The DNA here is from genome assembly GCA_949320155.1 of Melangyna quadrimaculata. Classification (NCBI taxonomy): domain Eukaryota; kingdom Metazoa; phylum Arthropoda; class Insecta; order Diptera; family Syrphidae; genus Melangyna; species Melangyna quadrimaculata. Next base: position 22,863,718 of record OX439484.1, on the reverse strand, counting down.
GCCAGGATTAACACGCCATACAAATTGTCCATATATTCCGTACCATTTTGTATCAATTATTATGTCGTAAACAATGCAAAAAATCGTATTTCAAAACTGCCCAAATTTGGTTTATTATCTTATTCATAGTCAACGTGAGTGAGCCCTTCTTAAAGACTTTCAAGTTTATGTGATAAAAAGTTTATTAAGACTGAAAAATTAATTTAAGTTTTTCTTTGAACAAAATAACAAAAAAAAACTAAATGATTTATATAAAGTAAAGAAAAATAAACCTACAGTGAGTTAAATTACATAATCCAATACGACTCTATTACTCCATTTACATGACAGGATTCGTCGATCGAATCGGATTGATATTTCGATATAGGTATACGACCTCACTAAAGCGAATTCAAATAGAATCGAAGAACACTTGAATTTACACTTTAACTTTACTGTGTGCGTGCGAAAATAAGTTTATTAATATGGTGACTACGAAAGAAAAAAAAAAACAAAACAAAGCTAATTGAAATACACACACTTAAAACTTGATTCTTTAATTTTTCAATCCAGGTCTACTTGTATTTTTCGATTCAATTCAGGTCGCAAAGTGGAATCGGATCGAGAAATCCTGTTTGAATCCGATCCAGGTATATATGGAATTGAATACGACTTTAAGTCTGATTCAATTCTCCATGTAAACAAAGTATATGACGCAGGGGCAGAATCGAATCCACCGTGAACGATTAGCTCGTTCTCGGAATGTGGTAGTTTGGGATAGCAACTTACGTGAACGTATGTTTGTAAACGTAAGGCTAACGAAATTTGCCATAATGTCCTAAGTGAACGAGTGCGCGATCATGTACTTTGACTCAACTTGTCGCCCGTCAAGTCTGGAGTTAATTTAATTTGTTTGAAGAATGAGAGTAAAAACTTCAATTTTGTTGTAAATAATAATAGAATTTGACAAATAAATGTACATAATAATAATTATTAAAGGACAAATTACAACAAAATAAATCTGACCCAAAAGTCTATTTTGGCGGAGTAATATGAGAGGAAGCACCCAAATTTGTCCAAAAATCTTCTACCAAATACATGTCAAAGTAAAGTCACTGAATGGCAGTGATGAGAGAGAGAGCGGGAGAGCTTCATCAAAAAAAAGTAAAAAAAAAAATGATTAGTTTGCTTTAACACTTTCTAATAAAATCACTTTTAGTTTTTCAATGATGAAAATCGTTTTCAATGAACAGCTGATATTTTGTTCCCAAAACTGGAACACATTCGTTCCAATGAAATGTGATCCTTTCTCTTCCTGTTCTCGTCTGTCAGTTTTTTGTTCAATGATCGACTCTGGCGCCAGTTATAGCTTTCATTGAAATCCATCATTGAAACACAAATCAGTGAAACAGTGGAATATTTTCTGACAAGTCGGTTATAGCTATCATGCAATTTTCTTTCATTGAAAATTCCATTCCCCATACAAAAAACAACTTTTAGGTTAAATTCGATCATTGAACGAAAAACTGACAGACGAGAACAGGAAGAGAAAGGAACGCATTTCATTGGAACGAATGTGTTCCACTTTTGGGAACAAAATATCAGCTGTTCATTGAAAACGATTTTCATCATTGAAAAACAAAAAATGATTTTATATGAAAGTTGTAAAGAAAACTAAACAGTTTTTTGACTAAAAAAAATATATAACTGACAACCATCAATTTGGTACCAAAACGCCATCAGTTTTATTTGTTTAAGTGCATCAAAATTGAAAGACAATATTTTCAATGATGGTTTTCAATGAAAGCTATAACTGGCGCCGGCTCCAGTTATAGCTTTCATTGAAAACCATCATTGAAACACAAGTCAGTGAAACAGTGGAGTATTTTCTGACAAGTCGGTTATAGCCATCATGAAATTTTCTTTCATTGGGTCCGTGTTATGCTTGAAGGGCGGCCAAGAACAATTGTCATTTTTTGTTGGAAAAATTGAAAAGTGGAAGTAAAAATGGATTTTTTTTTGGAAAAATTGAGAGAGTGAGAGTAAAAAGGGAAGTGGGCTGGAAATATTTGACATTAAAATAAAAAAACTCGAAGGATCGCTTTCTTCCACTTTCGCTTTTGAAAATAACCTAAAGCGAACACGGTCAAAATTGAAATATCGCTTTCAATACGATCCGCCGCGCTTTCCGGAATCGGCCCACAGTAGTTATTACACCAACTTCGTGACCTTTTTCCAGTGCGGAGAATGTCATAGCGACAAACTGGGTAAGATTAGTCGTGGTGGATCTACTCTTTAAGAAACCATGTTGTAGTGGAGAGACAATTGATTTGCAATGGAAATAAAGAGAATCGTATTCTATGCTTTCGAAGAACTTGGGAATAACGGAGAGTTTAGCAATCGGTCGATAGCTAGAAACTTGGTTCTTACAAAACCCTTTTTTAAAATGGGGAAAATAAAAGATTCTCTCCAAAGTGAAGGAAAAACAGCTTGTGACAGCGAGAGTTGATAGAGATTAGTGAGGGGTTCACAAAGTGAAATAGCACATTTTTTAAGAAAAATTGCAGGAATGCCATCGGGGCCAGGTGAATGATTGGTTGTGACTACCCTTAGTATGATTGAACACTGTACGAGCTTTAGGAAAATAGGGAAGGATTAAAGAGGAGGAATATTAAAATGGGAGGGAAAGATAGAGTCGGGAGCATTCCACATTCGCGTGGTGCGATAAAAGAAAGAATCCCTGTACTTGACAGTACGTCCGAAGATGGGCTCAAGGGTAAACCGATGGGCATATTCCTAGAAACACGAGTATTACGGTTAAATTGTTTAAGGGGAGGAATGCAACTGGCTGTTTGGCTATAGCACTATTTATGAAAATAACGATAAAATAATGAAATACAAGAAACATTGCGGCGGTGTTCTAGGGTTTTTTGTTTAGACGACAAAACAGCATTGAGTTTTTGAAGTATTAAACTCCACGCGGTTTTTGATTCTCCATTATACAATGCTGTAGGCCTTTCGACCGTCTTCGCTTTAGGTTATTATTGAAGAAAGCGTTCCTTCCAGTTTTTCTTATTTTAATGTCAAATATTTCCAGCCCACTTCCATTTTTACATCCACTACTCTCAATTTTTCCATAAAAAATTCCACTTTTACTTCCACTTCTCAATTTTTCCAACAAAAAATGACAGTTATTCTTGGCCGTCGTAGAATTTTTTGATGTAAAACTGCTTTATTAATATTTTGTGTCAAAAGAATAATTTTAATGTATATTTATTCGATTTTGTTGCTAGTCATAAAATAAAACATGTAAATGAACAAAATAAGTGTGTTTTAAAATGATAATTTTAAGAAGGAAGAGAAGAAGATATATTTGCAAATTCATTCTTTTTGATTTTTTTTTTCCTATCGCTTTCAAACCGAAAATGGAAAGCTAAAGTTTCTGGGAATAAGAAAATACAAATCAGCCATTGAAAGCGATCATCCGCACTTTCCGGAATCGGCCTACTGATTAGCCCAGTCAAATTCGACAATAAATTTGCAAAGTGCGATGTAGTTCTGCATTTTTATATGTTGTTGGGGTATGTTAGAGTAGTATGTAGTAAATGCCGTTTTCCTTTGAACGTCCAGAAGCGTCCGGAAGTCTTCTGAAACCATTCCATTGGCCAAAAAAATACGCTTCTGACGATTCTGAGAAGAGAAATTCGATTCTGGATTTGAAATCAGAATCCACTCAAGAAGCACTCATACCATGGACCTAGTAGACATGGACCGCTAGCCGGTCGGCATTCCCCTACAAAAGTTGCTTTAAATATGGTTCCACCGATTAAAAGCGACAGCAGCGCCTATTGGCGCAGATTGGCAAACAAAAGAATTATTCCTTAGGCCATCTGTTGCCAATTAGCACACGAAAGCAGTTTTTCCAATAGAAACTAATGCCATCTATTATTACTAAAAATAAAAAAGCAGAGTCATCTGTTTTTATTCAAATCAAAACTTTGACGTTTGAGTCCATTTTTTTATTTTGCATTTTGTAGTTTTGCTTTGATAATTCAGATTCTAAATAAAAATTAATTTCGTGGTAAATTATTTATAATGTTGTATTCATGTGAATGTCTTTAAAATATTAAAATATAAGTTTATTTACACTCGCGAGCAAAAAAATGGAATCACTCAAGTTTGCCCTCTATAACTAATTGTTAATCAGCTCCTTTTGAAGCTTGAATTCAAAACATCAAATTAAGAGTAAAATCATAAAAATCCATTGGATAGTTTTTGCGCTATCCGCCATAATAACAAAAATATAAAATTATACTTGTTTAAATTAGGCAAGTGTTTGAAACATTGATAGGGGATAAATGCTCCTATAATTGGTCTTTGGTGTTGATTGTGATGTTAAAAATGAATTTCAACATATCTTGACTTATTAGTCCTCCTCTTAGAAAACAATGGAAGCCACACCTGTAGAAGTAAGTCAATTTGACACAATACTGCAACAAGGAATAAACCAATGTACTGTGGGCCGTCAGCTCGGTGTAAGCCAATCTTGCATATCAAAGATCTACGGAAGGTTTAGACAAACTCGTAGGTTAGTGTAAAGGCCAGGATCTGTGTTCCACCGGATGTTATGACTGATTCATCGTGATGGCGTTTCTCCGAAATCGTGCTTTGAATAGCGTTGACGTCCAACAATAGCAGAGACAGGTACGATAAAGACTCATAATATAATGCACAGTTAGAAGACGACTTAAGGAAGCAGACCTTATCCCAAAATGTACAGCCACGGTACCAAAATTAACTTCAACTCATCGACAAGTTCGACTACGATTTTCACTATGCACTATATTAATGGGAAGTTGAGCAATGTAGGCGGTTAAGGTTATCGGATGAGTGCAGAATGTGTCTGGATGGAAGCTATAGCATTCAGGCAGAGTTAACAGATGTACTGTCTTCAATGGAGACAACCTCTGCACTCATCCGAGAACGTAAATCGCCTACTTTCCTCCATTTTTCAATTGTAATGCATAGTGAAAATCGTACTCGAACTTGTAGATGAGTTGCAGTTAATTTTGGTACCGTGGAGGGCCATTTTGGAATAAGGTTTGCTTCCTTAAGTTATCTTCTAACTGTCCATTAACTTATGAGTCTTTATCGTACCTGTCTCTGCTATGTTGGACGTCAACGCTATTCAAAGCACGATTTTGGAGAAACGCCATCACGATGAATCAGTCATAACATCTGGTGGAACACAGATCCTAATGGCCTTTACACTAACCTACGAGTTTGTCTAAACCTTCCGTAGATCTTTGATATGCAAGATTGGCTTACACCGAACCGAGCTGACGGGACACAGTATTCTTATTCCTTGTTGCAGTAGTGTGAAAACTTGACTAACTTCTACAGGCGTGTTTTCCATTATTTTCTTATTTTATTTTAAGTCAAGATATGTTAAAATTCACTTTTAGCAGCATAATCAACACCAAAGACCAATTATGGGCGAATTTATTGTGTATCAATGTTTTAAACTCTTTCCTAATTTAAACAAATTTTATTATTGGTAGGGCCCATTGTTTATTAAGCGATTAGTTTATAAATTACTTCTTCATTTTTTTTTTTCATTTAATCAGTTAAGATGTATCATTCACAGGTATGGTTTCAAAATAGGAGAGTTAAGTGGCGGAAGCAAGCCCGTCTTCAATTGTTGCAGGGTAAAAATGAACACAATAATATAAAAGCTTTTACCCCTCAGGTGGTCGTGGTGCCAATAACAATTCTGAGGAATCAACAAGTGCCAGCCAACAACCAATACCAGGAAACCTAACCTACACTGCCGGACATAAGGTTAGAAGCAGTAATTTTTGAGAATTGAATTTGCAATATCTCGTGTTATACGCCAAAGAGATCGAAATTTTGTATGACACAAGAGAGATTGTTTAATGTGCCATAGCAAAACTTACTTGTTTTTCAGATGTGCAGCGAGTCTGCACGCATCTCTGCATGCAGAGCTGCACACGAAACACATGTGCATAGTTTCTGACATTCATGATGCATATTTATGTCAAACAAATACATGAAAGCACAGCGTTGCCGATGTCACACAATAGTGTTGGAATGAGATTTTCTTCGTTGGACGATGGTAGGGTGGCAACGCCGGCTTCATAGATTCTTAAACAAAAATCACCAACACAAACAAATGTTAGAAGCACATACAAAATTGAAGAAAAACGATGGTTTAAATTTTTTTTTTCGAAAAAATTTATGTACTTAATAGTGTGAGCTGCCACCAGCTTGAAATAAAAATTCGAAATTTCGATGTTAAAAAGAGTTATACAGTGATTTCAGATAGTCAAGTGAAATTTTACTCAAGGTCAAATTAACGGTGTGAAGCAGTGAGCCATCCCAATAATTTTTTTTTAATTTTGAAGTCCCGTGAATAGGAAACCAAGGCAGCAATGGAAAATGTTTCCTTAAAACAATGATTTAAATACTCGAGCTGCATGAAAAGGAGCATTATTTTGTTGAAAACCAATGCGGTTTGTCCGAAAAGATCATTGGTTCGCGGAATAAATGCGTCTGGCAATGTTTTGTAGTACCAAGATGACTGGAAATCAGGCATCTTAGTACTTTCAACTGCCAAGTTTATTGTTCCCTAATAGGATATTACGGCCCAGATCATTACGCCTCCTTCTCTCTTGTGTCATACAAAATTTCGATCTCTTTAGCGTATAACACGAGATATTGCAAGTTCAATTCTCAAAAATGACTGCTTCTAACCTTATGACCGACAGTGTATCTACATAGTTCAGAAAAATCAAACCTACATTCGCAACCACAGCCAAAGATTTCCACAGGGCTAACATTATAAATTTTATTATTTAACTGTATAGGTTTATGAAAACAAAATATATTATTTTTTTTAAGTTTAAATAAGAACAAAATAAATATTAAAAGTAATAAATTAAAACGAAAGTTTATTTTCCAAACATACGCTTTTATTTTACTAACAAACATAATATTTTAGTTTGAAGAGCTAGCCCCTCCCCCTCTTTCCAGTTTTATTCATCTTTCTTACCATTTGTCAATTTTTGTCAAAAGTTTTCACTGCCAACAAAACTCAGTTCCAAATCATCATCATTATCATCACCATCATCATACATTATAATAAAAGGTTCGCAAACAAAATTCTTGTTCGTTATAGACTCATAATCTACTCGAAAGACTTCGCTGAAATTTTTACAGTTTAACCCCACTGAGTTGCCGGCAACTAGGAGTTTGTTGGCGAGAAGGGCGTAAGAGGAAGAAAAAAAAATCTCCCCTCTCACCGTTCCCCCAACAAACTAGCTAGTTTCTGCAAACTCAGTTTCCTTATGTGAAAGCCGTCTTTGTTGTTACTAGCGGTTGGAAGGTTTGTAAACTGCAACTGAAAATTTCAGTAATCTTGCGTTTTGCTTATACTGTCGATGAATTTTGTCTGAAATTTCTAAATCAAATCATCATCATTGAAATTATAAAAATTTAAATACTAAATCAAAAGTTGTCAAATTCAAATAAAAATTTATAAGAACATAATTATGTATGTTTGTAATGTCAAGTTTGTGAGAACCTAGGCGTGTACCACAAACTGAGCGCTCATTGAGCGCTCAATGTCAACGTAACGGAGGCAGTAACTTTCTCCGCTTTCTTTCAGAAAAAAAAACGTGTTATTATTCTCATACAAGTTCGGAAATAAAATTTCAACTTTTCTTTAAATAGGGTAGAGTTGCCTATTTCCGGCCGTCTCCAGTAGCCGGCCGCCTACCATAAAATGGCTCGTAATTAGTGAAATAGTAGTGATACTTCTGTGGTTAGAGTTTTTAAAGGGTCTGTCATCTCTCTTCTACTAATTGCAACTTTTTTCGTTCCATTATACAACTTTTTGGCTCAGTTTTTACATCTGTAGTTGTGCGATCTCGCCGGCACACGATTTTATTAAGTTTTGTTGTCAAAAACGTTAGTTGGACATTGTTCCAAAATAAGCGTTTGTTTTGAAATATTTGGAAGTAAATGTCTTTTATGCATTTATATTGGTTTATTATGTTGTATTTTAGTCAAATCTACTTCAAAAAGCGAAAAAAAGTAATTTTTACGAGTTTTTTAAGCGGGCCGGCAATAGGACACACAAAAAACTTCTGTTGCTTATATTCGGCCACCCCGGCCGAAGATATGAAACATTATTTTTTGTCTGTCTCCTTATTTCGGCCCCTTTAAAAAACAAAAGGACAAATACCACAATTTTATTATATTTAATTTATTTTATTATAAATTAGGTCCTTACTTATTCACTCTACATTAAATTTAAATTTGCTATACAAAATGGGAAATTAATCAAATTTGTATGAAAATTTTAAACAATCCATTTATTTAATGATGGGTTTAAATTTAATGGGGATTGAATAAATTAGGCCTAAGGGACAATATTTCAATAGTCAGTTAAGCAGTCAGTTAGTAGGTACTTAATCCTCAGAAAGAGCAAAATTTTGTTAAGGCTTGGTCTTATTTCAGGAGGCTTGAACTGGACGAGAAACATGACAGTCCTTTTAATTTCTTTAGTAAGATAAAATAGTGACAGCTAAATGTTCAGGTGTGTTTCGAAAATAATTCTGACATTCTGAGTGCTCAGAAGTCAGAACACGCTTAGTTCAGAGGATGTTCAGAGCATTCTCTATGTGCTCGGACTCTGTTCAGAACTCTTTTCTGAGCTAAAAAAGAAAAAGCCTATTTTCTGGATAAAATTGACCTTAAAGTCAAAAAGAAAAATGGTACAGGCTACAAACAGGATATCTGAAGACTCAAAAACGAAATCAAATTTATTTAAACGCAATTACAAAGGCTGGTATTTCCTTTACAAATAAAAGCCTAAACCAAGTTTCTATCATTAGTATTAACAGAGAAATTTTTGTTATCATGGCTAAGGGTACACCAAAGTAAGCCTTTTCTTAAATCACCGATAAAAGATGTAGCAATTAGAGATAGACCATTACTGTACAACGATTTTGTTCTTAGAATATACTCCAAAATCATTTCCTAATTTATTTTAATTTTTTATTTTAATTTTTATTTTAATTTTATATATTAAAACTTCATATCACAACTTTTGGTTTTAAGTATAACTATGCGACGTGTTTCGGAGTGCTACTCCATCCTTGGGCTATCGGGATATTAAGTTTTAATATACCTATGTACCTATAAAATAAAAATTTAAATTCAAATTAAATTTAGAAAAATAATTTGAATTTTGAATTTAATTTATTAATTTGAAATTTATTTTAAGACTAAACATTTATAATGAACACAACTTGGAGACAAGAAACTCATAAAATGTATTTTTTTATGTTTAACACTTGTTTTTCTAATATAACTAAAAACGAAAGTAGGTAGGTATGTTGTTTTGTTATAAGGAAAAAAAAATTAAATAGTTGAATTCGTAAGTATAGCCCTTTTACTGAGGGGGCTGAGAATAGGAAACACAAAGGCCGAAATCAGGATCCAAGGGGCCGAAAACAGGAAAATGTGAGTTTTTTCAGAAAAACAATGAAATATATTGTTTTACGTTAAAATATTATTGTTTTATTTTTGTATAGCTCTTAAGAAATCTCTAATGAACTATTTGGTAAATAAAACAATATCAAAAAGTTAAAAATTCAAGGCTTAATCATAAGTTTTGTCGGAAAATTTCGTTAAGGGGCCGGCTACTGGCAACTCTACCCTATTTAATTGTTAAAGCATAAATCTTATTGAAATTAATGAAAATGATTATAGCTTATTCAATTAGTTTGAGTTTTCACCAACATTCCGTCTTTATTTTGTATTTATTTACCACTTTCTTATTTGCACACCCTCAAAAAATTATAACTTGGTTGTCAAACAAACAGCTGTTTCGATTGAAAAAAAAATTGAGCAGTGAATCCAAGAAATTTTTGGATCAGAAATCTCCGCAAAAAATCTCAGTGCTCAGTTGAGATTTTTTGTCTCACTTAAAAAATCCTTGAGCGCTCAGTTGATGGTACACGCCTCCTGAGAACATCGTTTGAATTATCATGTATGTATGTAGGAAAACAACATGCCATACGAATTTGGTGGTTGCAACGGAGCGAAAAGAGGGGTTCACACTCATCAACAAGTCGATCAACCTGAGTCGTGTTGCTAGCGTTCACATTCAACGACCGCCTCATCAACTTCATTTGTAAATAAATTTTCAAAGAGCAAACACCGCGTAGATTTAACTTTTTGCACTAGTTTCAGTGATGGAAATTCATATTTTCTCCCTTCCTTTTGTGGGTTTACTTCTATTTCAACCCATTCTCTATGAATCTCACATACAAAATTGAAAAGAAACACTAAAATTCAAATTTTCAGACATATCAGTTGTTCAACTAGTGTTCACATTAGCTACAGCAGTCGCTCGACCGAGCAAAATATCAAAAAATTTGAAAAACTTCCAACAGTCGTTCAACTTGTGTTCACATTACAAATTATGTGACGATTCGACACGAGTTGATCAACTTGTCGATGAGTGTGAACCCCCCTAAAAGCTTTTGTAGATTATGTTTGTATATGAACATATTTATATGTGTTACATACAAACCACTGTCATTTCAAAACTACGTGCTTCATTGGGATGATTGAAACTGCTCTGAGTTCTAATTTATGTCACCTAAGTGTTTCTTACAACCATTTTCAATTTAAGGAATTTTAAAAAATAATTCCCATGTAAAAGTATTTTCAACATTTTTAATTTTCAAAAAAAAAAGGTTGAAACGTTTTTTATATGGAAATTTTTTGAGATAATTTTTTTTATTAAAAATGCTTTCCGGAACTAGTTAGGAGACATAAATTAGAACTCAGAGCAGTTTCAATCATCCCAATGAAGCACGTAGTTTTGAAATGAGAGTGGTTTGTATGTAACACTTACAAGAATTTCGAGAGAAAATCATACGAAATTCTTGTAAGTGATACATACAAAACCATTGTCATTTCAAAACTACGTGCTTCATTGGCATGATTGAAACTGCTCTGAGTTCTAATTTATGTCTCCTAACTAGTTCCGGAAAGCATTTTTAATTCAAAAAATTATCTCACAAGTCACAAAATTTCCGTTTAAAAATCGTTTCAACATTTTTTTTTGAAAATTAAAAATGTTGAAAATACTTTTACATGGGAACACTTAGGTGACATAAATAAGAACTCAGAGCCATTTCAATAATCTAAATGAAGTAAGTAATTTTCGAATGACGGTAGTTTGCATATATCACTTACACGAATTTCGTATGATATTCTCTCGAAATTATTGAAAGTGTTTCAAACAAACCACTGTTATTTCAAAACTACGTACTTCATTGGTATTGTTCGAACGGTTCTGAGTTTTGGGTTGTGTAATAATCCAGACCATGATTAACCAATATGGTTCTTACCAATCAGACACCCAGCGAGTTTTTTTAGATTTTTAGAAAATTAATTGGCAGGAAATCAAACGAAAAAAATAAATTATTCTCTCAAGAAAAAGGCGAGATTCAATACAATTTTGAGGAAGTTAAATTAAAACGCAAGTTTATCTTTAATGTGTATAATTTACGTAAATTAAGCACATTTGTGTTTATATGAGTGCTTCCTACATCTAGTATAATAATATTAATGTGCATAAAAACTATGTTCATGGTTTCTCATCATCGTTTCCTTCCCATTTCTTACTGCTGGATAGATATTCCAATTGATTCAAGACAATCAGAGGCACATGGTCTTCCAACAAACTTTTTCCTCTAAATAATGAACAGTAGTGCTGCACTCCAATTCGATTTTTTGTTTTGCACTAACAAACATGTCATCATTAAAACAACGCTACAAACAAAATGTAAAAAAAAATCACCTTAAATTAGCTTCCACCAAATAAGACATTTCTGTAGCGCTTGCCATTCTTCTCACTCGGTGAAACATGTTAGTCAGAGACTTGATGCTGGGCAATATTATTTGGAGCTGTTGCTGCATTCGAATTTGCAATTAGGTATGTCTACAAGTTTCTCTTTAACTTCGTCCGACTTCATTTGGCCGCCGAAAGCTTATCACTTGTTGAAATTAGAAATATATAGAAAAGCTTTTGGCTTATTTTCGCAATCATTAATAACATGCTTTGCTTCAAAGTGTGCACTTCTGAATTTGTTTTTCGATTCCAAGGCCAAAGCATCTGCAAATCTGTCAACTGTCAACGTCAAAAGTCACATCTGTTTTCCGTTTTAAACCAATCGGCGCTAGTGTACCGATTTTTTATAAATGGAAGTTGGCTCCTAGCGGTCCATACCTACTAGGTCCATGACTAATACATTCAAACTCAAACGTCACAACAAACTACAATGCACTTCATGTTTTTTTTAACTTTCCATTTTAATTTATTTCGCGTCCAAAATCGAAGTATTTGATAAAGATTAATTAAAAAATCAAGAAAAAATTAATCAACAAATATTATTTGAAAGATTGGAGTTGATACAGTCGTGTTTTACATTTTACGTTTTGTGTGGCAGCAAATAATTTCTATTTGGTGATTCACCTATACATAGGGTAACGTTCTCATAGATGCACCAGTGGTGCAAAATGCACCACACTTATATTCACCCAACCAGCAGCTGTATAAGTGTATACCTACCCTTCAAGCAAAATCACGGACCCAAATTTCTCGGTTCACTTGGGACTCCAAAAAAAATGAGTGTCTCACACACAATAACAAATTTTCTGTGTACGCATGTAAAAAGAACGAGAATCGAGAGTATTTTTTTCAAGCATCGAGAAATAGAGAGAGTATAGGCGAAGTTTACAATCATTTTGCCTTAATTTCCACCACTTTTTTTTTTAGTTCAGTTTTGTAGGTAGCGTGGCGAAGACGAGACGGTTGCTTTTTTATCTCTTTTTTCTTGTTAAAACTTTTAAACATTTCCAATCAGAAATGCAAGTTTCTATTTATTAAATGTAAATTTATATTTGTGGAAATATGTCATGTTTATTAGTGCGAAATAGTCTTTAGAAAACCTTTTATGAATGATAAATAAAAAAAACTCTTGAAATGAAAAAATTCTGTTTGTTTTATTTTTGTAGGCAATGGAGAAACTGGAATAGATGGTATGCCTCAATTCATTCATTTTTTTTGGAACAGTTTTAGATTCCATTTGGTTTCGGTTCTCCGAGTATGGTGAATTGAAAATCTCTCTCTCTCACAATACATTCACATAATGGCTCCGTGGTGATTCTAATTTCCATACTAATTTGAGCCGCAAAACGCAGTTTTTCGATCCGTATTTGGATCCGAATGCGAAGTCGTCCATACGTTGTTTGATACGTTTGCGGACCGAAAACGAGCTCGCTTGCTTGAAGGGTAATTCCATTAGGCGTGCACCATCAACTGAGCGCTCTAAGCGCTGAAGAATTTTTTAAGTGAGACAAAAAATCTCAACTGAGCTCTGAGATTTTTTGCGGAGATTTCTGATCCAAAAATTTCTTGGATTCACTGCTCAATTTTTTTTCTCAATCGAAACAGCTGTTTGTTTGACAACCAAGTTATAATTTTTTGAGGGTGTGCAAATAAGAAAGTGGTAAATAAATGCAAAATAAAGACGGAATGTTGGTGAAACCTCAAACTAATTGAATAAACTATAATCATTTTCATTAATTTCAATAAGATTTTTGCTTTAACAATTAAATATTTAAAGAAAAGTTGAAATTTTATTTCCGAACTTGTATGAGAATAGTAACACATGTTTTTTTTTTTAAAGAGAGCGGATAATGTTGTCCCACCAAATGATTCTGCCTCCGTTAATCTGACATTGAGCGCTCAATGAGCGCTCAGTTTGTGGTACACGCCTATTGTATCCGTTACGTTTAATAAGGCCAATAGAGTTAAGTCTGGTTGTGCTTCTCTTTGTTGGCGGACGCGTGCGCAGTTTTATATGAATATTAAGTGAAAAAGAAAAAATTACGGTGTTTATTTTTTTTTATATTTAAGTGAAAACTAAGTTTTTCTTCAATAAAGTTTCATAAAACTGTTATTTTGACTTTTTGTTTATATCTTAAAAGAAATAGTTCATAGCTTAGTTGCATTTCTTATGAAATATTTTATTTTTAAACAAAAATTCCTTGTTGGTACACAATGCACCACGAAAGCATAGTGTTAAATGCACCATGGTGCATTGTGCACATCGAAGTTTTTAATGTGTAGACTAAAGCTTACTGTCTTTATTAAAGATGCAACGGAAACCAGTTGTGAACCGCAAGAAAGGACTTCACTCGAAAGACCCGATGCAAGCAGATCTTTGTTAAAAGAGGAAGATATAAAATATATTTTCAAAGATCTTACTGTATCGGCTTGGGACCAACTAAACGGTAGCAATCATCATATAAAAGCTGATTCTCTATCCCCCAATTTGCAGTGGGAGTTTAAAATCAGCTGAATCTTAAACTGGTTTTTGATTTTTGATTTAAAATTTTCGATTTAACTCGTCCATTTTCACAGTGAAATCTGAACTTCAGCTCAGTTAAACTTCGTTTAACTAGATTTTATGAAAAAGAGTTGGCAGCATTGTAGCTTTCCTTGTCTATTTTTGCTCTTTCTGAAGCAAAGAACATAAGTAAAACAGCAACAAATCCATGTTTAAGCAGTGACATATCCATACAAATCAGATTGTGGATTGGATTATGGACATCGTTCATGGCCTGTGGAGTTAGGGTGTAATGTGCGTTCAGCCAATAGACTTTAAGGCTCTCCCAAACCAATGCGGAACATTCGTTGCGGCGAAGAAACATTCGCATGTCAAAATTTATTTACATGGTGATATATGAGAGTGCCCACACCAACGCGGCGGAGAAACATATGAATTAATTTTGACTGACGAATGTTTCTTCGCCGCAACGAATGTTTCGTATTGGTTTGGGAGAGCCTTTATATGGAAAGACGGCTTTCACACAAGGAAACTGAGTTGCCAGAAACTGGCTAGTTTGCTGGCGAGAAGGGTGTGAGGGGAAATTTGTTGTCTTCCTTTTACGCCCTTCTCGCCTAGAAACTAAAAATCGCCGGTAGCTCAGTTTCCTTGTATTATAGGGGTCAAACAAACAAAAATCTCTGGAAATTCAGTAAAACGCAATTAAAGGAAATCGTCAAAAAATCTCCAACAACTGGTTTCCCTGTGTGAAAGGGGAGTAAATCCACCCTCTCGTCCCGTTTTCTCGTTTTATTGTGAAACGGGCTTCTCTTTTTCTCGTCGCGTAAAACAGGTGTGTTTCAAACTTCTGTGCTTATCACCAGAGTGCGTCTTAACTTGCCGACAAATTTTCGTTCAGTGATTCAAAAATTCGAAAAAGCAAAACTAAGCGAATTCAAAACGAAAACAGCCAAAAAAACATGTCAACAATCGAGGCAGCCACAATAAATGAATCGTAAATATTTAATATATTTTATAAAAAAAATCTTTATTAACTTTAATTCATTCGATATAGCTTTGTAGAACAAAAACTACTCGAAAACTTTTTACGAGGAACAAAGTTAATGAAAATAATCGAAGACAAAACCGATTATTTCATCAACAACTACGCTAGCTCCAAGAAGCCCGAGGACGCTCGTGCTGCTATTATTCTGGATTTGCCTTTGCACTATAGAGATTTTTTAGCAAGTTCACAAACTCTTCTTAATCTCTTAATTGAAGAACCATTAGAATTCTTAGATACGGCAAAATATCTTATTTATTCGTTAATAACTAAAATAGTAAAAGTCTCGTCGAATTCGGCTCTAAAGACAATTGATCCGGAACAAGTCCATGTTCGGTTTCGCCTTATCGGACTACCAGTACAAAAAGAATTGATTTACGATATCTTTCCCAATAAATATCCAGGTGGGTTGGCGGTGCTTAATTGTGTTTTGTCGGCATACACCGAGCCAGAGAGTTATACGTAAGTAGACCATAGTCCATCAGTAGTAGAGAAATGATTGCTTTTTTACCATACCCATGCACAATTTCTTAGGCTACAATCAATTTGGTACTGCACGACGGGCTGCCAAACAAATCTAATACGAAAAGAAATAACGAAAGGTATGTATGTACCTACCTGTTAGCAAATAATTATTCAGACTGAATGAACTTTTGCTTCGTGTCTCGCGTAATCATCATCTTTTGGTGATTATGTAGCATCTTGTATTGATCCGGAGTACCTAAGTGCCATGATTTTAATCACTTCTAAAACTGCATTTTTATGTGCGTGTTTATTTCATTTTTTATCAGCTGACTGATATTTAGAAATTTCAATTAGCCAACAGATTCGTCCATATTTTTTTTCAGAGCCTAGTTGTTATAATTGTGCTCGGCCTATGAGCGAGTATTCGAAACTTCGTTGTACTGGCACATACCGTTTGCTCAAAGTATTTTCCATTCGGAGTGTATCTACACCAAGAGTATTTAACAAAATATATCGCAGCCAAATAGTACGTTTGAAAGGTAAAATAATTTAAATAAACTTGTGAGTCATCATTTTATAAAAGTTTTTCTATATATTTTTAAGACTACACCTTCGATTGTGATTTAATTTTGGGTGCAAAATACACAATAACTGGCCATTTAGATTTCAAAACAATTGAATTTATAGCATGGAATCTAGTGAAACAATAAACAGCTCGCTCTCAGCTCTTAAATCAATTCCTGACGCAGATCTTGATGACCTTTTATTGTTTACTCAAAAACCAAATGAAAACATCAAACTCTCAGATTTTCAATATAACCAACCCATGGAAATTCCTCTCCACACAGGAGAGCTATTTGGTGATGATGATGAAAAAGAATTAACTTCTAACGAAAAAACGCAAAAATATCCTCCGGAGTTTAATTTGTCGTTCTCTCTTGGGACCCCAGAACCAACTTTGTTACTAAACTCACAGAAGACTGACAGAATTGAACTTAGTTGCGATACCGTTCAAAATAACCTTGAAGAATCTATTTTTGTTCATCCTCAAATGAAAGATGAACCGCTGGATTTTTCTTTGTCATCGGTCCTGTTCTCCGATACAACATCATCCAAGCTAAAGCAAAATGTAAATGACGAATTAGATCTTGAATTCTCTGTAGATCGAATTTCCCCGAGGACAATTTCGTCGATTTCGAAAGCAAATGAATCTGTTACCTTCGCAGAGGAAGATCCGTACCAAATAGGTCCAAGTACATCACGTAGATCGCCCATGGAATTCTTGGCTCTCAGCTACAGTCAAACTTCTCTAGGAGAAGAAAGAGCTACTACCAACAGCCAATCATCTCAAAATGTACAGCAGGATCTTACCTTAATACCTAACTCTGTTCAACGCCTCTATGAGACAATTAAAATGGCATTCTCAGATTTTGCTTTTGTATACTCGCTAAGCGCACAATTGTGCCAAGATCGCGTGCCCATGGATTGCTTTGTGCATTTGAAAATCGGTCTATTGCTTAGCATTGCATCACTAGAGGATAATCTGGACCGTCCTCCTATTTCTATAGTCGCCATTGGACCAGAGTTTGCAATGGCCAACCTTTTGATGGAGAACATTGGCAATTTGGCGGAAAGATTCATTGGCCCATATGATGACTACAAAGTTCCAACTAAAAGGACTAACGGGCACAAGTGGATTGAAGCCGATCCCATTGTAATGGCGAAAGGTGGAATATATTATGTGGGTGATTGGGGGCGATTAAGTGCATCTCGAAGTTTCAAACTTTTTAAAACCATTGAGTGCGGTCGAGTAGCCCTTGAAAAAACCACAGTTACTTGTCATTTGGAAGCAGCAATTTGGACTCATTGGCGATCGTACAAGTATGATACCAAAGATCAGCATACTTTTAATAAATTTCTCGAGTAAGCAGTATTTGTGTTTGGTAAATTTTGAATTCTAAGTTCATATTTAGCCTTATATAGAATTTTTGATATACCTCTGATGATCGAAGATGACAATCATGAAGTTCTGGTAGATTTTATGCTGGAACAAGCTTCAATAAAACCATTTGAATCCACCATTGATGAACTCTCAATCTGTGCTGATGATATGCGAGATTTTCTCTCGATTATAAGCAAACGAAGGGTTGATCTTTCAGATGAAGCTTCAGAAATTCTAAGAAAGTATTTTGTTTCTTCAAGAATGGATAGACCAGGTACTATAGTAAATACATAATTTTTCTTTTGTATAATCGTTTTGTCTCCTCTAGATTGTTTGACACAAAAATCGTTTTCTACGCTTAAACTGTTCGCCGAGTCCTTTGCTAAATTATCCCTCCGTCATGATGTGATAATGATCGATGCAATTGCTGCAATTTATATGACAGAAAATTTAATTCAGAATGTATTTGGGCCGGGAGTACATCCGCCTCCGAAATTTCAAATCCACTCTTATATTGGTGCTGTTGATGAGCATATGACTAAGTTTCAGGAATGGGTTCAAAATTACATATCACATTTTTTAGAAAAAGATTAATTTAAATTTTTTTCAAAATATCAGTTGACAAAAAAAAAATTGTGAAGATGGTTGGTATTTTGAAAGAAAGGAAAACTACCGTTTTTAATTATTGCAATACATACGAGTAGTTCTTTCGCAAGGTACTTTTTTTTCAAAAATAGGTTAAACATTTTTTCCCAAATGTGAATAAGTAAGAAGTTGTTGTTTTTGTTATTTAGTTTTAATAAACAAATGTTTTAAATAAACGTTTTCTATAAATACATGTATGTATGTGCATCAACATTATTTAAAACCAGATGCACCAAAGACGAAAGAAAGAACCGAATGAACAATAGGAAGCTTGTGTGTGCTATTAAAAATGCTAATCGATCAAATGTAGTTGATTTCCATGCAAATCCTTGTTTTTTCTCACAAACCTAAGACCAAATTATCTTTACCGAATCATGAAATTTCCTTTAAAATTCGTTCTATCGTTAGTGCATATTTTATGCAAAAAGAGTCAAGACGTTAGCGTCACCGTATAAAATACTACCATTCTACGTTTACATGAGCTATTAAAGCGAGCTTCGGTCCTTTGTAAAGAGACATCGAGTTAAAATAAGCTCGAAATGACTCGATTCCGGTCGGGAATCGATTCGAAATTTGTGACTTATAACCTAGTTGGTTTGAAGATAATTCAAAAACTAAATTAAAATTATTTTTTTATTTTTGAAAAAATAAGGTAAAATACATAATAGTTTTAGTGCAATTTTTTAAATTTTTAATTGCATATTTTCCATTTTAAAATGCATATTTTAAGTGCCTATTTTCCATTTTAAGTGCTAGAAATTCTAGCCCTACTAAATTCTAACCTGCACAGGGATGTGACTTAGTATGAAATTTGTATGCGATATTGAGCTCAACGGAGAAGTGAAATCAGGCAAACTTTTCGTTTCAAACATTGATTCTTTAAACATTTTAGGGGCCAGTTATAGCTGTCATTGAAAATATTAATTGTTAATTTTGAGAGACTTTGAAGAAAAAATAAATGATTATATTTTGATGCCAAAGTAAAGCTTATTGACTTAATAATTATTTCCACGTAAAAAAAAATTCAATTTGGCAGAACTTTTCTTATAAAATGGCTTTTAATTTTTCAATGATGAACTTCCTTACCAATGATCATTGAAAAAATTTAAAAAAAGATACGTTATGGGAAAGATATGCGTCAAAATGAATTTTTTTGGAGGAGAAATAATTTTGAAGTCGTAAGCTACCTTTCTGTATTAAAATATTCAATGATTAAACTTTCGAAGGGTCTCAAAATCAACAATTAACTTTTTCAATGATGGTTTTCAATGATAGCTATAACCGGCACCTTAGGTACTGATCTATGCAAAATTTTTAATTTATGGGATCAGCCGATCAGTGCACTTTGTAGTCGAATCATTCAACCGACAGACAATGACCGACGCGACGCTG
Source organism: Melangyna quadrimaculata (assembly GCA_949320155.1). NCBI lineage: Eukaryota > Metazoa > Arthropoda > Insecta > Diptera > Syrphidae > Melangyna > Melangyna quadrimaculata. Next base: position 22,843,797 of record OX439484.1, on the reverse strand, counting down.
CGCAGTTGACACTATTGAGAAGCGATATGCGGAGTTGTTTAAAGAAGATTCATCAGTATGCACCAAAACAGAAGTACAACTGCATCTCAAACAAAATTCAACACCAATCTTTAGGGCAAAGCGACCAGTGGCGTACTCAGTCCTACTGCTTACTGAAGATGAACTCCAGCGACTTCAAGACCGTAATGTCATCTCACCAGTTAATTATTCAGACTGGGCAGCACCTATTGTGGTCGTTAAAAAAGCATCTGGAGGGGTTCGAATTTGTGGAGACTACTCATCGGTACTTAATCAATCATTGGAGTCACATCAGTACCCACTTCCGCTTCCCGAAGATATATTTGCGAAAATAGCTAACAGCCCATACTACACACATATCGACTTGGCGGATGCCTATCTTCAGGTTTCCGTAACACATGAATCAAGGAAGCCTCTCACAATCAACACCCACAAGGGGTTATTCACTTTCAATAGGCTTGCGCCTGGAGTCAAATCCGCGCCAGGAGTCTTTCAACAGTTGATAAACGCAATGCTTTCTGGTATCAACGGAGTCGCAGCATATCTTGACGACATTGTTGTTAGTGGAAAAGATTGGAATTACCACATGCTTAATTTGGATAGAGTTCTTCAATGGCTTTTAGATTATAACTTCCGAATCAAAATCGGTAAGTGTTCATTTTTTGTCACATAGTCGATGCGAATAGACTACGTCCAGACCCAGACAAGATTACACGAATAAATACGATGCCTGAACCAACAAATATCACCGAGCTCAAATCATTTCTTGGAGCCGTGAATTACTATGGTAAATTTGTAAAACAAATGAGGGAAATTCGTGCACCATTGGAAAATTTACTTCAAGGAAATGTTGCATTCAAATGGTCTGAGGATTGCCAACAGTCATTTTCTAAATTTAAATCAATTTTCGCATCCGATCTCATGCTCACTCATTATAATCCAGCATTGCCTATAAAAGTCGCAGCAGATGCATCAAATGTTGGAATGGGGGCATGCATTTTACACATTTTTCCAAATGGCGATGAGAAAGTCATCTCACATGCAGCTAGGTCCTTGACATCAACTGAGACTAACTATAGTCAAATAGAGAAAGAAGCCGCCGCACCCTGTGCCAGCGCAGCGAAGTCTCCCGTTAAAACAACTCTTGAAGCATTGCCAAACACAACAGCACCAATGGATCGAATTCACATCGACATTGCAGGTCCCTGTGACGGAACTTACTATTTGGTCATGGTTTCGTAGATACTTTAAAGCGATCGTTAAAAAAAAGTTAAAGCAGGAAGAAACAAGTCAGCAGAATCTTGAAACATTCCTACAGACTTATCGTTCTGCACCAAATCGAAACGTGATTGGTTTCAAATCACCAGCAGAAGCATTTCTTGGTCGTAGAATATCAACTTCGTTGGATCTACTCAAGCGAAAAGAAAATATTCATACATGTAATGACAAACAGAATCTCCAATACAATAGGCACAATGGTGCAAAGGAAAGACATTTTGCTGCCGGTGATATTGTCTACGCCAAAATCTACCGCAATAATAAAGAATACTGGGTACCAGGAACCATCATCGAACGAAAAGGAACAGTTAACTATAATGTCCTTATAAATAACAGAAATAAGACTAAACTTATAGATCTCATACTAATCAAATCAAGAACCGATATTCTCAAAGTGTATTGTAATTTGACGAATACAATTTTATTTTTATATCAAAACACCTTTTAATTATTTTGAATTATCAATAGTGAATGTTACCGACCTTAGTAAAAAAACCATTCATGCAACGTTGATTAGGAGAACAGAAAAAATAACCAATGCACAGCAATTTAGATCATGTTATAAATCTTATGATTTTATTTTATTAACGATGTTCACAGGTTGGTGGTCGAACAGAAACAGAAAGATTTTTACATAATACATCATTTGTTAATGCTATACGAATTAACGAATGAAGCAAAGAAGAGTTATTGATTTAAGAGAACATTTAACAGTTAGAGTAAATTTTGATTATAACTTGCAAAAATGCAAAAAATTACAGTTTAAACAAAATAGACTAGGGTAATTGTTAACATGTTTGGCAAAGTGTGGAACAAAATTTTTAATTAAGAAAATTGAATTAGAAAATTAAATGTGTATAAAGTTTAAATTAAAATAAATGATTAATAAATCATAATAATACTGAACACAAAGCATTGGAGAGAATTCAACAAACCTATTTCTCGAGTTATTGAACATATTGGGAACAAATAAACAACCAAATTTTGAACAAGATGTCCCACACATAATGCATGAGGATTCGGATCCAGATGTCATAGCCGACTTTGAAGATGCAATCGAGGGATCAACTTCAGAAACCTCTGAATTTTTGGGTTTTCCTTCAAGATCCCACACTCCTGAACCAAGACAAGTGACTTCATCAGGACGTACTGTACATGCACCTGCATGGATGAAGGATTACGATACATATTAAGTGAAGGAGGTGTTGGAGCAATAACACTACATCATTCGACAACTACATGGCTTTACCGAAACCAACCCTGTACTTGTGTTGGTTGGTTTCATCATTCAAATACTCACAGACTCTCTACAAAACGTGCTTAAAGTCAGCTGCTGGTATTTTATTTGTCTACAAGAATTTGCTTCCTCTTTTTATCGAATAATAAGGTTTACTTATATTTTAAATAATTGTTTAAAAGTATTTATTTGTACGTTCCTCACGAACAACATTCGGCGACAAGTTCTAAGAACTTAACAATATATAAACAAAAAGTCAAAATAACAGTTTTATGAAACTTTATTGAAGAAAAACTTAGTTTTCACTTAAATATAAAAAAAAATAAACTCACCGTATTTTGTTTCTTTTTCACTTAACCTTCATACAAAACTGCGCACGCGTCCGCCAACAAAGAGAAGCACAACCAGACTTAACTCTGTTGGCCTTATTAAACGTAACGGATACAATGGAATTCGGTATACACTAATACAGCTGCTGGTTGGGTGAATATAAGTGTGGTGCATTTTGCACCACTGGTGCATCTATGACAACGTTAACACGATATGAAGGCCGTTCTTATTGGTGCTGGGCCCACGATCCATACATCTTTGCGCAATGTCCTTTAACAGTAAGTTTTTATTTTTTTGCCTCTTATTGGCCGCGATCGGAAACCTATGATATGCTATATAAAGGTCGATTCAAAATGGAACGAATTAACGCAACGAGAGCGTGACTTGATTCGCTGTCATTTTTTTCTAGCTATAAAATTGTTTCCCAATTCACAATGCGACAAGTTTCTTGACGACGAGTTTTTTGGTAGCATTAAATTATTTATTCTTTTTGTTCTTGCTGAGCAGTGTGCTTTCAAAATAATGAAAAAATCAAACTGAAATTACTTTTATTATTATGTTATTATAATTTAAATATTATAAAGTGTACCCCTTATTTATAAAGAAAAAATAGATATTTAAGCTTCCGTGTTTAGGAAAACTACACAATGGAACTAGAATGTTCCGGACTCAAATGGAGCAGTAAGCAATTGCCTTTAATTTGAGTCCACAAAATTCTTATTCCATGGTGTAGTTTTCCTAAACACGGGAGCTGAAATAACTATTTTTTTTTCGTCGCATTGTAAATCGATCTTAAGATATTTTCGTATCCATATAGGTTTTCGAACGGATTGCTTCTTTTTGACATTTCGCTTGGGATAGAAGCGTACATATATCTACCAAAATATTTCAGATAGCATGGATAGCTATCCAACATTAAAAGCTGTTTTGTCATCAGCTGTTTTTCACACGGGATTCCAACAACACGAACCTATCTGGATAGCTCTACATAGGTTTCCGATCGCTGCCATTACTGTACGAAATAACACAAAATGCATTTAGTTACTTATTTGCGTTGCACTCATTTTTTTTTTGACATATTCACAGGTATGGCAAAAGATACGAAATGAATTATTTTAAACAGAGGTGTAATCAAAACGAAATGTTCAATCAGAAAGAAAGTGAAAAGGAGTTCAGTGAATTTTTAAAAATTGATATGGAAAAAATTTTCCCTGACCGCTTCCCGAATTCCCTGACTTTCCCTGACCAAATCTTGTTCCCTGACTTTCCCTGGCCAAATTTTGTTCCCTGACTTCCCAGTTTAGCGGACACCATGAATTTAATCCACTATACTAATTTTTTTCATTTTATAGATAACGTTCCGTCACCTAAGGGGCCAGTTATAGCGATCAGGAAATCGCATCAGCAAAAGTTGAAACAGTATGAAATTGAATATTTTTCCTGATGGTCGCTTAAAGCGAACAGGAAAACATACGTCAGTTGGATAGCCTACCGCCAAATTAGTAGAATCAGTGAAATTGGAATTCAAATCATTAGAATTTTTTGTTACATTTTGTGACAAATTACGATCAGCTGGCACGAAAAATGAATTTGCATCACGAAAATAAATAAATACATTTTTAACAAAAAATAATTGTTTAATTGAAAATGTATTTGATCAAAAAATTCTAGTTATTTGTCATCGATTAGTGTAGCATTTGTTTTTCAAATCGAATGAAAATAAAATCAAAAAATCCATTGGAAAGTTTTTCCCCATTCGTTTTCCTGATCGCTATAATCGGCGCCTAAGGTAGGTCGCGATCCCAATACGTTCACTCGATTGGCGAATGACGGCCCCACACATCTCTTCGAAAGATGCCCTCTTCCAAATTTCACTGCATGTAAAATTGAAAATTTCTGTTTTCTTTTTTAAATTATCGCCTAGACTAAAACAATTATTATGTCTGTTCCTTTACTCTGAATTTCTGTGATTTTTAGTCCCAAGTTCTGTCAAATCCATTTTTTATATGAACTTGACAGGACTTCGGACAGAAAATCACAGAAACTCAAGTAAAGGAACAGACCTATTGTATCATTTTAAAAAATATTACATTTTTGTCAACAAAAATGCAAGAAATAATGCTTTAGTTTCTATTTTCATTTTGTATTTATTTTGTTAATTTAGTGTAAAAAAAAATACACACGAATGTAAAATTCTTATCGGTTGGACTTAGCAACACGTTCCAATTCATCCTTCTTTTTGATAGCATAGGAGTTAGATGAACCCTATAAATAAAAGAGAAATTAATTATTATATTGAAAAAAAAAAAAAAATATTAAATTAAAACAACAAAAAAAAATGAAGTTTAAATCGCAACTTTTCTCCGATCGTAGGAAACAGATACGATGTAGTCATCGAAATGTTGTTCTACGTTTCTCGAGCACCGCAAAAAGGATTTATATATTTGGGAGCTAGGATAATAAAACAGTTTTATATTGTCCTTAAGCGAAGCTGTAGCAACGGTGTGATTATCGTTGTTCAGGATTATAAAGGACTTCCAATTTAATTAATAAAAAAAAATAATATAAAAAAATTTATCGAAATGTCGTTCTACGTTTCTCGAGCACCGCAAAAAGGATATACATTTGGGCGCTAGGATAATAAAACAGTTTGATATTGTCCTTAAGCGAAGCTGTAGAAACGGGTTGATAATCGTTACTCAGGATTATAAAGGACTTATAATAAGTTATACATAACTAAATAAATAACAAAAAATATGTATTAAAAAACTTTTCATCGTTATTCAGGATTATAAAGGACTTCCAATTTAATTAATAAAAAAAAACTTATATAAAAAAAATTAATCGAAATGTCGTTCTACGTTTCTCAAGCACCGCAAAAAGAATTTATATATTTGGGCGCTAGGATAATAAAACAGTTTTATATGGTCCTTAAGCGAAGCTGTAGCAACGGTGTGATTATCGTTGTTCAGGATTATAAAGGACTTCTAATTTAATTAATAAAAAAAAACTAATATAAAAAATGTATCGCAATGTCGTTCTACGTTTCTCGAGCACCGCAAAAAGGATATATACATTTGGGCGCTAGGATAATAAAACAGTTTTATATTGTCCTTAAGCGAAGCTGTAGCAACGGGTTGATAATCGTTACTCAGGATTATAAAGGACTTATAATAAGTTATACATAACTAAATAAATAACAAACAAAATTTATTAAAAAGCTTTTGATCGAAATGTCGTTCTACGTTTCTCGAGCACCACAGAAAGGATTTATACATCTGGGCGCTAGGATAATAAAACAGTTTGATATTGTCCTTAAGCGAAGCTGTAGAAACGGGTTGATAATCGTTACTCAGGATTATAAAGGACTTATAATAAGTTATACATAACTAAATAAATAACAAAAAATATGTATTAAAAAACTTTTCATCGTTGTTCAGGATTATAAAGGACTTCCAATTTAATTAATAAAAAAAAACTTATATAAAAAAAATTAATCGAAATGTCGTTCTACGTTTCTCAAGCACCGCAAAAAGAATTTATATATTTGGGCGCTAGGATAATAAAACAGTTTTATATGGTCCTTAAGCGAAGCTGTAGCAACGGTGTGATTATCGTTGTTCAGGATTATAAAGGACTTCTAATTTAATTAATAAAAAAAAACTAATATAAAAAATGTATCGCAATGTCGTTCTACGTTTCTCGAGCACCGCAAAAAGGATATATACATTTGGGCGCTAGGATAATAAAACAGTTTTATATTGTCCTTAAGCGAAGCTGTAGCAACGGAGTGATAATCGTTACTCAGGATTATAAAGGACTGTTTTAACTTATAAAATAAAAAGTATTATGAAGATCAAACATTTGGCTTACCTTAGCAGCGTTAATCAACTCATCGGCCAAACATTCAGCAATGGTCTTGATGTTCCTGAAAGCAGCTTCACGTGCCCCAGTGCAAAGCAACCAGATAGCCTGAAAAGGAAAACAAAAAAGAATTTGTAAATCTGCGTAATATTTTAACACTAGAAAAAAAAAATGTTTCATACATAAAATGTGTTCTAAATTCGTTGTAGAATTAAAAATATATTTTTGTTAACTCTTATCAGAACTCAAAACTACTTTATTCTTGTCCAGTAGCATAAACTTTCTATTATCAAAAACAGAGAAAGCTATGAGCTGGACATATGTATAAGGAGCTACAATATGATCAATATACTTATTTTACTCCACTCAATACATGTCAAAAGAGGGTTGAGTATATTTCACACAATACAAACTAAAATAATAAAAAACACATACATAAATGCAGTATACAGTATGTTGTTTTTGTGAGAATTATATGAAGCATAGTTAAAATATTTCAAACAAAACGACTTGATAAAAGTTCTTATTTTATACTCGTCCCCAGAGAACGGAACGGAAAACTAAAGAATTTTGCTTCGAGATATTCTTCGTATAAAGTCAAAGAATTTTCCAAAGTAGTTCCAAAGGATTTATGGGATAACAGGTGATGCAATTGTAATACCATATTGAATACAAATATCGCATCGATGCAATAATGATGCGTTATCAGTTTAGTCAAACATTCATAAATGCATCGAATCAGTATGACTTTTCGTGTAGTGTTCACTATTGCAAACTTGCATCACATGATGCGCAAACTTCAAACAAAAGAATTCTTGATGCTTTTTTGCTGATGCATTGCAAAGGCATTAACAAGCATTGTGCATCAGCATCGCAAAAAAACAGTCGAATATTATTTGACGTTTATTAATTTGCACTATGACTGTCACAAAAAATAAGCTTTCGTGATACTTCACAAAGAAACCAATTAAAATCTACAACAAAAAAATAACTGCGATAAATAGCTAATTAGAAATAATTTGGACGCAAGGAACAAAATTCCGAAAGTTGAATATCAATTTTAGGTGATCTGTGGATGTATGCATAGCTTATCTATCAATCAAATGTGTAAAGTTTCGGTATCCCAGAATTCGATGTACCTATAGTTTTCGTTTATACGTCAGAACCGTTTGTTAACATAATCGGATAGGTATGTTCTATTTTGTTTTTTCTTTGAACTTTAATTTTTAAGTCTGGTCTCAGTGAAAACTTTTGTAAATGTACACTGCTACGTTTCCACCAGTCATTGAAAGACGCAAATTAACACACTTTGACAAGACAGGGTGGGTATTACCAACACAAAAAGCAAAGAAAGTAGTAGTAGAGGGAAAGTATAACCCACCCTGTCTCTCCAAACTGTGTCTTTCAATGACAAGTAGAAACCTAGCATAAGTGGATCATAAATAGGTCTTAAGGTTTAATTTAAGAGAAAACGAATTAGCTCAGGCAGTAAGAAACATTCTTAACTCTGATCTGAATTATGTTATTTGAATAAATCTTTTGGTTGTCTCATTCAGGTCATACGCCTAGCATTATTTAAAACATGCAGACGCTACGGATACCGGTAATTTTATCTAGCCGAGTGTTATAATCTTTTTTGCAGGTGGTTACAAATAAGACATTATTCAGGGCAAACATTTAAGAGTAGGTATTTTGGAATTACGAAAACTTACTTGGTTGACACGACGAAGGGGCGAGACGTCGACGGCTTGACGACGAACAGTACCAGCACGACCGATACGGGTCGAGTCTTCACGTGGTCCGGAATTGATGATGGCACTCACAAGTGTCTGTAAGTAAAGGTATTCAAATAAGACTTAGTAAAAAAAAGAACAAACATGCTTTAAGTTCAAGACATTGCAATTTTTTTATGACGAATACAAATAAGAAATACATAAAAAGAATCAAAATGTCCATTGGCTTCGTGCGCGAAATAAAAACAATGTAGATTTTATTTCAAAGTATGGGAAGCTAATGATTTAATTTACGTCCACATTCTACCTGTTGCAACGTTGGATATTATCGCAAAACAACAGTTTAGCATGGGACGGGAAAGATTAGCATAAATTAGTGTTTGAATTACCTGAAGTGGGTTCTCTCCAGTCAGCAAATGGATAATCTCAAACGAGTGCTTGACAATACGCACGGACATCAGTTTCTTGCCGTTATTGCGTCCCTTCATCATCAGAGAGTTAGTCAAACGTTCGACAATTGGGCATTGTGCTTTGCGGAATCGTTTGGCAGCATAGCGACCAGCGGAATGAGGCAAATAACGAGCATACTTCTCCTTAACTGCAATATAATCTTGCAGAGAAATGTCGCTCACTGTAACATCATCGCAACTCCATCTACCGAAGAGCTTGATATCGGGAAGCTCGGCTGGCTGTGGCAGTGAGGTTGTATCCAAAACTGCTAGTGGCTCTGCCTCAACAGGCTGCTCTCCTTCAAAGTTTTCAACACTTTCAACGTCAGCCATTCTAAAATATAAAAAAAAAAGAAATATATTTTTAATAAATCTATACAATTCAAAGAAATTCATTCATTAGTTTTAAGTTGTTGGTCGGAATATCTAATCTTTTAGGCCGCATACAACTTATAATAGAAACTTTAAACGCCGTTGATTTGTTGGAATTAACTTGTAATCGACAGAGCGGCAAAAGGGACAAAGCTGTGATAATCGAAATAAAACCAACACACGACAAAAATTATCGATTTTCAAATGATTATCCTACCAATAATTAAATAATATTTTAGAGAACAGTGCTTGTCAATTGCAATTTTATTAAGATGAATCACATTAAAAAAATATTTTTCGATTTTAGGATTCGAAACACGTGTAAGTTTTTTCCTTTAAAAATCCGCCATAACCACATTTTTTTGGAACCAGGCTTTGGTTCAGATAAACCAGCAAACCACACATTTCGGGTAGTTTTTAATTAACAAAAAGATATAAGGTATATAAATTTACATTTTTATCAGATAAATAGTAATTTTTTAAAAGTCTTGTTAATAAATTTCTTACATTTTTAATTTGTGAAAAATCAACCGATGCAAACAGCAATGGCGTTCGCCGAGAAAAGAACATGTCGCGAAAGTGCTGCTTCTGTGGTGACATCCGGAAACCGTGGTATGTCAGCTAATTAAAAACTTTTTTACGTATGGCAATGATAAGGACAAGATTACACTGTTTAGAAAAATTTCAATAAAGGCTTTTATTTATGTTGTTTTATTAAATGTCGTTTTCAATTGGAATTTTTAAAAATTTGTGTGTGAAATATGTTTATATTTTGCGCTTTGTATGTGAAATGAGGTAATTTCGGTTATAATCTGGAAATCTTCAAAGCAATCACCTCATTTGGCCTATTGAAAACTTAGTATAAAACCGGAACCACACATTTTTCGTGGGCTGTGTCGAGTATCACTGTCATACGCTTGACAAGAGCACAACACACGAGCAGTATGTGGTTCTACGGATATAAAATTTATTCTAGACATAAATGACAAACGAAATCGAGTCAGTTCTCTCGATGTGAAAATTTATTTTGACAAGCGAAAGTTTTGTTATCACGTGTCGCTGTCAGTTCATATATTTTATACGCCAAATAGACAACCTGCGGATATGAAATACATTGTAGCGATAGCGACATAACTCACGAGACAAATGTAGTTTTGTACGAAGCTTGAGGTAAAACCGCACTAAACTTCAATGGAACTACACTTCACGACACAAAAAAACTTTATTTGTATGAAATTGTTTGAGCCATATCACTAAGCGGCAACTGAACTTCATTCAATTTTATCCGAGCACGATGAAGTGAAGGTCCGTTAAGGTGCAGTTGCATCGAGTGCGGTCTAACTTTAAGGTCAAACAGAGCCGTATTTAAAACTTTTGATTTGAAATGAATGAAAGTAATTCATAAAGGCTCTTCCAAACCAACGCGAAATTGGCATATTCGCCAACGCGGCAACAGTTTTTGTTGTTATTTAGCATAGTATATTTGTCATTTTTGTTAAAATTTGTGAATGATTCGCCCTGCATAGCGAATGTTCCGCGTTGGGAGATCCTTAAGAAAACACAAAATAACAGCCATATTCTGCCGTTGTGAGGCTCACCAGTCACCATTTTTTTGTGAGTTTGCGTTTGTATAAGGCGGTCAAAATTTCATGTTTTGTGGAAGCCCTCATAAGAAACCTTACAAAAACAACGTGATTTGTGATCTGCCAATAAGGCGAGTTCACCGCGAGTTATGAGGTTATTGTGATTTGTGAGGCATCAGCGAGGTTGCCAGAACGTGGTTTTAAAAAAGGCTAAGTGCCTGTCCACATTGAATTTTTAATGCTAGGTGCATGCAGTGACACAGGTAGCTTTTATGTGAGTGAAAAAGAGATGGGTAGATTCCACTCAAAATGCACCGATGCGCCACTTTCAAACAATTTCAATTCAATTTCAATTCAATTCAAATATTCATTTATTGCAAGTTATCATTATAAATTTACAAAAGCTTTTATGAATTTTTAAGCATTGGCTTAGCCGTCAGCTCGACTGGTAACTTTAAAATATTCAATACAATTGAACAAGTATGTATAATGGTATAAAAAGTAAAAAAAAAGGAAAAAAGATTTGATTTAATTTTATAAACATTTGCATTATGATTTATGTATATTCCGTTATTATAAGCGTTCTGTAGCGGTAGCTAGCTCTGACAAATTTGACAAGGTTCTCCAATCTGATCCATTTAAAATTTCTTCTTTGCTGGTTAAAAATTGGACACACACTGATGAAATGAAAGCAATCTTCTTTAGACTCATCTTGTATTGAATTATAGATCGGAGCTCCAAGCTCCATTAAATTTTGTGCTGCTTCCATCCTTCTCGGAGTAGTTTGCTGCCCATTTGCACTAGTGCTTGGTCTTGTCTGGGTCGAGGTTTGATTTTCATATATTTTGTCAGGTTTTCTTCCACTTGGAAGAGCAGGAAAGTTTTTGTCGAAGCTCAGATTGAGAAAATCTGGATTTTCGGTTTGAGACGCAAGCGGCATTGCAGGCCATTTATCTTACGGCATCTGCTGTTGAAATTGCGGTATTATTGCGTCCGTTGTTTTCACCGTTAATATTTGGCTTGATAACAAGCCGACTCCACAGGCCATACAGATGTCCAACATCACAACACCAATCCAATCAACAAACAGTGCATTTACTCACTGGGCGAATCATGTCAAGTCGTTCATTAGCTTTTCACAATTACTTCTATATTTTTCAACAAATTTCACTTAAACATTCAAAAAAAATCTCATGGCCAATCTTTGAACAGCCCTCCAAGTCTTTTTCAAAACGTTATTTTTGTCGACATGTTGCTGCATCGACATGGATTTTTTGGACTCCATGGGATTTTTTTTAGACATGTTCATAGTCCGGCCAACGTTCATGGCCTGTGGAGACAGCCCCTTACGGCTTATACATTTCTTGGTGTTAAGCTTTCCTTTGGAGCGGTTTATAAAAAGAATTTCTTTTCTTTTTTTAATAGTGTTGGGTCTTTTGCCCTTAAGGTTAGACCGCACATAACTGCAGCGGAACTACACTTCACGACGTGGCAAAACATTATTTGTATGAAATTGTATGAGCTATATCGCACTAAGCGGCAACTGAACTTCATACAATTTCATACAAATTATTTTGAATCGAGTGCAGTTCCGCCTAGTGCGGTCTAACCTTTATTGATAGAGTTTATCACTTTTTTTTAAATTTACTTCTGAAGAGCAAAATCACATACGTCTGCCTCTGGTGGATGCCAGCACTTTTTTCGTTGTAAAAAAACATAAAAAAAATTTTTCTGACGGATATATTAAGCCACCATACACAATTTTCAATTGTTTTTTTGCAAGCGTGTGTCTTCAGTATAGATATTTATTTCTCACTTTTGTACTTTTTGGCAAAAGAAGGTCTATGTAGTTAAACCTTTAAGGCTTAACTACATAGGCCTACTTTTGTACAAAAGTGAGAAATAAATATCTATTCTGAAGACACATGCTTGCAAAAAAACAATGGAAAATTGTGCATGGTGGTTTAATTTATGTGTCAGAACAATTTTCGTATGTTTTCTTGCAAGCATGTTTCATTAAAGGCCTTCCACACTAGCCCACTGTGTATTAATACATGTCAAAAAAGTGGGAAACAAATAATGTTTAATAGTGTGGAAACAAAATATGAAAGCCCAGTCTACACAACCCGACATTCTATCCCACACGATTTGACATATGTTAATACAAGAATAATTTTAGGAATGGTTCTAATTCTGTCCCACATTCTATCACACTTTATTTTAGGTTATGGTAATGTATGAATACAAGCAAGTTTGGAAGCAAAACATGAAAAGTTATTTCTTTCCGCGTGTAATACTTTCCCATTTTCAATTTGGCATGTATTAATACACAGTGGGCTTGTGTGGAAGGGCTATTAGCAAGCATTTTAATTTCCCACTTTTGTACTTTTGTACAAAAGTGAGAAATTAAAATGCTCGCTTAAGAAACATGATTGCAAAAAAACATACGAAAATTGTTCTAACATATTAATTAAACCACCATGCACAATTCTCCATTGTTTTTTTGCAAGCAGGTGTCTTCAGAGTAGATATTTATTTCTCACTTTTGTACTTTTGTACAAAAGTAGGTCTATGTAGTTGAGGCTTAAGGCTTTATATTTGGGAAAGCATTTGTGAAAAACGGACACATACTTGATACTCATCCGTCCGCAACAATAATGCACACTCACACTTTAATATTGTACATCACCTGTTTTCCGGAGGATTTTTATATATACCCCGTTTGCAAACAGAATCGAGAGCTTGAGTTGGATTAGGATCGGATTTTCGACCCAGGTGTTTCGTCACGTGAGTTGAGAGCTCTATTTGAAGATGAGTTGATATGATGTTGAGATTACATTTAATGGAATGGCAACAATATATTTATTTTACACAAAAACAGTTCAAATTAAATGAATTTTAGTACATACTTCACATAGCTATCAAAATAAATAAATAATTTTACTCGCACATGTGCAAAAACATTGTGGTGAACACATCCTCAAGACCGAGTCTTCGACCCAGTTTTTTATCAACTATTTCGACTCGACTCCGCTCCTGAAGTGGAATCGAGTTGGTTGAAGCTCATTTCAAGTCAACGCAGGTCTACAAAGGGGCCAAGCGAGCTTGAAGCCCGCTCGAATACCTCATGTAAACGGGGTAAATATTGTACATCACCTGTTTTCCGTAGGATTTTTATATAGAGTATTTTTGGTTCGATTCATCAAATGTCAATGGGTACGTGTGCGAAAAGGGGGGTTTAGATGGAACAACATGTTGTACAAAATGATGTTGTACAACTTGATGAGAAAAATAACTGTAAACGCAACTTTGCGTTTACATGTAAAAGATGGTGTACAACATCACTTGCGTTAGAATCTTTGAAGTAGAACGTACGGCGCGGAAAATGTCAAAATTAATGATAAAAGAAATATTGGACGGTGACAGAGAAGAAAAAATGTATATGGGTAAAAAATAGGCCGAAATACTCATGAAAGTACCACAAGTTTGGGCAGTAAACTTCTACCGCTCCGCCACCAGATTTTTCACTTCGTATCACCTTTTTCATTCCCGCTGGTAACACTATCGTATAGAATTTTTTTTTCAAACCCTCTATTGTAATGTTCGGTTCAACCCTTTACATTTATCTAATAAAACTTCGTATGCTTTACTTTTTATAACTCTATTTTTATAAATCTTTGATTTTATCTTTCACGTTTCTGGTATGCACCTATATACAACAAAAAAAAAAGTCCCTACAGAACGGAGTATTTTCTATGGTAGCCATTTGTTCGCTTTATTTGGTATACTGCCTTCTTGTTCACAAGACGAGAATTTTCCAGAAATAAAAAATACAACCAAGTTGTACCAACATCTGTTAACATAAGTTGTATGGTTTGACAAGCCAGCAAGTTTTCAAAATATTTTGAAAACCGTACAACCCGTACAACATGGTGTGTCAAGCGGTTGTTGTTGCGTTTATATTATAACACATCGATAAATTTGCGTGATGTTGTACAACATGTTGTCCCATATAAACCCCCTAAAGATTTGTGTACTCTGAAATTTGTCAACAATTTTTATTAACGAAAAAAAACGCGGATTTAACATTTATAAAAACTAATAAGAACTAATAATGAAACGTACACTCTGGGGCTGTGCTACAGAAAAACACGAAGACTCTCTTTTTAATAAACTCGTGTCACAAACCGTCAAACAACAAAAATTAAATGAAGCAGTCAAAAATAGGCCCAAACCTAAAGATCTACAGTAAGTAAATAAATTTGTATTCTATTTCTTAGTTCTATTAATGTTTTGAATTACCTACAGAGTTTCTGTTAAAGTAAAGAATCCTCTCGTTACTCAAACAATTGAAGTTATGAAACAAACAGAAATGTTGCAGTCTCTTATCGACACCTACTCCAATAAATCCGTAAGTAGTAAAAGAAAACCAACCCGAGGCTAAGCTATTTTTATATGTCCTACTCCTAATTTCTTAAAGGGTTCTAATAATTATCTCCTCAATCCATGCCAAATGATTCCACAAGTTGATTTTCCTCCCGAAAACGCCACCGATTTCGTTAACGATGACAAATTCGCCAAGCCACTTTGGTTCATCCCGCCAAATCAGACTGACTTTACACGAGGTGTCCCCAAGGAATACCCTCAAATCAACAGACCAGTTTGTAAGGCATCACTGCGAAAAGCAATCTGCGGACAATTGTGTATCGCTGGCTTCACAGACACCGCCGAGAGTGCTCTTGTTTTGTTCACTGATGCCCTCGAAGAGTTCATTAGGAATTTTATATTACAGATCAAAGATATACAAACTAATGAGCACGAAGATAAACAAAGCTCGATTGATATCTTGACACTGGAGAGAGCCTATTATGCCCTAACGAGCACTTCGCTCACCGCAATTCACAATTACTTTAAGAATAACTTAATCGCTCGCAATCGCTCCGAGATTCGAGAATTCCGAGGGGTTCTCCAAGAATACGATAAGCTGATGAAAGAAAGTCAAAATATGCAAAAGGGCCCATTTCAGGAAAGTGATTTCATGGATATTCTGGATTTTACAGCAACTGGTGGTGGAACTGCTGCACAGGACAATACCACAGCTTCAACTTCTGGTCATGTTGTTGGCTTTATTGAGGGACAAGATCACATTACAGTGCAGAATTCAAGGTGATTCTTTCAGAACCACAATGACAAAATAAAAAAAAATATAAAGAAAACTCATTTCAGCGTTTTTGGTGTACATAGGAAGATTGTAGAAGCTGATAGCACCCAAGAAGAACAGATTCATTTCTCAAATGAACCGTCTTCATCTACAGATCAATAGTTTTAAATAATAAACGGAAAATAATAATTGATGATGAGTATGAATACCATTCCGAATGAAAACCTAATCCGACAATGAACGATCTCATATAAGCCTAAGCGCCCACATGCAAATAATTTGGGGTGATCGTTTAGTTTGTGTCAAAACACAAACTGTTTAGTTGCTTCAATTGGTGACTGAATAGTTTTTGCATGTGCGCGGACTCTCATATAAGAGCATGGGATTCATTTTAGCAACCAAACTGTTTCGTGACCGAAAGTTGCATGTGCACGAACAGACTAAAAGTTGCAAGTGGGCGCTAAGCCTAAGAGCCTATATAACACCATTTCCGATATAGTCGCATTATTTTTGTTCATGATTACTATGGGAAAATTCAATACGGCATTAGAAGACGTTTGTTTTAACCAATTTAAAGCTTAAACCCAAGCTTACGACCATCATCCCTTAACTGCGTTTTATCCATCTTGATTTAAAGAGTGATCTCAGTGCAAATATATATCTATAGAATAGTTGGAGCAATTATTTAGTTTGCAGTCAACAGATTCTTAAACGTAAAGGAGAGCGATAAAGAGAAAAATTCTAAAAAATCTATGAAACAAATTGTGACTATTTAAAAGTCAATAACGTTAAAATAGCATTAAGAACAAATTAGCAAAAAAAAAAAAAAAATGGCGTGTTGAGTGTTAGAAATGTTTTTATTTTTAAAAATGTAAGAAAAATATTTTCCAGCCTGAAGAATTTTTCATCAATGTTCAATGTTTATTGTTGCATAGAACATTGGAAAATGAATTTTTGGTTCATTTATTCTTGATTTGTTTTTTACAATGGATGGTTTAAAAATTTAAATGGAGATGTAAATAATTAATTTGTATTTTTAATGTAAAGTGTGGAATTACCACGTTTCTCTGAGTACAAGAAATCCATATTGAACTGCTGAAAGAGAACATCTTATGCATTATTGTTTGAATGAATGATTTTGGGTTTTCACTAGACGATAAAGTGAGAATTATTTTGATATGAAACTCGCTTCTAGATTGCAATTTATAACCAGGATAGTGGTTAGACTCATATACGTATGTATGTATTAATTCTTTAGGTATGAACATATTGTTTACCAAATTTTATGCTATATTAATATTTTAATTCCAAATTATCTTCCTATCAAACCCTTGCAGTGTTAACGCTAGTTAAAATTAACAATACAATTTGGAAAATATGATAATTTGGTCATTTGGAATATTTAATCCGGAACCATATGGGTAGAGCCATATTTCTATGGGGACTCATACAAATTAATCCACAACACACCTCACCAGAAAAGTATTCATCGAGCTTTTATAGTGGTATTCAATTCAAAAATAAAATAAGATTGACATTATTTTTAGCACTTGCGAAATCTATATCTCTCTTAATATTTAATATTTTTTAGATATGTATACTGAAAAATATAAAATATGTAATAAAAAAAAATATATTTAAAACTTAATACAGGAGTAACCCTGCAGTAGTTTGATGATCCAAAATTCGTTTTCAAACTTTCTTATGGTACCCTAACGAACACAAGGAACATAATCATGACGATTACAGCATCCGCAAAACTCAATCCGCAGAGATTCACAGTGCAGTAATCTCTTTTCTTGTCACGATAAATCAGTAGAATATCAACATGACTATCTTCCCCAATTCCATATTTAAAAAAAAAAAAAAAAACTGGGCTCTACATGAAATTTGACCGCAATGAAATGAAAAATGGTTCCAAGTTTGAAGTTTTTTTCATAATGAAAAATATCCCCATTTTCTAAATGGGCAGTGATTAAAACATCTTTAATAATCTAATTTTGTACGATATTTAATAACTGTCCCCGAATTATCCTTTTAAATTTTGGTAAATCTGATTAAAATAAAAGTACAAAAAAAAAATGTGCGATTTTTTGTACTACTATTTATTTACTGTCCAAGATTAATTGCGTTATTTTTGGGGTATTATTTTATTTGGGCTATTGAATATACCGGAATATGAAAGGAACAATTGCGTTCTCCAGTTTTTATTATTGAATATGTTGGTCTGAAACTTTAGCTTAATTAAAACACAAAATTCATCAATGCATTTCTGATAGAATGGTCACACTGGTTATTTGTCAATATTTTTATTTTAACTCAAAAACTACGCCGAATTTGAGAATTTAACTTAAATGACTTTTTGTTGAAAATTTGGTCTATAGAAAACTGTCCCCAGTTTTACACCTTAAGTTTGAGGTCCCCTTCTACTTGCTTGCTTCCTCAATGGAATGCGTCGTACCTCAACTTCCGATTCGTATATACCGGTTCAAGGCTCTGATGTATTTCACTCTTCATTCTTTTGTCTAGGTCGATGTCGATTGAAAGCCCAATTTCATTCTTTGGCTAAAGGAGCTGCGCTGGACAAGAGTTATGCTTCATTTCTTCTATAGCAGTTTCTATAGAGTTTGCACCTTAGGTACACAAAGTCCCTAACTTCCGCAATGCTATAAATCTGTAATATGGTGAATTCAGTGTTAGGTGTCTTCCTTGATGACAACATTCAAGACTGAAGTCACGCCTCGATCTTACTCATTAGCCGTTAAATCCATCACCTTACTTAAAAATCACAGACTGGTCACCACTGGTCTCGCTGTTTTTTTTTACATTATTTCAATATGGATTGCTGCGTATTGCATACGCGATCAATTTGAAAAATTTATAAAGGCGATTGTAACAATTGGAGGCAAAATGAAAATAAATCAATTTAAAAGTAACTATTTTAATGAAATGTTTATTTGGTCAAAAATTTAGCCTTTTTAATCTTAGATTCACTCCATTGATTTCTGTGTTTTGCTTTTGTAAATTCGTTTTGGGGTTCAATAAGATGATGTTCCTTATTGATTCCTTTTCCTAGTTTATATTGATACAATGTTCCTTTTTGTCTATTCGACCAGGTAACCGTTTCTTTGAGTGACAAAACAAACTCACCATCGATAGCAACAAGTTTATGCTTTGAATGTTCATCCAAACTATAATCATCATCAACGTTACGTCTTTTTATGTGTGGTTTCTTTCGTGGCCCTATGTCTTCATATTCAAAATCTTCAAATGGTTTAACATAACAATCAAATTCATTCAACAATCTGACTCTGCTCTTTTGGGTTTTCTTCAGCTTTTTGCATAAATTTGAAGCATTAATGAACTCAATTTGTTCGTGTACTAAGAGGCTCAGTTTTTTTGCCATGATTTTTTGTACAGTTGTCGACGGCACAAAGTCAATGCCAGTACTTTCATCACAGCTTAAATACCTATTAGAAAGAAGTTCTGAAATAGAATTACTATCTTATTAAATGTGTTTAAAGCCTTGCTTTGGGATTATGTACCATGTACCATAAGATTCCGTTTGTATTATTTCCTTTTCAACTGGCTTTGTTTTAAATAACGAATCCGTAAGAAAACTTTTGTCAGCCGCTTCAAGGACTTGCTTTAGATTTTCGTCTTCATCACTTAGGGACATTTTTGTGGTATTTTAGTACTGTTTTGGTTTTAAAATAAAAGTAAAACAGCTGATTGAAAGTTTGACGAGTTGCTGTCAACATCCAGTGGAGCGAGTGGCACTGGTGCTTCTTTTTCTTTCAGTTAACTTTCGTCGTTCCTTTAAAGGGCTTCCACACTAGCCCACTGTGTATTAACACATGTCAAACAAGTGGGAAGGAAATCATGTAGAATAGTGTGGAACCAAAATATGAAAGCCCAGCCCAGAACCCGAAATTCTATCCCACACGATTTGACATGTGTTAGTACATGAAGAATTTAACCCCTTGAACACAATGGGATGCAGCTAAAATAATTGCTGTAGTATAATCTATCAATAAAAACGCTCACTTATGTAGCAAAGAACGTCTACAATGATGGAGCGCATCATCAGAGCTGTTTTGAATAGTAAATGTATTCGAGACGTGTTCAACGCATATGAAATTTATATTTGAACTGAATTTTTATGATAGCTGACTATAAAAAAATTAAAAAACTTCTCAAATGCATTGAACGTTCCCAAAAAAAAAGTGAAAAGTCAAAAAATGACATGGGAAACCCATATTTACTTACTTACTTTTGATGGCGCTCACAGCCCAGGATGGGCTTCGGCCTCAACTAACAAGCCCCTCCAGCCCCTATCTTGCCGCTTCCAGTTGCGCACACCGAGTGCTTTGATGTCGTCATCCACTTGTTTGCGCCACCTGTTACGGGTTCTTCCTATCCTGCATACCCCATCGGGGTTGGATTCGAAGACTCGTCGGGCAGGTGCGTTGCTGTCCATACGCTCCACGTGCCCCAGCCATCTCAGCCGCTGTATTTCCAGCTTTTTGACCAGGCCAACGTCGCTGTATAGCCCGTATAGCTCGTCGTTGAATCTTCTCCTCCATACTCCTTCGATACACACCGGACCGAAAATCACACGAAGAATCTTCCTCTCAAAGCACCCTAGCAGATTTTTATCCGAATCTTTCAGTGTCCATGCTTCTGACCCATAATGCAGGACCGGGATGATTAGGGTTTTGTATAAAGTCTCCTTAATTCTCTGAGAGAGGGCCTTACTACTTAAATGCCTTCTTAGACCGAAGAAACAGCGGTTGGCAAGAGTGCTTGATCTCTGCACTGATGTCATTCTGCGATGTAATAGTGGAGCCCAGGTAGACAAAGTCCTTGACAACTTCGAAGTTATATCTGTCCATCGTGATATTTTGCCCGAGTCGACGATGTTGAGATTCCTCTCTCGATGACAGCATATACTTCGTCTTGTCCTCATTAACCGCCAATCCCATTCTAGCCGCCTCCGATTCAATGCTCGCAAATGCCCCTGCCACAGCTCGCTTCGTTCTGCCAACAATGTCTATGTCATCCGCATATGCAAGCAATTGAACGGACTTTTGATAGATTGTACCGCTGGTGTTGACATGTGCGTTGCGTACAATGGCTTCAAGAATTCGTCCCTATTCACGCTATCATACGCGACTTTCTGGAATTCCCGGGATTTTTCTAAAATCTGTTGGAGTGTGAACATTTGATCGACGGTTGACTTGCTTGGCCTAAAACCACACTGATAGGGGCCGATCAGATCGTTGACAAAAGGATTTAAGCGGTCACACAGTGTAGCCGACAAGATTTTATAAGCGACGTTTAGGAGACTAATTCCTCTGTAGTTGGTACATTTCAGAACATCTCCTTTTTTATGCATGGGGCACACTATACCGAGGTTCCATTCATGGGGCATACTTTCATCCGACCAAATTTTGCAGATGAGCTGGTGTATGCTCCTAGCCAATTCATCTCCCGCTGGTTTAAATAGTTCGGCTTGTAAGCCATCCGCATCAGCAGCCTTGTACGTCTTAAGTTTGTAAATCGGCAGCCGCACTTCGGTTAGGTCGGGTGGACGGAACACTTGGCCATCATCGTCCAAGTTGAATGGAGCGTTCTGCCTATTAGCGGCATCTTGGCTGTCTTCGCCATTAAGCAGTCTAGAGAAGTGTTCTTTCTAGATCCTCAGCACTGACTGTGTGTCTACTACCATATTCCCACTCTCATCTCGGCAGGCTTCCGTTCTAGTCTTGTGTCCTTGGGTGGATCGCTTCACCCTCTGATAAAATTTTCGAACATCTCCCCTACCGCTACAACCCTCAATAGACTCTACCGTCCGCTTCTCGTGCTCTCTCTTTTTCCTCCTGAGAAGTCGGCGTTCCTCTTTTCGTTTCAGCCCGTAGAGTTCCCGGGCCACTCTCTCAGCAGCTCTTGTTCGAGTCTGCAGCATTGCCTGGTAGGCCTCGTTCTTAGCTGCATGCGCTTGCCGGCACTCTTCATCGAACCAGGGGTTTCGTTGTATTCGCCTAGTGAAACCCAGCACATCAGAGGTGGCACTTCTGATGGCTTGTTGACAGTGTTTCCACTGGTCCTCTGCACTTGATGCTGGTGGCGGACCTCCTGAGGGATTAAGAGCTACGTGGTCTGCAAAAGTTCTGGCGGTCTCTTGCGATTTAAGCTTCTCGACATCGAATCTTTTCACAGCATCTGCTCTGCGTTGTCGCGTCATGGATATCCGCATACGTAGTCTAGCTACCACCAGGTAGTGATCCGAGTCAATGTTGGCCCCTCGGAACGTTCGGACGTCCAAGATACTGGAAGCATGTCTCGCGTCTATCGCAACGTGGTCGATTTGGTTGACGGTTAGTTGATCACGCGACCGCCAAGTCTCCTTGTGAATATTGAGATGTGGGAAGTAGGTGCTTGAGATGATGACATTTCGCCCCGCCGCAAAGTCTGCCAGCCTGTGTCCGTTGCCGGCAGTTTCGTCGTGTAGGCTGTGTCCTCCGACTATCGAACCAAAGATGACCTCCTTTCCGAATCTTGCGTTGAAGTCACCAAGAATGATCTTCACGTCGTACTTCGGGCACATATCATACGTTGTCTTCAGGAGATCGTAGAATGCTTCTTTGGTTGAGTCCTCTCTCCTTTCATGGGGGGCGTGAACACAGATCAGCGTAATGTTCTTAAATTTGCCTTTGATGCGGATTGTGAAGAGGCGCTCGCTTACACTTCGGAATCCCAAGACTTCTTGCCTAAGTCTTCCCCTTATCACAAAACCACAACCAAAGAGCCGCTGACCCTGTTCCTTCAAGCACCCGCCGTAGTAGATGTCACACGATTTCAGTCTCCGTATGCCCTCTCCATCCCATCCCACTTCCTGGATGGCTGTTACATCAGCCTTTAGCCTGTCCAGGTTCTCCACTAATTGTTCGGCTGCACGTGTTCTGTATAAGGACAGGACGTTCCACGTGCAGATCCGAAATTCATTGTCCTTGTTGCGTTTGCTGGGATCGTCAAGATCATCCATATCCGAGGCTTGTTGTTGTTTCGGAACAAACTTTTTTTTACGTGGTAGGGAAGTTACCCCGACGCACAACCCCCGACCCGGAGGACCAGACCCTTCGTATAACTTCAAGGGTAGGGAGCCGGATAAACCGCTCCTTATAGGCCTGAGCTACAAATATGTCGTAGTAGCCCATATAAGGTGTTCACTAAGTAGTTCAACCTAACTAGAACTGTAGACGCCACCGTTGATTCCATCTGGAGAATTCGTCCGCTGCCGCATCGATGAAAGGAGAAGTGCCTTAGTGGGAACACTCCTCCCCCTCTCTCGTTGGCTGTCCCCAACAGCTTTCCACGGGGATTTAAACCCCGTCGCCAGCTGAGTTACTAGACACCCAATGTTCACCACTAGGAGGTGAGAGTAGGAGTTGGTAGACAGAGGTGGGTTTTAAGAAAAACCTATGGACGCTTGTGTCCTCTTGAATGCACATAACTACCCTTTTGAACATTCTTTATGTATTCTCATGTAAAGGAGGTATATAACTGAGTTTTTTCCCGAGCCCCCATGATACAACAAAACAAGATAGCGCTGACAGAGTTTCTTTTTTCTCTCGTTCTGCGCACCTACGTCACAGGGGCCCATCGAGTTTGACATTTTGAATTAGTTGTATGCTGTGAAAACATATGTAAACAAGTTATCTGAAAAGAAAAAAGTGAAATAATAAATTTATTAAATAAAAACAAATCACGTGTGTTCCTTAAAACAAATATACAATATAAAAATATTGTTTGAATCACAAAAAACAATTAATTATTCGGAAACATAAGCTAATTTCAATTTCTAGACAATTTTCTCAAAATTTTTATTTTGCATCGAGAACAATTTAGCGTGTACCTCTAATAATTAATTGTTGAAATCAATAAAAGATTGTGTAAAAATTTGTTTTTATTTTCAATGGGTTTTAATTTAAAATTTTTTTGTATTTTCTTTTTCTCGAGTTTCTGTTTTCTGTTATTTCTCTATTCAGTTTTCGTATTCTAAAATACATCCGCTATCGGCGAAAAGGGACTTAATTTTGTCGTCGCAAAAAATGTTTGCCTTCTCAGTAATTTGCATCACGTACTTAATGTATTGAGCACAAATGTATAAGCCATCGCCTTCTCCATTGATGGCATTGAATACGATTTCCAAAGCTGCAATCTTAGCCATCTTGTCTTTCGACGGTTTAGAAAGACCTCTTTCGTCCAAATGTTGTACCCAGGAACATTATATTACTTTTGTTTTTTGCTCTTAAAATCCTTACCTCTCAGCATTCCTACTTGAACATAGGATGCTGGTTTCAGTGTTGTATCTCAAGATCTATCATAACAATATGCTTCCTTGATCTTCATTTCGTCCAAACTAAGGATGCATATTTTCTGATTTTGGGTCAAAGTATTTGCCGCTTTCATTATTTGAGGCATCAGGACCCCTGGTGTTAAGGCAATTCTTTGTGCCATGCGTTCGAACACCTGGAAGGGGGAAGTTTTTACGCCTTAGGAACTTATAAGCTGGAGAACTTGTTGAATATAAAGTTATTGAATTTGCTATATCTTCTTGTGACCAGTTTATTTTAATTTAAAATCAAATTTAATTCAAAAAATCAAAATCCTAAACCAAGGGTAAATATTGAATATCCAACAAACTGCCAAATCCAGCGAAGTAGGTTTAAATCAAAATAAAACCATGAAAACTTCTTCTCAGCAGTAAAAATTCAATTTTATTTTAAAAACGCTTAAATACCTTAAGTTAAAATAATTAATTTAACAAATAATTGAAAAATAAAATTACACAAATTTACCTATAGCAAAACAAACAAAGCGCGAAATATTATAAATATCAAATTCTGTGGTGGGCCCTTGTGACGTCACGTAATTTTGACAACCCAACCCCAATATGCGCAAAGCCATATCTTGTTTTGTTGTATCATGCCGAGCCCCTATCTTTTTTCAGTGGAAAAGAAGTACTTCTATTACGTACATATTTCACTGGTTATTTATGTAGTTCTACGTTTGCTGGGTACCCTCTGTTTGAGTGTTTGATATCAAACAGGCTTGCCAAACAGGTTTGATAATGTGTACCCCAATTTAATTCATAATTATTGAAACTGGGAAATCGTCGAATGTGTTTGTTATTGATAAAATTGTTTTCAAAAAATCTAAAGTATGAGTTCCTAATCATGGATATCGTTAGTAAGCCAATTTTGGTTGATATGCGTTAGTTAATTAGAGTGTGTGAAAATCACATACTAATGTCATCTTCGATTGGATTTTGGAACAGTACTACTCCTTTTTGATTCCAATCGAATTATTTTCTTTTGTTCCGAGAATAATTTGTGAAATATTTATGTGAGTGTGCGTAAATTGTTTGATATTTATGTATATTTTGCACGTTCAGTCGAGTAAAATTAATTTGACAAATAACCCGATGAATGGGCTTATATGTACCTGTGTGTTCCGGGTCTACTCCTTTATTAATTTCGGAACAGAAAAATACTACTAAAATATTACTCGGAACAGCCAATCGAATTATTTTGGAGTAAGCGGAGTCAAAAAGGTGTAAACGCTCTCTCTTTTGACATGCGAATGTTTCTTCGCCGCAACGAATGTTTCGCATTGGTTTGGGAGAGTCTTAACTCTTAACCTCCAACCAAAAACGACACAAATTTAACCCACTGTGAACAAACTGTCCCTAATTAGTTTTCAAATTGCCGCTAGCGTATCGATTTTTTTTTTAATAAATGGAAATGTCGTGATGTTGGCTCTTAGCAGTCCAGGTATAATAGCAATAGACGCGGTCATGAAACGAGATATCAAAGATTTTGCTCCGTCAAAAGCTAAGCAAGCGAATCAAAAAAAAAATTCCCCAGTGTTTTGACAGCAAAACTGAGATTTTTGCTGAGGAATCCTGTTCAGGCAACTGAGATTGCTGAGGCTCTCCGATATCTACCTCTCCTAAATACGCCTACTAAATAGGCTCATAGCAGTCCAGGTATAATAGGTCGATGGTGAAGTAATGTGCAAGAAGCTTAATACAAACGTCAAAATGTATCCACTTGTTACAATTTAAACGAGCTCGTGAGCAGGTTAATGGCCAAATCACAATCACGCGTTAGGTCGCTCCGACTTTGACAGGCTTTTTACCGACTTTACGATATCATGTGTCATTAAGCGCGACCCTAAAATTTGCAAAACAGAATGTCG
Source organism: Melangyna quadrimaculata (assembly GCA_949320155.1). Classification (NCBI taxonomy): domain Eukaryota; kingdom Metazoa; phylum Arthropoda; class Insecta; order Diptera; family Syrphidae; genus Melangyna; species Melangyna quadrimaculata. Next base: position 22,817,506 of record OX439484.1, on the reverse strand, counting down.
CGTCAGGCTTTGGGCTTTGACAAGATAGGAATTTGAAAGAATAAAAGATCTGTTTCTTTAAATTAATTTCATATAATTTCCATGCGGAAAATGGAGAAGCAAGAGCGTCTCTGTTTTTATTTTATTTTTTGGTGTGTAGAAATTTGTCAAATGTTTGAGAAGAATAATGCAGGGTCAAACAGGAAAAGCCAAACAAAGATCAACAACTCCATTAAACGTAAGAACAGTTGTTGTGAAATGGAATCATGAATGGATCGATGTTCATGAGTATGTTTTTAAACTTTTCCGTCGAAATCGTCGCCCACTACTTAAACATCACAAGACCAGCAAATCATTCCATATATAACATGGAACACAATACTGAAGTGATCTGTTTATGGAAATTGTACACTTGTTCTATTTTTGGTAGGGGAAAGGCAACATTTTTATAAACAAATTTGAATTATACTTAAAAAAAAAAATAAAACCAAAAAAACTCATGCGGTCCTCCATCTTAGTACTAACTCACCCGACGATGCTTGATTTCGGTGATCGGTCGAGAACTGAATAGCATGAATGAATAGACAGAAATGAAGATAAATCCCAAGTTTGCTCGCTAACTTCTACTATTTCGGGGAGTTGAGAAAATCCTAACTTGATCAACTCTAGAGTTGAAAATAAATAGTTGAAAACGTCAACTTTGAGTGAATAAAAACTATTTCTCAATTTGACTATAAAATTCCAATTATGTTCAACTGTGACTGAATAAATTAGGCCTTAGAGTGTATAAAAACTATTTCTCAAGTTGACTGTAAAAATCCCAAAGTTATATTCAACTTTGAGTGAATAAATTAGGCCTAAAAGTTTGTATACAATCTCCGCAACTTTGTAGATGTTGCAGAATCTGTTCGTTCTCTCGTCTACATTTGCACGACGACTTTTGAGTCATGCCTTTTTTTGAAATTAAATGCCTGCGAACGAGAACAAAATCTGAACTCACCTTCGCGATAATTTAACAAATTTTGACAAGTCATGGCTCAAAAGTCGTCGTGCAAAAGCAGACGCTGAAAATGGACTGAAAAGTACTCATCATACACAGAACTTACTTTTTTCCCTGTCTATCATCGTATAGTGCATACCTAATAAACTATTATATCAAAATATCATTTCATTAAAATGCAAAACTTACCTTATTTATGTACATACATTATATTGTGCGTTTAGTCACTAGGTATGTATTGCAAGTAAATAAAATAGTGTCTTTTAATTTCTATTAAGAAAACCTACATTTAATACTAAAAATACATACTCTGGCATCAAAGGTACGCAAACCGAAATGAATTTACTCTCCGGAACCTAAATTCATACTTAATCGAACACGTCCAAGGAGGGTAGGTACTGACAAAACAGCTGTGAAGAATCAAACATCTTTTTTTTATTTTGAAATGAAACAAAATATAGAATAGATTTTACAGGAAATTGATTAATTTTATTGCTTTTGGTAATGTTAATAATATGTGTTTTGATTCAATCAATACAACAATAAAATGTATAGGTATCTGCTGGAATAATTAAAATGAAAATACATAATTATGTATGCAATTTAGTTTGCAGAATCTCCATACAAAGTACTGGATATTGAACCACAATAAAAAAAAACTCATATTAACTAGATAATTTCACTGCTGCTGTTTTTGCATTTATTAATCGAGTCACTCAGATAAATAAAATATTTAGTTTTTTATTGATACAAATTATTGAAAGTTTTTTTTTAAATAAGAAATGCTAAATTGAATAAAAACTTTCGCACCCAAATTAAATCTAACCACAACGAAAATAAAATGAGAATTGTGAACTGTCAAAGCGAAGCCAGAATAGAAAATAGATCTATTCGGGCTCGCGCCTACGATATTTACGATCTGAAGCGATGCAACGCCTGAGGTAACATTTTGATTTGTTTCATACGAATTCATTGTTTCTATTCAATATATCAAAGTCGGAGCGACCTAACGCGCGATTGTGATTTGGCTATAAATTTTGACGGCTGTATTCACCTCAGTAATGTCAAAATTAAGCCATGGGATCAAATTTAACGCTCTTTTTACGCAATTGACACACGGCCTTAAGTTAAGAACCGATAATTATCTGGACTTAGCTAAGTTCATATGGACTTCAGTTGTTTTTGTATTTAACATGTAAATTCCTCAGTTCAGATGTTGATTTTTTCCTCAAATTCTATCTGAGCCTGCAAAAAATACGGTTATCAATTAAAAAGTATTCTAAGAAAATGTATTTACCTAACATCACTTCAAATTAATTTTTGTGTTATATTAGCCAAAACTTACTTGTGAAATGAAAACTTTTTTTTATCCATATTATAGGTGTTTTTACAGTATTTAATGCAGCACCGCATGTTTTTTATATTTTTTTAATAAAATATATAAATTGTTTCAAATAATCACTTTAATTCACTTTTTTATTTAGTTTTTAAGTTTTTTTTTTCGTTAATTTACAATCTCAAAATATTAACACACTTCTGTTCAGCTAGGCAAAATGACAGGTGAGTTCAGATTTTTTTAAAATTTAATTTGAATGCTTCACTCATGTACACTGTATGTGACAAAAGCCTCTTCCCCTGCTTCTTATTCAGTGCTTCTATCGTAAAAGGGAAGAAAGAGTGCGATGTATACGATGCACAAAGTTTTGTCGCATTTCGTATGTGCACAACACGACAAACAAAAATATTTATTTTATCGGCGAGCGCGAGTTATAAATGGAGCGAAATTATATTTAATTATTGTGATTAAATTTAAATAAAATATACAAATGTTTTTATAAGTGATTTATACTTTATTGTTATTACTGCATTTCAAATTCATCAGCGTCAAGGAAACCATATTCAACGATCGTCGTGTATTGTGAGATTGTTTACAGCAAATTGTTTAATTATTTTTTGGAAGTTATTTTATTTATTTTGATAAAACTCGCAATAAACTGGTGAATTTGTCCCTTATAAAACTAAATAAAAAGGCTCAGTTTCAGAAGAAACAAACTACTTCTTTTACGTACAAGTTTCACCAGTTATATCCGTATTTCTAGATTTGAGAACTCAGAAATTGTAGTAGTATGGATATAACCGGTGAAATGTATACGCATAAGAAGTTCTTTTAGAGGCCAAGTTTCAGTGCTTTTCTATGGTTTAAGAAACTACTGGCGAATTAACATTAGAAGTACTACCAGTAGTGCTTCGCTGACATACATTTGAAGTACCATTGTCAGTAATTTAATGAAGGCGAAATTCACTACATTTCGCATTTTAGAAAGAGATATCTGCTTCATGTATTCTCATGTATAGGAGGTGTAAAACTGAGTTTTTTCCCGAGCCCCTATCTTTTTTCAGTTCAAGAAAAGTACTTCTATTACGTACATATTTCACCGGTTATTTATGTAGTTCTTCGTTTGATGGGTATGTTGAAAAAAAAAACTAATTTATGCAAACCCTTCAATTTTATTAACCTATAAAAACGGATCAAATTTAACTGGGAACCAGAGATCAGAAATAACTGTCAACCTTTATTTTGAATTGGTTTCACTCAGAGTGTTACTAAATTGCTTAAGAAAGATTTTGGTTTCGGGTTGAGATTTATTTAAAAAAAAATGTAGGTTCTCCGTTGAGATTTATTTTTTATTTTCAAAAATAGTTCTTAATGGTTGGTTAATGCAGACAAAATTGGAATTTGCCGAGAACAAACATGATTATTTTTCAAAAACAAATACATATGTATAAGCTTTTTTTCTTATTTTAGATATTAAGTCGTACTAATAATCGCTTAAAATAAAGTGCAAAGGCGAAAAAGCCTTTTCGACTGTGACTTGAGTCGTATTGGACGGTTTTAAATCTGAAATCCACAAAATAAATGAGGGTGTGCCCCAGGGCTCCGTTTTGTCTCCAACTCTCTTCCTTATTTTTATAAATGATCTTTTGTCTGAAACTTCTAATCCATTAAACTGTTTTGCTGACGATAGTACCCTCAGTTTCTCATATTCGTTTACAGATTCTCATCCATGTCCTTTGGATGTGGAACTTGAACGGCAGCGTATGATAAGCTCACTAAATTCTGATCTCGACAGCATTGTCCAATGGGGAATCAAAAACCGCGTAGAATTTAATGCTTCTAAAACTCAATGCTGTCTCCTGTCGTTAAAGCGAAACCCACCCCCAATGACGCTATCCATGAGCGGCACTTGCATCGAGGAAACCGAACAGCTCTCAGTTCTCGGTATGTGTGTCACAGACCACCTTTTGTGGAATGACCACATATTTGATGTCGCCAAAAACACTGCTAAGTGTTTAGGTTTTCTCCGTAGATGCAAGAAGTTTTTTTCCCCTTCTGATCTGGCTGTGATCTACAAAGCCTTTATTCGTCCAAAACTTGAGTACAATTCTCATGTTTGGGCAGGAGCTCCAAGTACTCACTTGAGTTTGTTGGACAGAATTCAAAAGAGAGCTTTAAAAATGATAGGCGAAAGATCTATAACAGAAACAATTACATCTCTCGAACACCGCCGTAATGTTTCGTGTCTTTCTCTATTTTATCGCTATTATTATAATCAGTGTTCTAGTGAAATAGCCAGTTGCATTCCCCCCCTTAAATAATTCAACCGTAATACTCGCGCTTCTAGGAATGCCCATCAGTTCACCCTCGAGCTCAACTTCGGACGTACTGTAATGTACAGAGATTCTTTCTTCAGTCGCCCCACACGAATGTGGAATGCTTTACCTGACTCGACTTTCCCCTCCCATTTCGATGTGCAAACGTTCAAAACCAATGTGCATCGGTATCTCCTTCCAAATCCTCTCCTACTTACCTAATCGCTCGTGCTGTGTTAAAAACATTTTAAGGGTAGCGATAACCCCTTTTGCGCGCGTGGAATATAAAAAAAAAAAAAAGTTACTGGGACGCCAAGCACAACCAATGCAATTACGAAAAAGCCCAATAACCTGCATTTCCGCAAGCAGTGCTTACAAAATACTAACGGGCATTCTGATTGATAAAATTGCAGATGAGATTTATTTTTTTTGCCCGTAACCTAAAAAAAAAAAACAAAATAAAGGTTGCTGTCAGACCTTGACCGATTTTTTTGTTTGTTGAGAATAAAGGTTATTGAGTGACCATTATTGAAAATAACAATTGGCGTTTTTCTTTTTTAACGCTGAGCAGATCACGAAACTGTCAAACAAAAATTCTATGTTTTTTTTTTAGCTCAGACATATCAGAGCTCAAAAAGTGCGTTTCTTTTTTCCATCTGAGCTAGTTCAGAGCTTAATCGATTAGCTCAGAATAAAATGACCGAGCAAATCGAGCGAAACGCTGAGCGAAGCCAACTTCACTTTTTTCAGTGATTTGACAGACGAAAGAAATACAAAAAATTAAAAATGGATTCCCAGGACAGTCGCCCGTCTTAATCAGGTAAACAAAAATGTATTTTAGTAACACACCTATGAAATGACAGTTCAGTGCTCAAATGTGTTTCATAAATAAGTCTGAGGGCTCTGATCATAATCTGCTCAGAGCTCTGCTCTGATCGCTCAGCCTCTGCTCAGAGGTTTATTTAGAGCCAAAAAAGAAAAACGCCAAATATAACAGTTATTAAGGAACCTTTCAAAAGGTTAAGATTTATTTCTGATCTCTGCTGGAAACAAATTTAACACAAATTTTAGCGCAATTAGGGGGGTTCACATTCTCAAATATGTTTGACAAATATGGTTTGATAAATATTTGATGGATTGAAGCCATTTCTCAGCAAACGCAGAACTACATAATTAACCGGTAAAATATGTACGTTATAGAAGTACTTCTTTTCCACTGTAAAAAGATAGGGGCTCGGGAAAAAACTCTGTACCTCCTGTACATGAGAATACATGAAACAGCTATCTCTTTCTATCATGCGAAATGTAGTGAATTTCCCCTCCATTAAAGTACTGATAAAGGTACTTCAAATGTATATCAGCGAAGCACTACTGGAAGTGCTTCTTATGTTTATTAGCCAGTAGTTTCTTAAACCATAGCGAAAGCACTAAAGCTTGTCCTTAAAAAGTACTCCTTATGCGTATACATTTCACCGGTTATATCCGTACTCCTACAATTACTGAGTTCTCGAATCTAGAAGTACGGATATAACTGGTGAAACTTGTACGTAAAAGAAGTACTTAGTTTGTTTCTTCTGAAACATGAGCCTTTTGAAATTATATATGAAATAAATTTATATGATAAATTGAATTTTACGAATAGTTTTCTTCACCAGTTTATTGCTAGTTTTATCAAAATAAATAAAAAAAATTGTTCAGACATTAGAGCCGTTCCAATAATTGAACAAGTTGTGGTATAACAATCTCAAAACACACGACGATCGTCGACAATGGTTTCATTGACCCTGATGAATCTGAAATGCAGGAATAACAAAAAAGTACAAAACACTAATAAAAACATTTGTATATTTTATTTAAATTTAATTACAATAATTAATATGTGGTATATTTATTTTTTACAAAATTACTGTCTTTATTAACAAATATAATTATTTAGCTTTTAACCACTTTTATATATCTTGTTAAGACACGTGCGAGAACTAGAATGGACGTTAAAATACAAATTTAAAACTAAGAGCGACTCCAACAACTTTTTGTCTGGCTTCTATGTCCCGGTCTACATTCAACGATTTTTCCAGTGCCGATCTTTTGTTCGTGGGTGAAGGGAGTGAAAAGTAAGGGGTAGGGATCAAATCGTTTGTACCAGAAAACTCGAACAATTTTTCCAGTCTGTTGATGTTCTCTCTCTTCTCCTTTCCAGTTTTTTGTGTGTGTTCGGTGTCAGTGTGCCGTTCGTTTGATGGTGTGAGTGAATATCAATGAAAAATGAAGAGCACAGCAATAAAACAGGGAAGAAGAAAATGAAAAAATCTTATGGAAAAAATTGTTCTGTGTGTACATTTCACACGATTTCTGGAAAAATCTTCGTGGAAAAATCGGGCAATGTAGATCGGGACTATGTCTCAGTTTCAGTGGTTCGCGCTTGGTGTGCGACACCTAGTTACGAAACTCTGAAACCTAAACATAAGGAGAATAACACATTATTGCGTGTATTAATAATTTTAGGATTAACACGATTAAATTAAACCAACAAGTCTTAAGTTATAAGTGAGAGATGACAGGTGTCGCCCTTACTCAACCGAGCCTTCAGAGTCTCGATTCTTCCAGAGTCGAATATTTCGAGACTCGACAATGCCATCATATGGCAGCTGTGTGACTTGACAACCTTCAATATCACGTATTACATATCAGTCATTAGGTAGAATCTTGTAAACAACATATGGGCCCCTGAATTTTGGAATCAATTTCTTATTTACACCGGTTGTTGTGTCTACATTTTGTATTACCACATAATCACCCTCGTCGTATATACGTGCTGGTTTATTATGCTCTTCAAAGTATTAAGCGTTATATTCTCGAATCTAAGTGGGAGAAACAAAAGTACTTTTTTTGATGGGAGAGTTTTTGGTAAATAAGGAAAACTACAAGGCAAACTACTGAGTGTTGGTTTGCAGGGTAGCTAGTTCGTTGGAGAGAAGGGTGAGAGAAGAGATTTTTTTTCTTCCTGCTACGCCCTTCTCACCTACAAACTCCCAGTTGCCGGCAACTCAGTTTCCTTGTGTGAAAGGGGTCTTTCCGATCTTTTTGAACATACCCTTTGCTTATTATGTGCCATTTTTGTACACGAAGCGCGGTGAAAATCGGATTTTTTTCACTTAACTAGTGCAAAAATCCGATTTTCACCATGGTCATCTGCACGTACACTAATGCAAATATCCGATTTTCACCACAGCCATTTGATGGTTCAGCTTGTTGGTAACTTGGCAAACCTTATTCGGCTCTGCGCAGATTTATCTCTGTCTTTTCTCTTTCTAATTTTGACAGTTTATTACAAAAAAATTAAAGAAACAAAATCTAAATCAAGGGACCAGCGTTACCACTATACTTTTTTAACTTTAGTTCTTAACCGATGAACACATTTCTTGCAGTGTTTATTATGCCAAATTGAGCGATCAAGTTGGAGCTTTAAGATATGGGTTACAAGATTTCGGCTCGTTTTAATTTCTACGCTTCTCGCTTCAAATTTGTGAGATAAAATTCTATGTTTTGCAAATTATTTTTTTCAAACAAATTTTGACAGTTCATTTCTACCGATTTAAAAGTTTATGGTTTATAAGCTTTCTATGGGTTTTCCGCGTTTTGCATGAATACCCCTATTGTTACAACGAAATAAAATTTATAAATAGTGTAACACTTTTGTTACCTTTGTAAATTGTGGCACCGCTGTTTGTTTCCCTTGACGGAGAGTTTTTTTGTCTGCTGTGTTTTTTTTTAGCCACTGACGTTTCTGGGATAAGCCGAATTGCCAGCCGAGGTTTCCCATCTTTTTAGCGTTTGTCTTTATTTATGACTAGCACTACAATTCGACGTCTCTTCCCTCTTCTTGTTTACTCGTGCTTTTTTCTTAAATTTAGTTTGGAGTTCAATCTAAATTAACAATGTCCGATGAAAAATCGGAAAAGAAACCAAATATTTTAGTAACAGGTAAATAGTCTATAATGTCCGGTAAACATGAATCATAATTAAGTATTTCTAACTTCACAAATAAATAGGAACTCCAGGTGTTGGTAAATCTCATTTATGTGCCAAAATATCTGAGAAATTGAACTTCAAATGGTGGGACGTTTCGAAAATAGCGAAAGAAAAGAATTTTGTTGAGGAACATGACGATGAATATGACTGTCCTATATTAGATGAAGACATGGTATTAGTGTTCTTCGTGTTATTAGAAATAGAAGCTAATTTTATCTATTCAGCTTCTTGACTACCTAGAACCAAAAATGGAGGAAGGTGGAAACATAGTCGAGTACCATGGTTGTGAGTTCTTTCCAGAACGTTGGTTTCAGGTTGTATTTGTAGTAACTTGCAATAATACTACGCTCTTTGACCGTCTTAAGGATCGAGGATATAATGAAAAAAAACTTAAATCTAATCTTGAATGTGAAATATTTAAGCAGATTCAGGAAGAAGCTAAGGAGTCCTATTCCGACGACATCGTGTTTGAGTTAAAAGGCGACACAGCGCAAGATGCAGAAAACAGTATTAAAACTATAAGAAACTGGTATTCTGCATGGAAAAGAAAGTAATAAATATTTGTTATATGCGTTGAATTCAACAGTTTCGGAGAAGTTTAGTATATAAATTACACATTATAGAAGTTAAGGCTATTTTCAAATTTATATGAAATGGTTTTGCGTAGTTTGTCCAAGTGGACGCAGATGCAACAATTGTTGCTAACCAACAAAAGTCTGCCCGACCTCAAAAACCTTGTCCGACGAGCGGTTTTGATTTAGATTAAATGGAAAAACAAGAAATATATTTTATATAATCGTGTTTATTACATCAGGATTTGAGAAGGAATAATTTAATGAAAAATAAAATAAAGGTACTAAAAGCTTTTATCAAAGCTAACATAATTTAAATATCTAAGGTGATAACAATAACAAGTATTCTTACTATTTTAACACCCCCACTTAATTAAATATTTGAATAATTTAAGTTGATTTAAAATATTCACCCCTATTACGAAATTCGTACTATTAAGTCGTATTTGATCGTATGTTGAGTTTATGGTTTCCTTAATGGTAAAATGTAATCTTTTTTGGTGCAAAGCTTTCGAGAATTAACGAATAGAGACATTGCGGTGGTGTTATTTAAACTTAACAATCTCATCATCGAAAGACATGGCGAAAAGAACATTTTGTGTACATTTCGAACAATGTTTGTTCTTTTCGCCATGTTTTTTGATAAATATGTTGTTAAGTTTTTATACCAGCATCGCAAAGTCTCTATTCGTAAATTCTCAATACCTTTGCACCTAAAAACATGATACTTTACCATTAAAGAAACCTCAAACCCAACAGACGACCAAACACGACTTAATACGAATTTCGTAACTGGGGGATTGATACCCATTCCCTTTGTACAAAAAAGATGTTAGTTTCCTGGAACGGCTTTTGTCAAATTCATCCCTATTGTGAGTTCCGCGTGAATGAAAATCCGCCCGGAAAAATTACATTTCATTCTTCCCTTATTGTGAGTTTCGGGCGAAAAAATTTCCCTGTTAGCAATAATTCCCTTATTGGCACTATTGATAGCATTTTTTTCGTGTGAAATATGTCATGTCATTTACAGCAAGATTTCCATTTAATTTTTGGTGGCGAGCGAGGCCATACTTGTTGTAAAATGGAGGGTAAAATTCGCAGTACCTTTTAAAAATCCAGGCGAACAAAACACTTTCGGGCAAAATTTTTTCCCGGTGAAACTCACAAAGGGCTGATTGTCTGCTACCATATTTTCTGTAGGTATGTAGTTGACTATTATGGAACCATCATTGATTCGATCTCGTATAAAATGATGGCGTACTTCTATATGTTTAGATCTCGATTTATATGCGCCTGATTCTGCTAACTTAATAGCACTTTGATTGTCACATCTCATTGCAACAGAGTCTATTCTCTTTTCGAGTTCTTGTTGGAATTGTTTCAGCCAGATGGCTTCTTGCACAACTGAAGACAAAGCCATGTATTCGGCTTCAGTGCTGCATAGAGAAATTGTTGGTTGTTGTTTACTGCACCAAGATATTGCACCATTACACATCTTGTACATGTATCCTGTGCAAGGACGACGTTTGTCGACATCAAAAGCCCAGTCCGCGCAAGTTAAAAAAGAGACAGAACAGTTTAGTGCAATTTTAATATATGTCTTTGTTGTATCGCGGTATCTTAACGACTGCTTATTCTAGATTTACATTTTTGTGTTGTTCAATCAGATATATTTGATATTCATTATTATATGCTGACTGAACATTTTGTGTAATTATTTTCCCGTGACAATAAATAATTATGTTGCAGTTTTATAATTTATATGAATTTATACTCGTATTTGAATTATTGTTAATTTTGCACTTTGACAATTAATTCACACTCAATGGTAACGAAGGTCACCATACAAATATGTAACTTGTCCCCCCTTATTTTTAAGATTCTTCTGAATCGTTGGAGTTTCTATAATTTTAACATTTGGTTGGGGCTTAGTAACTTTATTTATTTTAATTTCTAATTTACGATTTGTCTTGTTTATGAAAAATATTACAATAAGAATAATTATAATTATTTAAAACATTGTTATATTACTGATTTGACTTATTGCAGTTAAAATTAATTTTCTATCGTCACAATAATTAATAACATTTTCTTTTTCTAAATTTCTATATATTAAAGTATCGTCATCAATTTGTAGTATTTTATTATCTTTATTGTAACGAAAAGTACATGAATATTTTGTTATAAGTTAATAACTTATATTTAAATCTTTCAAATAAATCTTAGGATAATACTCATTTAAAAAATTATTTACCTGCAAATTGATTTGGTCTTTTAGTATTTGTTGGGTCAACATTTTTAAACTATGTTTTCTATAATATGTTTCATTTTTATGTCTTAAGTGTTTATAGTTTGTGTATGTAGCCTTCATTTCGTTTTTAATGATAATCTTCCCTAGAAATATTTCTTTTTTTTTATCTACTATTTTGTTTCTTAAATTTAACTGATTCGTCTTTTCTGCTGAATTTGGACTCATACCTAATGTTGAATGGTATCTACTATTGTATATTTGAATAGCTTCATGTATTTTTCGATTGGTAGAAATGTCTGTATTTTTAATTGTCAGTAAAATTTCAAGTAATGTGGAGTGGAATCTCTCTATATCTGAGTTTCCGGTATGCGAATATTATCGAATTTTGCAGTCAATCCAAATAAAACACTAAATGCTAATTTTATAATAATCATAGTGGATCAAAGTTATTGGAACCTTCACGCATCTATGTTCTCGCTAAGGTTTTTTAACATCTACTGCCTTCATATTCGATCTGTTTTACAATCTATCTTAGAGAGTAGTGTCGTCTCATTTTATTTCACTCTAACAATCGGCCATCCTTTTTCAATTCGTCCTCGAATTTTTCATATATTGAAGTTAAACTCGCAAAGTAAATTGTACCACCTACATACTTGAGGATTTCTCGTTTTTTGGATGTTCAGATAAATTAGTGATTGGCAATCCGTGATGATAGTAAATTTTACGTTAATGAGAAGAAATCTTAATCGAGTTGTTGCCCATACAACAGCTAAAAGCTCAAGCTTACTCGAATGATATGAATTTTCAGCATCTGTTGTTCGTCTACTGATTGCGTATACCAGATGTAGTTGATTATCATCCTTCCCTCGTTGAAAAAGCATAACTGCCAAACCTTGGCTGCTAATATCCGTATGCAGCTCAATATGTTTATTTGGATCAAAAAGTTGCAGTATTGGGTTACTTACAAGTGCATTTTTAAGATTTTTAAATGCTTTATCAGAAGCTTCAAACCAATGAAACTTATTTTTAGTCTTTAAAAGATCATAAAGTGGACCCGCTCGCACAGCAAACTTCTCAACAAATCGTCTGAAGAACCCGGCTAGTCCCAAAAATCTTCATACATCGTACATATCATTTGGTTGTGGAAACCCCTTTATAGCCTGAACTTTGCTTTGGCCTGGTTCGATACCTTTTCCAGAAATTTGAAATTTCCACAGTCTTATAGTCAGACCTCCTTTGCGAAGCGCTTTGAAAACGAAGATTAAACGTTCTTTCAGGTCTTTCCAGGTATAAATGTCATCTAGATAGAAAAATACTACTCTATTTCGTAACGGTCCCAGAACCTTTTGCATGAGCTTAGCAAAATAAAATGGACCATTTGTAAGACCAAAAATCATGCGTTTAACTCACCGGTATCCTCTGGCGTAATAAATGCAGTCTTATGTCTATCCTTTGGGTCGATTGGCAACTGCAAAAACCCTTGAGCAAGATCTAAAACGATGAACACCTTAGAATCTCCAAGCATCGCTATGTGGTCATCCATATTCAGCAGCGGAAAGTTAATTTTGACGGTTTGGTTGTTAAATCGGCGATAGTCAACGACAAGTCTGGACTCACCAGTTTTCTTCTTCACTAGCAATACCGGGCTTGCGTATGAAGAGCTGGTATCTGTTAATATACTCATTTTTCTCCAGCCATCGACGATCTCACGTATTTTCTTCTTTTCAGCATCGCTTGCAGGATACGGTTTTGAGTATGGGGGTTTACTTCCTGGTAGTTCTTGGATTTCCATTTTTAATTCATTAGTACACCCAATTTCACTAGCGTCAAGGGCAACACCATAGAGTAAGTATACTACCTAGAGGCCCGACTCGTACCCCCCTTGCCTTAAACACCCGCAAAATTTATTTGAGGTGAGTAAGAGAAAACTCTCTTAACCTACTCTTTTTTTCCTATCCGTGAATCGGTGTGAGTGGTGGATTAAAAAACAAAATGGCGAAATTTGCTCAAACTGACAGGTAAGTTTTTGTTGTTGTTTTCGTTTTGTCAAAAATCTGACAGTTCTAAGTAAAATAAATTATGTGAAATCTAAAATCGTGTAAAGTTTTTATTTTAATATCAATAAAAGTTTATTTACTTGTATAAAAGCATATTTTTAATGTCATTAAAAAGTTTGTTGTGTTTATTTCTAGCTGCTGAAAAAAAGATTTTCATTTGGTTCCCTAAGACCCTCTTCGATTCTGAAGAAGCATTCCAAGCGAAGAAACGCGATGTCGCAGCTATTATTCAGTCACACTCGAAGGGACGAAAACAACGCAAGCTGTATCTTAAACTTTGTGAGAACACTATTATACTGCAATCATATTGCCGACGGTTTTTGGCGATTCAAGCTGCCAAAAGAAGACCAGAGGCTGCTGTTAAGATTCGAGCATTCATTAAAGGCTTCATCACCAGAGAAGATCCACCAAATGGTGTGAATGAAAAGTTCATTGCCAATGCAAAGAGATAGTGGCTTATAAGATTATCAAAGGAGTTACCAACAAAAGTGCTGGACATGAGTTGGCCTTCCGCAGCCAAAACATTGTCAGGAAGCCTCTACATACCTACATATGGTGCATCGGCTTCACTTAACAAGAAATTATAGTCAGCAGCTGAGTAATGAGAAGAAGCAATTTGAACTCAAAAGTCACAGCTGCAAAGGTCTTTAAAGGTCGGTTTTTTGTTAAATTAATTTATTTCCCTTCTAAATAAAGTGTGTTTTCCATATACCTACCTAGATAAAAAGAAAAATTACCCGCAAAAAATTGCCAAATGGTTCGAAAAAGACCACATTTCCAAGGAACACTCGGCGCAAGTTAGTAATTTTGTGACAACAGCATTAGGTTCTGAAGAACTTAAATATTCCTCACCTTGCGTCAAATACGATCAACATGGCTATAAGCCAAGAGGTCGATTCATCCTCCTCAGCAAACAAAGCTATCTACCTTCTTGACGCAACAAACAAAAGCATCGACTGCCATTGGCCAAAATTGATTTTGTGCTAACGAATCACAGTGATCATCTGATGTTGGTACGAATTCCATTAGACTAAAAGAAACAAAAGGGTGATCTTATTCTAGAGATTCCTGCAATTATTGAGTGCTGCACGTACATCATTCATACAGTTGGCACAGCAAACATAATCAGTAGTGTGAACAGAGATTCGTAAGTTAAAAAGTTCTTTTTCTTGAAATAACAAATAGAATATATCTTAAAATTGGTAGAAATTTAATGGAATTGCCAGATAAACCACTTCGTAATTCCAAAACTATCTACTTCATTGGGAAATAATTTTTCCAATTAAAAATGCTTTTGGTGACACTTAGTAGACTTAATTTGAAACAGTTTTGATAGTACAGTTACGGTTTTGATTTTTTTAGTTTATAGGTTCTACCTTTTTCTTAACTTTTCTTGGTATGGAGGTATTCAGCCTTATCGGCAATTTCGGGAGAGATTGTTCTACTCCCGATTTTCATTTTTCCCTGGATTCGAATACTCCTTTCGTCAATCTCCCCCGGAGATTACTTCGAATCAGTTTCGAAATACTTTGAGTGAATTTATATTCTTAAATTATTTGTCTGTCAAAGTTTGAAAATTATTTTATGAAATCAAATTAAATATTTGAAGTATTTGTGGTGATTAAGACCTATTTTGCATCGTAGATTTAATTCTCATGTAATGGAAACGCGTAAAAATATTCAAAAGTTAAAGAAAACTATTTTGTTTGTCTATTTTGTTGTTGTAATATTTTTGTTCTCTCCCTCTGTGCACAACTGTGTTACTTTATGAGGGGAAAAAACCCGAAAGTGTTAAAAATATTTCCAAAATGTGTACAAAATATAAAAAAACAATAACTTAATATAGATCGCTTAAAACAAAACCAATTTCTCCTCCAAGCCGTTTCCCCATTAAGTCTTTAGCTTGTTGTAGAGTGGACATACAGCCACACATACCAATACCGATGGACTTCTCGGTAAACGTAATGTTGGATTTTATTAAAATGCCTATATTTTTAAACCGAAACCAAAACTTATCCTTTACACCCCGACTCCACAGGCCATGAACGATGTCCATAATCCAATCTGATTTGTATGGATATGTCACTGCTTGGACATGGATTTTTGCGACTGCATGGGATTTTTTTTTAGACATGTTCCATAGTCCGGCCATCATTCATGGCCTGTGGAGTCGGGGTATTAGAGCAAGTAAAAAATTATAAAAGCTTCAAAAATAGGTAGTAATATCCTTCTATTTTTAAAATTCAACTAAATTGATGCGAGTTTTTTCCAGGGAAACATCATTAATTTTCCCCCGGGAAATAGATTTACGATATCTAGTTTTTTCCCATTTTCGAACATTATTTATGATTGGACAGTCTCATACGGGGAAAAAATCCTTATTCCCGATAAGGCTGATTATTTACTTAAGCCAATTATTTCAAAACAGACTATTGGCTACAAAAAATTGCATAAATCAGACAGGGACTGTACCTTGCAAAGAATATAAAAAGTCAAACTAAGTACATATAATATGCCAAATTTTGATTTTGGAACGATTTTGAGTATTAGTACTTTTTGAGTTAATACATTTTTGGAAAGTCTTTTTTGGCAACATATTGATTTTAATCTTTTTAAAGAATTGGTTTAAAAATTACACAGCACATACATAATTATGTACATAGAAGGTAATGGTTTATATTTTTGGTAAGAATCTAAAATGGTGTTGCCCATAGAGAAAATACTACCTAGAGAACCGACTTAAGGTGTCCATGCTCTTTCACCCTACAAGCTGAATTGAGAGGATTTATGCCCTATTCAGTAAGGATGTGTGCAGTTGCAATGCATTTTAAATGGGACAAAACGAGCTTTGTATGTATGCATTAGGGCATTTGCTCAAACGTGGTCATGTGCTCAATTGGTGAATCGGATATTCAAAAAAGGGAATCCGTTAAATTCAAAAACTGAAAAATAAAGTATTTTGTCAATAAAATTGATGCTTCTAAATGTTTATGAACAAAAACTTTATTTGATATAGCCTTTTATTGCTTCTGGAATATAAATCCAGTAATATTTATTACTATTTCTATTGAAAACAAAGAAAATGTAATCAAAAAGTAGAATCACACCCTTGAAATTCCATGCGTATGTGCCCTAACTTCCAGAACAAGAAATAGACCAGTTTTGCTCAATCATGTCGAGAATTTTGACAAGAGCTGACAGCTCGTAGTGTTTTCAAATTTTTCTTCAAAAAATAAGTCCACTCTGCTAAAATTAAACTTTTGCTCTTATAAATAAAACTAGACAATAGACGATCCCGTTTTTAAACACAAATATCAAAAATATAAACTTCGAGTTAAAGTGTGGGAAAAAGATTTCAAAAAGAAAAACAATAGGATTCCTTCAAAGGTAAGTTTAAAAATCTTGGCTTGTAACTTCGTAACTTATTTTTTTTTTACTTTAAGTATGATATTCGTGATGCATCAAAAGATATTCGTGATTCTTACAAAATGTACTACAAACTTAAAACCTCATTTCTCGAAGACACACTCAATGATGTTTTCGCCGAGGGTGGTTTCGATATTCTTGAAACCTCTCAAGGAGACATCGATGAAAGCATGCAAGACAATTCATGTGGACCACAACTTCCACTGGATATATCAACTATATCAAATATGGACTCGTCGCTAAATTTTTCCAATTTAAACGAACTCAAGTCTTTAACTCAGATTACAAACGCTGTTAATCTTAATGTAGATCATGTCATCAAGGAATTTCAACCCGTTAAAGAGAGCTAACACAATACAAAAGCTTGGGGCAAAGATGTAAGTAAGAAACCCCCTGTACAAAAATCCACCAGTCCAGTCCGTCAAGCCTTCAAATCCAATTTAACGGCAAAACTGTTTAAAAGTTCGTCCTTTTCGAAAAGAAATTCTCGGAAATCTTTAGCAAAAACAAATAAAGATTTATCGCAGTCTTCGGTTACTTCCACTCAATCGGAAACTCAGGAACTTTTTCCCGATCTCGAGACAATTCTTACGCAGCGAGCTAAAGAATTGGCAAATAAAGAACCAAATTATGATTTTATGTCTGCTGTGGGTCTCAAAAAGCCTAAACACACTTCAATGCAGCTGGACGCGGGTTGGCTTAATAGAAATGCCACAGATGATGGAAATTCTATCATGTTAAGTGATCAAATAGGAGAATCTGTTCCAATGGGGCTGAGCAATATAAATGTCTCCCAATTAGTTGCTCAGGAAAAAAAAACGGGAATCGCTTATTATTTATACTCCAACCATACCTGAGCAATATGGAGACAATACAAAGACTGTGCAGGGCAAATATGACTCCGACTCTATCGTGTCCAATAGCGAAGATGAAAAAGAAGTTCAAGAACCTCGCATAGTCAAACGCCGACGGGTTCTGACTGCAATAGACAAGAATCAACAGACACCAATTGCTGCTGCTCAAGAACAAATAAGAGTTCCACCAATTCCATGTGAAGAATATCCAAAAGCACCATGCGAGGATGCATCCATATCTGTGGAAGACATTCCAATTGTTGCAAAGAAGCGGAGGAGAAAGGAAATGGATACATCCGAAGAAGACGAAGATAAAAAACCTAAGCGAATTCGCAAAAAAGCTGTAGCTACGAAGAAAAAACTACAAAAGAAGGAAGTAAACAAACAAATGCAAGTAGTAAAGCCAAGAAGGCGGCTCCAAAAGCTGTAACTGCAATAAAATCCACCACAAGAGTTTCGAAGAAGCAACAAAAACAAGAGGCCCCTGAAGAAAATGAAGAAGGAAAAGCCCCAGATCCGGAAGCCATTAAGTATACCCTCGCTCTAGAAACTGGAAACTTAAGATGCTTGCCTAGAGCAAATGTGGACAATCTTGAAATGGCTAATTTAATGGCAGATGAGTATATTAACAATGTAAGCGAAAAAATAGGAGGAATAAAGAAAACTGATGAAAGCCAGACATGTTTTAAAGTGAATGAAAAACGCGAAGCACTAAAAAACAAGTTAGCTGACAAAGTGGCTTCTGGAAAATTGAATGAGAATTTTGTCCGGATCAATATCCAAAAGAAGGTTTTCGTTCGTGGCAAGAAAACAGTAAACTTCTCTAAATACAAGAAGAACCAATGGAAACAGAAGAAAGCAGCCGCTTTGATTGGACCCGAAATGAACATGGGTGGATGTGATGGCGGAATCTTGACTTGTTTTCAGTGCGGTCAGCCGGGTCATTTTGCCCAGCAGTGCAAACTTAAAGGTGATTCTCTTCTGCCAGCTACTGTGGATATGGATGATGATAGTCCTTACTTAACTCTAGAAGAGGCAGCGAAGATGGCCAGTCAGAGTGCATTGGTTGTGCATAGCCGGAATTTGGATAAACTTCCAGAAGCAACGAACACGCTTCTGTGTAAGAAAGATGGCGAAGAAGAAGATCAAGGAGATGACGAGGAAGAAATTTTTGATGGCAAAGAAAATGAAGCAGAAGAAGACATAGTCGCTCAAATTTATAAAGAAATCCAAGCAGCAACAGAAAAACCAGCTGAAATCCCACCAAAAGTATATATAGGGCATACAATCCCCCAGGTTTTCTTGAAAAAGCTGGTCTACTCAATGCTCCCAATGTAGTTTCCAAAGGCGGCGCTATCTATGAACTTAATCCTGACGGATCTATCCCAGCAGCAACAGAAGAAGTCTAAGAAGTGCTTAGGATGTTTGGCCACACTGACTTCCGCAAGGGCCAGGATCGGGCCATAATGAGAATTCTCACCGGCCAATCGACATTGGTAACTCTCAGTACTGGCAGTAGAAAATCTCTTTGCTATCAACTGCCTGCTTATTTATATAGCAAAAAAAATGGGTTGCATAACTTTGGTAATTTCGCCGTTGGTATCTTTGATGGAGGATCAAGTTCACGGTGTTCCACATTTTCTACGAGCTCACTGCCTGCATACCAATCAAACTCCGCAACAACGAATAAAAATTCTAGAAATGATCAATAATGGAGAAATTGATATTTTGTTGGTATCGCCCGAGGCAGTGTTGGCCGGCGAACGTTCAACCGGATTTGGTTCGATTTTGAGAAAACTACCGCCCATTGCATTTGCATGTATCGATGAGGCGCATTGTGTTTCACAATGGAGTCATAATTTCCGACCTAGTTTTTTGATGATTTGTAAGGTTTTACAAAAGAATTTGGGTGTAAAAACTGTCTTGGGTTTGACAGCAACGGCAACATTACCCACTAGAACGAGTATAATCAGACATTTGAGCATTCCGGATGGAGAGAAAGGAATCATTAGTGATGTTCCCTTACCGGACAATTTGATATTGTCAGTTTCGAAGGGTGAAAATAGAGACACAGCTCTGATCGGATTACTGTTGAGTAAAAGGTAAGATAAGAATCGTCTTTTGTATGGCTTTGTCTAAATCTGAAACTTCACGCACACAAAGAAAATAATTTCGGACTGTCCTACATCTTTTGTCCTTTTGCTTTTCCTTGCAGATTCGATGCCTGCCAGTCGATTATTATTTACTGCACTAGACGTGATGAATGCGAACGAATTGCTGGACAAATAAGATTGTCCAAAATGATTATCCCAAAGATTTGGTTCTTGATGTTGAGGTACGTTTTAATTAATTTCTCATATTTATTTTGCGTTTTCTTTAATTGTTGTTTTTTATTAGCAATCCAACATAACCGATGATGAAATAACTGGTGATATTTATTCAATAACAAATATGTATCCTGATAATACATTTACTGGAAGGAATATTGCACGAATCTTCCATGGTATACAAAGTCCTAATTTCCCTGCTGTTATATGGGGACGATGTAAATATTGGAGAGGCCAATCGAAAGCAGATTTCAATAGAATTGTAAAGCTAGCTAATTCAGTTATTGTTAAGATGCGAACTTAGTTTTAAGTATTAAATATTTATTATGTTAGTTTAAAATTTCATATTATTAAAACAAAGTAATTAATTTAGTTTTTGTTTATGTTTTAAAAATAATTTTGTTGATCTATAAGTAGTTTAAGAATAAGTACCTGAAAACGATGAACACATTTCAAAATAAAAGGCTTATGTGTGTGATAATTGATAATAAACTTAAAAAAAAAAATTGGTGCGTTTAAACAAGTGAACCGCACTGTACAAGGAAATAAGGTCATTGCTTCTGTATTTGGCCATTTACATAGTACATTACATTATAGGCAAATCAAGGTAAACAATGGTGATTTTGTATGATATTGAACAAAATAGAATTTTCGTTTTAACAAAACCAAATTAAAATGTTTTTGATCAATAAGGTACAAATTGTAACGAAAATAATTTGGATATTGAACAAGAAAGATATAAGATGGTATGATTTTAAAGATATACCATGAATTGTGCAATATGATACAAAAATAATGATAAGTGGTTTATTGAACGAAAGTAACACTCAAATGGGTATTGTGGTCTATTGAACCAAACAGTTCTCCATAGAACAAAATGGTTTGCGCCAATCGAAAGAGCACCCTCGAATTATAAAAACTGCATTTCTAACTCAATTTCGTTAAAAATGGTCTATTGAACAAGATAGAACTCAGGTGACGAACTGCTTAGGACTCTGAATCAGAGTGAATCGGAATTAATTCAAACAGCCAAGTTGACTTGCAACAAGTTCAGCAAGTTCAGCATCAACAATCTGCCAATAGTGAATCCTATCTCAAACTATTTTATAAATTGCTGTTCTGGTACTCTGAAAATCTGGTGGTACAAAAACATACTATGGCAGGAATTTGTTTGTTTGTTGTCCTATGTTAAGTATGTAAATAGAAATATCTCAATTTTTTGTTACATCCAATTTTCATTGGCGGCTCCGTTAAAAAATACTATTTTGTTTTTATTCTTTTATTAATTTGTATTTATTTTTGTAACTATGTATAATTATTGTAAATAACTTATTTTTATTAATGCATAAACATAATATATATGATTCGCAAAAGGAACAAATTTAAATAAAAAGACAAAAAGAAAGAAGTTTCTTTTAAATATGTTCTATAAAGTATTACAATTTTATGAGGAAGATTAATGATGCTTTAACAAAATAAAATGTTATTGATTTTTACAATGATTCAAGTGTATGTACATATGTATGTTTTTATTTAGTAAAATTTTACTGTTACATTTCAATAATTATATAACTATTGACAAATTTGTTATACAAATAATTATGCATACAATTGGAAAACTAATCACCCCTATTATGATAGTCGTTTCACTAAAACGACAGTAAAACGACAAGGCTCTAGAGGCGACAGTTTCTGTCCAATCTCCACGCATCTCATCCTTATGACGAAATTCGTTTGAATTAAACATCAATTGACGCCTCCAGGGACGTGTCGTTTTACTGTCGTTTTAGTGAAACGACAACCGTAATAAGGGTGAATATCTTTATACATTGAATTCTCTGATATGATATAAGTAAATCTTAAAAAAAAGAAAGATCAATCTGAAGGCATGAATATTCTCTTCAAAAGGATATAACTGATCATGCAATTACTAAATCAGTTCAACTCTTGTTTTCATCACTCCTGAATGTCTCCCCAATGTTAAATAGATTCTTCATCCGAATCTTTGTTGTTAAAGTTGTTTGCGGCGAAAATTTTTTCATTGTAGCTTGTTTGCCTATAATTCTCGGCATTGACCACCTTACTTCGATGTAAGCTGGAATATAAATACAAAAATATGTTTTAATATAATTGAAAGGGGATTGTGTCACAAAATAACAACTGTGGCTTAAAAAGCTAATTTCAATAATTATAAATATATTCTGTTCCACAAAAACATAAGGTAGGATTGCGAATCAAAATAAATGTATTTTTATGATCATACAAATAAAAATCATCGTTACAAACGTTTTCTTATACATTTTATAAATCCATCAAATCAGTCAAAGTAAAGCCTAGTACTCACTTCGAGTGAAAACAAAATGTCCATATAAAAGTGACACATATTTCACAGCGATGAAATTCAACACGAGAGCTGAGTAACCAAATGTAAAGCCTAGTACTCAGTTCAAGTGAAAATGAAATTCCTATATAAAAGTGACACTTATTTCACACCGATGAAATTAAAAACGAGAGGTGAGTACCCAAATGTGAAAGTGAAATATGAACCGGTTCAAAATGAATTTCATTTTATAATTTTCATTTCGCAACGTGCAGCCAGCCACTAGGAAAAGAATACAAAATTTGTGTAAAAGTGTGACATTTGTCAATTAATTTATCAAGCTCAAAATAAAAGTTGAAAAATAATTTAATTAAATAACATAAGGAATTATTTTGGACTTAAATGTCGTTTATTTTTGAATTTAAAGTGCTACCATCAAGCAAAGACAAGAAACCATGGTATTGAAAATAGTCTTCGTTAGCATTTTGTCAAGATTCTGTCAGAAAAACTTTCATACAAATCAATATTTGTTTCATTCAAAGTGAGTATCAAATATTAGAAAACTGAGGACTGAATATTCACGTGGAGAATCAATAATGGGTTCATAATGAATATTCACGTGAATTTGTACCGTATTTATTTTTCATTTCACAAAGAGGTGAGTACTAGGCTAAAGAGTGAAATATGAACTGGTTCAACATTAATTTCGATTCATAATTTTCATTTCCTATCGTACGACCACTAGGAACAAATAAAATAGTTGTGGAAAAGTGTAACATTTGTCAATAAATTAAAATGAAAGTTTTTATCTATATATATATATATATGAATGAATTGTTGTTCGTTTGTGTTCTTATATCTCAATCCCATGCAGTCGCAAAAATCCATGTCCAAGCAGTGACATATCCATACAAATCAGATTGTAGATTGGATTATGGACATCGTTCATGGCCTGTGGAGTCGGGGTGTAAAGGATAAGTTTTGGTTTCGGTTTAAAAATATAGGCATTTTAATAAAATCCAACATTACGTTTACCGAGAAGTCCATCGGTATTGGTATGTGTGTGTATGTGTCCACTCTACAACAAGCTAAAGACTTAAAGGGGAAACGGCTTGGAGGAGAAATTGGTTTTGTTTTAAGCGATCTATATTAAGTTATTGTTTCTTTATATTTTTTACACATTTTGGAAATATTTTTAACACTTTCGGGTTTTTTCCCCTCATAAAGTAACACAGTTTTGCACAGAGGGAGAGAACAAAAATATTACAACAACAAAATAGACAAACAAAATAGTTTTCTTTAACTTTTGAATATTTTTACGCGTTTCCATTACATGAGAATTAAATCTACGATGCAAAATAGGTCTTAATCACCACAAATACTTCAAATATTTAATTTGATTTCATAAAATAATTTTTAAACTTTGACAGACAAATAATTTCAGAATATAAATTCTCTCAAAGTATTTCGAAACTGATTCGAAGTAATTTCCGGGGGAGATTGAATCCGGGGGAGATTGACGAAAGGAGTATTCGAATCCAGGGAAAATTGAAAATCGGGAGTAGAACAATCTCTCCCGAAATTGCCGATAAGGCTGAATACCTCCATACCAAGAAAAGTTAAGAAAAGGGTAGAACCTATAAACTAAAAAAATCAAAACCGTAACTGTACTATCAAAACTGTTTCAAATTAAGTCTACTAAGTGACACCAAAAGCATTTTTAATTGGAAAAATTATTTCCCAATGAAGTAGATACCTAGTTTTGGAATTACGAAGTGGTTTATCTGGCAATTCCATTAAATTTCTACCAATTTTAAGATATATTCTGTTTGTTATTTCAAGAAAAAAAACTTTTTAACTTACGAATCTCTATTCACACTACTGATTATGTTTGCTGTGCCAACTGTATGAATGATGTACGTGCAGCACTCAATAATTGCAGGAATCTCTAGAATAAGATCACCCTTGTCTTTCTTTTAGTCTAATGGAATTCGTACCAACATCAGATGATCACTGTGATTCGTTAGCACAAAATCAATTTTGGCCAATGGCAGTCGATGCTTTTGTTTGTTGCGTCAAGAAGGTAGATAGCTTTGTTGCTGAGGAGGATGAATCGACCTCTTGGCTTATAGCCATGTCCATCGTATTTGACGCAAGGTGAGGAATATTTAAGTTCTTCAGAACCTAATGCTGTTGTCACAAAATTACTAACTTGCGCCGAGTGTTCCTTGGAAATGTGGTCTTTTTCGAACCATTTGGCAATACTTTGCGGGTAATTTTTCTTTTTATCTAGGTAGGTATATGGAAAACACACTTTATTTAGAAGGGAAATAAATTAATTTAACAAAAAACTAACCTTTAAAGACCTTTTCAGCTGTGACTTTTGAGTTCAAATTGCTTCTTCTCATTACTCAGCTGCTGACTATAATTTCTTGTTAAGTGAAGCCGATGCACCATATGTAGGTATGTAGAGGCTTCCTGACAATGTTTTGGCTGCGGAAGGCCAACTCATGTCCAGCACTTTTGTTGGTAACTCCTTTGATAATCTTATAAGCCACTTTCTCTTTGCATTGGCAATGAACTTTTCATTGACACCATTTGGTGGATCTTCTCTGGTGATGAAGCCTTTAATGAATGGTCGAATCTTAACAGCAGCCTCTGGTCTTCTTTTGGCAGCTTGAATCGCCAAAAACCGTCGGCAATATGATTGCAGTATAATTGTGTTCTCACGAAGTTTAAGATACAGCTTGCGTTGTTTTCGTCCCTTCGAGTGTGACTGAATAATAGCTGCGACATCGCATTTCTTCGCTTGGAATGCTTCTTCAGAATCGAAGAGGGTCTTAGGGAACCAAATGAAAATCTTTTTTCACATTGTACCGCAGCTAGAAATAAACACAACAAACTTTGTAATGACATTAAAAATATTCTTTTATACAAGTAAATAAACTTTTATTGATATTAAAATAAAAACTTTACATGATTTTAGATTTCACATAATTTATTTTACTTAGAACTGTCAGATTTTCGACAAAACGAAAACAACAAAAAAAACTTACCTGTCAGTTTGAGCAAATTTCGCCATTTTGTTTTTTAATCCACCACTCACATTCACGGATAGGAAAAAAAGAGTAGATATAAATATAAATTTTGCGGGTGTTTAAGGCAAGGGGGGTACGAGTCGGGCCTCTAGGTAGTATACTTACTCTATGGGCAACACAATCTCGAAACTCGTTCAGTGTATTCAACAGATCTTGTAGAGTTTCGGAAGATACAGTCTCAGCGTCCACGTTTACATCCTTCAACTCGATAAGAGATTTTGGAAAGTGATGCTCATCATAATTCTTCATATTTTTGTCTATATTGAATACAGCTCCGATAGTAACGTCTTCTTTACCTACATTGGCGATTGGCACCAAGATTTTACTTTCTCCTTGCACAGCGGTGATAAATGAAACCGAACCAGTTGGTATTGTAGTCTCTTCAGCTTTCCATGACTCCATCTGACAATCTACATACGAAAATTCCGCAAACGGTTGTTCTTCAATTTTTCTCGTGAACTGTAATGAGTTATTGACCTTGGAGTATGTTATGAAGGGCAGTCTAGGTGTCGACAACCCATTAAAGCATTTGCTGCATCTCGAGCCCATTACTTACTTACTTTTGATGGCGCTCACAGCCCAGGATGGGCTTCGGCCTCAACTAACAAGCCCCTCCAGCCAGCTCTGTCCCTAGCTAGCCGCTTCCAGTTGCGCACACCGAGTGCTTTGATGTCGTCATTCACTTGATTGCGCCACCTGTTACGGGTTCTTCCTCTGCTGCGTACCCCATCGGGGTTGGATTCGAAGACTCGTCGGGCAGGTGCGTTGCTGTCCATACGCTCCACGTGCCCCAGCCATCTAAGCCGCTGTATTTTCAGCTTTTTGACCAGGTCAACGTCGCTGTATAGCCCGTATAGCTCGTCGTTGAATCTTCTCCTCCATACTCCTTCGATACACACCGGACCGAAAATCACACGAAGAATCTTCCTCTCAAAGCACCCTAGCAGATTTTTATCCGAATCTTTCAGTGTCCATGCTTCTGACCCATAAAGCAGGACCGGGATGATTAGGGTTTTGTATAAAGTCTCCTTGGTTCTCTGAGAGAGGGCCTTACTACTTAAATGCCTTCTTAGACCGAAGAAACAGCGGTTGGCAAGAGTAATTCTTCGCTTGATCTCTGCACTGATGTCATTCTGCGATGTAATAGTGGAGCCCAGGTAGACAAAGTCCTTGACAACTTCGAAGTTATATCTGTCCATCGTGATATTTTGCCCGAGTCGACGATGTTGAGATTCCTCTCTCGATGACAGCATATACTTCGTCTTGTCCTCATTAACCGCCAATCCCATTCTAGCCGCCTCCGATTCAATGCTCGCAAATGCCCCTGCCACAGCTCGCTTCGTTCTGCCGACAATGTCTATGTCATCCGCATATGCAAGCAATTGAACGGACTTTTGATAGATTGTACCGCTGGTGTTGACATGTGCGTTGCGTACAATGGCTTCAAGAACGATGTTGAATAGGTTGCATGATAACGCGTCGCCTTGCCTCAATCCTTTCTCAACATCAAAGGAATCGGTGGTGTTCTTACCAATTTTGACGGAGCAGCGAGATTTCTCCATCGTCATCCTGCACAAGCGGACGAGTTTGGCAGGGATGCCGAGACTCGACATGGCTCTGTATAATTCGTCCCTTTTCACGCTATCATACGCGACTTTAAAATCGATAAAAAGGTGGTGTGTATCGATCTGGAATTCCCGGGATTTTTCTAAAATCTGTCGGAGTGTGAACATTTGATCGACGGTTGACTTGCCTGGCCTAAAACCGCACTGATAAGGGCCGATCAGATCGTTGACAAAAGGTTTTAAGCGGTCACACAGGATGGCCGACAAGATTTTATAAGCGACGTTTAGGAGACTAATTCCTCTGTAGTTGGTACATTTCAGAACATCTCCCTTTTTATGGATGGGGCACACTATACCGAGGTTCCATTCATCGGGCATACTTTCCTCCGACCAAATTTTGCAGATGAGCTGGTGTATGCTCCTAGCCAATTCATCTCCCGCTGATTTAAATAGTTCGGCTTGTAAGCCATCCGCACCTGCAGCCTTGTACGACTTAAGTTTGGATATCGCCAGCCGAACTTCGGTTAGGTCGGGTGGACGGAACTCTTGGCCATCATCGTCCAAGTTGAATGGAGCGTTCTGCCTATTAGCGGCATCTTGGCTGTCTTCGCCATTAAGCAGTCTAGAGAAGTGTTCTTTCCAGATCCTCAGCACTGACTGTGTGTCTACTACCATATTCCCACTCTCATCTCGGCAGGCTTCCGTTCTAGCCTTGAATCCTTGGGTGGATCGCTTCACCCTCTGATAAAATTTTCGAACATCTCCCCTACCGCTACAACCCTCAATAGACTCTACCGCCCGCTTCTCGTGCTCTCTCTTTTTCCTCCTGAGAAGTCGGCGTTCCTCTTTTCGTTTCAGCCCGTAGAGCTCCCGGGCCACTCTCTCAGCAGCTCTTGTTCGAGTCTGCAGCATTGCCTGGTAGGCCTCGTCCTTAGCTGCATGCGCTAGCCGGCACTCCTCATCGAACCAGGGGTTTCGTTGTATTCGCCTAGTGAAACCCAGCACATCAGAGGCGGCACTTCAAATGGCTTGTTGACAGTGTTCCCACTGGTCCTCTGCACTTGATGCTGGTAGCGGACCTCCTGAGAGATTAAGAGTTACGTGGTCTGCAAAAGTTCTGACAGTCTCTTGCGATTTAAGCTTCTCGACATCGAATCTTTTCACAGCATCTGCTCTGCGTTGTCGCGTCATGGATATCCGCATACGTAGTCTAGCTACCACCAGGTAGTGATCCGAGTCAATGTTGGCTCCTCGGAACGTTCGGACGTCCAAGATACTGGAAGCATGTCTCGCGTCTATCGCAACGTGGTCGATTTGGTTGACGGTTACTTGATCACGCGACCGCCAAGTCCCCTTGTGTATATTGAGGTGTGGGAAGTAGGTGCTTGAGATGATGACATTTCGCCCCGCCGCAAAGTCTGCCAGCCTGTGTCCGTTGCCGGAAGTTTCGTCGTGTAGGCTGTGTCCTCCGACTATCGAACCAAAGATGCCCTCCTTTCCGAATCTTGCGTTGAAGTCACCAAGAATGATCTTCACGTCGTACTTCGGGCACATATCATACGTTGTCTCCAAGAGATCGTAGAATGCTTCTTTGGTTGAGTCTTCTCTCCTTTCATGGGGGGCGTGAACACAAATCAGCGAAATGTTCTTAAATTTGCCTTTGATGCGGATTGTGACCAGGCGCTCGCTTACACTTCGGAAGCCCAAGACTTCTTGCCTAAGTCTTCCCCTTATCACAAAACCACAACCCAAGAGCCGCTGACCCGGTTCCTTCAAGCACCCGCCGTAGTAGATGTCACACGTTTTCAGTCTCCGTACGCCCTCTCCATCCCATCGCACTTCCTGGATGGCTGTTACGTCAGCCTTTAGCCTGTCCAGGTTCTCCACTAATTGTTCGGCTGCACGTGTTCTGTATAAGGACAGGACGTTCCACGTGCAGATCCGAAATTCATTGTCCTTGTTTCGTTTGCTGGGGTCGTCAACTTTAAAATCATCCATATCCGAGGCTTGTTGTTGTTTCGGAACAACTTTTTTTTACGTGGTAGGGAAGTTACCCCGACGCACAACCCCCGACCCGGAGGACCAGACCCTTCGTATAACTCCAAGGGTAGGGAGCCGGATAAACCGCTCCTTATAGGCCTGAGCTACAAATATGTCGTAGTAGCCCATATAAGGTGTTCACTAAGTAGTTCAACCTAACTGGAACTGTAGACGCCACCGTTGATTCCATCTAGAGAATTCGTCCGCTGCCGCCTCGATGAAAGGAGAAGTGCCTTAGTGGGAACACTCCTCCCCCCCCTCTCTCGTTGGCTGTCCCCAACAGCTTTCCACGGGGATTTAAACCCCGTCTCCAGCTGAGGTACTAGACACCCGATGTTCACCACGTGGAGGTGAGAGTAGGAGTTGGTAGACAGAGGTGGATTTTGAGAAAAACCTGTGGACGCTTGTGTCCTCTTGAATGCACATAACTACCCTTTGAACATCCATCTCGAGCCCATAGTCCAGTCAATATCATTTCTTTACTTTCATCAAAACTCAGCTTCAGCTGTCGTCAAAGTTCATAATTTTCATGAAAGTAAGTGTTGGTCGTTTCATCTCTGCGCTGTAAGCGACTTGCTATCCTTTGCCATTTCCTAGACATATTTTCTTTGATATAAAATGTTCTTTCAAATGATTGCTTGAACTGACTCCAACTTTGAATCTCATCTGCCCATGCATTGAGCCAACGCTTTGCACCACCAATCAGATTTATCTTCGCCACGTCCAAAGCATACTCATCAGACCACCGATGTAAATGGCACATACTTTGAATGTTTTTGAGCCAACTTTGAGCAGATAACATATCTCCCTCGCCATCAAATTTCTCGATATTTTTAGTTAAATCTGGCATCATGTGGCAAGCAACAAGTGTATCCTCGTGAGTTCTCGGAGTACTTCTGCCATTTGGTAGAATACTTTAAGTTAGGCCTTGGATTTGTTCTACCAAAATATCGATGGTTTGATAACGTCTCTGGATCTGTTCATTACGGATCCGATTCTCACTCACCATGTATTGCATCATCCACTCCATTTGTCCAACGCCTCCCAAGTTTTCTGGAATTCCAAAGCCACAACGTTTTGAAAATTTTGTTCCTGTTCTTGTCTCATTTCAGGAAATTAAGGGTTAATGTTTTCTCTGTTTCTATTTTCGTCAACGTTTTGTTCTGCTCCTCTTTCATTTTGACAGTGGTCACGTATTCCTTGTTCTTCTCGTCCTTCTATATCCATCTCACCTTCGTCTTCAACGACAACGGCTGCAGCAGCCGTTCAGCTTCAGCTCGTTCAAGCTCCACTCTCCTTCGCTCCCGTTCATCTGCTCTTTCATCCCTCGACATCACCATGGTAACGAATATACGACAAGAAAATTTACGCGACAAGAATTTTGAAAACACTTTTCTATTAAGCAAAACTCAATTAATAAATGGTGGCAAATCCCACTTCTGAATTATTAGCGAATTTTACAGTCAATCCAAATAAAACACTAAATGCTAATTTTATAATAATCAATGTCTTTATTGGAACGTTCACGCATCTACTCGCTAAGGCTTTTTAACATCGACTGCCTGCATATTCGATCTGTTTTACAATCTATCTTATGAGAGTTGTGTCGTCTCATTTTATTTCACTCTAACACGAATTTTGTTTTGTCATATGCATTTCAATTCCTTTTTCCCTAAAGTATTCTTTAATATTTTCTGAGTTGAATTCACTGTCACAGATAATTTTTCTTGGTTTTCCGAATTTACTTACTTGTTCTTCTATACATTCTAATTTACTTGTCCAATTTTTACTACTTAAATTGTATCCATAAGCTTTTTTTGTAACTTTGTCAATAAATGTCAGGTATGTTAGTTTATTAAAATGGTAAACATTCATATGTAAAATTTCATTTCCTATAATTGGAATTTCTGTTAGTCTAAACTTAGGTCTTATTGGTTTTCTGTCGTATTTACCTTCCTGACAAGTCTGACAATTCCCTAATACTCTAGAAATTTCTCTTATAAGTTTTGGAAAATATATTTTGTTTTTTAATTTGTGATATGTTTCTACTATACCTGAGTGATTACTCTCTTCTATGTGATATAAGGATATTTGTCTATGAGCATCTTCAACATTTTCTAAATCTCTTGCTCTCTGAGTGAGCTTGTAGAATTTAACTTCTTTGTCGTGTCCATACATTTCAATTAAAACCTTTTGTACTTTATTATATTCAGTATCTTCTACTTCAGAATAAATTCCTATTGTTGCTGCTTTAATGGTTCTGTTAAATAAATCTTTCCAGCATTTGTTGTCTTTTGTCATATCTACCTGAACTAGGGTTTTAGTGTGCAGTATTTTTATTTCGGTTTGTACAGAATAAGTCAATATTAGCTGAGTCTGGTAAGTGTTTACAATTCCTTCTTTGATTTGAATATGGTCTAAGAGTTGTTCATTCGCTGAATGTACAGTTTCTGATGTTTCGTTTATTTCCTCTGGTATCCTACTCAGAAAATCTGCTATTTTATTTTCTTTACCTTTTATATATTCAATGTCAAGCTCGAATTCTTGTAGCTTAAGTAACCCTCTTTGAGAGACATATGGTTCAGAGGCATATGGTCAGTTATTATTTTAAATTTCTGCCCACAAATATATGGTCTAAAATATGTGGTAGCCCACTATATAGCTAAAAATTCCTTGTCAGTTGTAGAATAATCCTTCTCATGGTCGTTTAAAATTCGAGAAGAATAACAGACTGGCTGACCTTCTTGAGTAAGGACAGCTCCTAACGCAAAATTACTTGCATCAATGAATAGAGAGAATTGTCTTTTAAAATCTGGAAATCTAAGTATGGGATGTTTGATAAGTTTCTTTTAATCATTCAAATGCTTGAATATATTCGGAGTCATTGCTGTTCATTTTCATATTCTTTTTAAGATACTTAACCATCGGGTAAGCTATTTTGGCGTAGTCTGCAATAAATATCCTATAATACCCAGTACTCCCTAAAAATCCTTGTAATTGCTTAATTGTATGGGGTCATTGATATTTCCTTCTGAGGTAAGTATGTGCCCTAAGTATTCTGTATTTTTCTTAAGGAAAGAGCATTTACTCAATTGTATTTTAAGATTATGGTCTGCTAATGCTTGAAAAATTTTGTCTAAGGATGTAATGTGTTCTTCTAATGATGTTGAAAAAATAAGTAAACTAATTCATCAGGATATACTATTTTTTCCTATTTACTCTCTAAGAATCTCATTCATTAGACGTTGGAACGTCGCTGGGGCATTTTTCAGCCCAAAAGGCATTTTGGTATATTCATATAGACCGTTTGGTGTGACAAATGCAGTCTTATGCATATCATCCTGCACCTTTATTTGGTAATATCCCTTGGCTAAATCAAGGGTAGAGAAATACTGAAACCTTCCTAGTTTATCAAGTATACTATCTTTATTCGGTAACGGATATTTATCCTCTGCAATAATATCATTGAGTGCTCTATAATGGACACATACTCTAAACTTTGTTTTCCCTCGCTATCGGTTTTTTACAACGGAGTTGAATTTGAGAAGTCGAAGGCAGCGGCAACATCAGCTCGCCGGTGATAAAAATACAAATTTTAAAACGCCTTATAACAAATTTTATGGTCTTTTATTCAGTTAATTAGTAAAAATACAGATTAAAGTTAATCAAGTAAAAAGTTCTCCATTTGTTTCATTGAAACGCCATCATTTCACGACAACTTCCTCACTACCCCCTAACTCATAACAATCTATATATGGTTCTGTATCTAAGACCATTGGAAGTATAGTTTTATTTTGTAAAACCACTTCCTTTTTAACAATATTAATACTTCTAACCATGTTACTTAGAACATCCATTCCTGACAAGATACTAATGTCTTATCTCCTAATGCCTTTCCATATGCTCTAATGAAAGCATTTTGTGGGTAACCGAATTCTGTAGGTACTGGGAACTGATATATTTGTTGTTTTTTTTTACTTTGGCTGTTTACGGTAGACAAGTTTAAAGTCAGCTCTTCGAGTACATTATATACGAACTACAGTCTATTTTGCTTGTATTTACTGAACTCGGGTGGCAATGGCACAGTGGATATAGTGTTTGACTGCTAACCTGGACCCGTGGGTTCGAGCCCCAGTCTAGGTAGCATTCTTTTCTGTATTCCCCAGTTTCATCTGGATGCCACCCGTGGAATTTCATGAGATAATAAACATCTTATTCTCAATCCACTGTGCCAACAAAAATCTTTCCTTTCCTTCTATTCCTTCTAACTAGTGCCGTGCATTCATTTAAAAGACCTGACATCTTACAGGCATATAGTTAAAATTATTATATTAAAAAAAAAACTCATTGTAGACCCTGTTTCTAGTAAACATGTACATATGTTTTTGGTTTCTCAGAGGCTACATTTAGAAAAAATCGGGGCTTCTATTGCATGAATTTCTTTTTTGAACCTCTTCGGGAGATCCTTGATCTATATTATAAATGTCCATTGGTTCAAGATTCTGTCTATTACGAGTTTGTCTGGAATAATTGTTATTGTAGTTATTACGTATTTGGTTGCTGTTTTGTACGGTATTATTTTGATTAAAATCAGTATTTTTTCGTCGATGCTTCGTATGTCTTGAGTTATTGTAATGAGTATTGTTTTGAGACTGTTGGTTTTTCTGTCGGTATGTCCTAATTGTCGGCTTTAAGTCACGGTTTTGTCTATTATTATTTCCGTTCGTTATGACGTTGCCTATATCGGACCCTACATACGAATACAATATGCTTTTGACTTTGAGTAAGTCATACTCATCCCTTATTTCTCTAGCTAAGTTCCCTGTAACTAATTCTCTTATTTTATTTAAAACTTTTGAATATAACATTACTTTTAATTTTTTTTATTATTTTCATACAAAATAATTGTGTGAACATCCGTTAATAAATAATCAATTTTATTTATTAAGTCTAATACCGTATACCGAACTCACTCTCAGGTTGTTAATCCGGCGGGTAATTTCTCCTTGGTCGATGCTCGGCCGGAATGACAGCTTCAGTATCTGCTTGGCTTCTTCCCACGTGGTTGTGTTGTTGGTAATAACCCTTCCACACTAGCCCATTGTGTATTAATACATGTCAAATTGAAAGTGGGAAAGAATTCGACGCGACTGCCAAATTTGTGGGAAAGAAAATGACGTTTCATATTTTGCTTCCACACTTGCTTGTATTAAAACATTACCTTAACCTAAAAAAAAGTGTGATAGAATTTGGGACAGAATTAGAACCATTCCTAAAATTATTCATGTATTAACACATGTCAAATCGTGTGGGATAGAATGTGAGGTTGTGTAGGCTGGGCTTTCATATTTTGTTTCCACACTATTCTACATGATTTGTTTCACACTTTTTAACATGTATTAATACAATGTGGGCTAGTGTGGAAGGCCTTTAAGCAGTAGTTCCTTTGCTTTACCAATCACCTTGCATTGAGAAATAGCTGTCCACATGCCAGTGGTGCGTTCTTTTATTAACCATAGTTAACTATGGTTCACTATAGTTAACTATGGTTAACTATAGTTAACAATGGTCGTTCCTTTATTACAAAATAGTTACGATTTGTAACTATATGACGTTATCACATCGTTCCTAAATTCAGTTTATTAGTGTCAAATAGTTACAATTCGTAACTATTTCCAACTCATCTCCATGATATAAGTTGAAAGTGTTGATCTGTCAAAGCACATTTGAGAAGGTTTGTTTACAAAAAATAATAATTGAAGAATCAAAACAAAACTTTTGGTGAAGTGAAATGAATTAAAATTGAATTTTCTACCATTTTTAATGAAAAAGGAGATTATATTGTAAAAAAATAACATGATTTAACGATGAAATAAAGTTTTCCAAAGTTTTCGTTTGACAGATCAACAATATTTAACAATAAATCGTTCCCAAATGAAATGTAACAATTTCCAACTAAATCTAACAATGACACTTCAACAATTTTGTTTGACTTATGTGGAATTCCTTTCAACCATTTAAAATCGAATATTTTTTTTGATGAAAAGAATTTTATTAATTAAAATCGATTATTTTATGTGATTGTGTGGGTTACATTTGACAGGATTTTTTACATACAAATTATTGCACCCAAAAAAATTAATAAATATTCCAAATGGCATTCTTTTTAAGCACTTATATTATTGTATTTATATTTATTTTTTGTATTTATGTGCAATTATTTTCTTGAATTTTTAAATTATTCACTTAAGAATATTTGTTTCTGCGACACGACAAAGAAAAAAATTAATCAAAAATATGAGAAATGTCAAATCATCATAGTGTGTGTAGATTTTGCTAAAAAGGCACTATTTGATTTTGTTTAGAAAAATTGATTATTTATTCTAAACAAGTCGATATGTTTAGAAAATAATCGGTTTTTTTGGCTGTCAAAAGGTTGAAAAGAATTCAACATTAACAACCATAGTTAACTATGGTTAATAAAAGAACGCACCACAGCTCGTCTATCCTCCGACATCAAGCTCATATATGGTATGCCAAGGGAGTATTCGTACTCCCCAACTATTCACTGCACTCCCGTAGTCCCCTTACTGTGATTGTACTCCCCTTGAAAAATCCTCAAATGTTTGCAAAAATTCGTTATAATTTTTATAATTTATGAAATACCTTTTATTTTATCCTTGCAGAGTCAAAGAAAAACTAGATGCCCGCCAGTTATTCACATATCTTCAAAGTAGGAAAAGAGTGTGTTCACAAAATAAATATAAAGAGTATGTTCAAACTTAAATCAAAGATACATTCATTGACCTACTGCTAGTGGATGGATACAACAGTAGCATCCAACAACGTTCTTTAACAGCCCCCTCGATTGAAAAGTATATTGATCTTGAAAGCGATTAATTACATTTTAGTATACAAACACAAATTTATCAATGTTAAATAAAAAGTTCAAGTTTTATAATGAATCAGTATTGTTAACATATTGTGTTGGTTTATAACTTTTAATTTTGAAACAAAACTATAATCTTTTACATATATATATATGTTCTTTTTAAATTCAAGTAATATTTAAAGCATTTTTGAGCAAGTTTAATTTTTCTGTTGTCAAAGTTTTTGTAAACATATCAGATAAGTTTTTTTCAGTAGATATATATTTAATCTCTATTTCATTTTTGTTAACCAAGTCTTTAATAAAATGATATTTAATATCTATATGTTTTTCTCTTTTACTATTTTCATAAGATTTTGATAATTCAATTGCCCCCTTATTATCTATAAGGAGCAAACATTTAACATCTTTAGTTTTGTTGAAGTTCTTAAATATACCTTTTATATGCATCAAATCTGAAGCACTAGTTGGCGCCGCCACGTACTCTGCTTCTGCTGTTGACAATGCTACACAATTTTGCTTTCTTGACAGCCATGCTACGACATTTCCATTAAAAACTGTTATTGATCCTGTGACACTTTTACGATCTGTATGGTTGCCACCCCAGTCTGCATCCGAATAAGTTTCTATGATGTTGGTTTTATTATTTTTAGTAAACACTAATCCAATGTCCAGAGTGTTTTTGAGATACCTTAGTACACGGTTGGCCTGAATCCACGAACTTTTAGTTGGTTTGTCCAAGTATTGACTTAAATATGAAGTCGCATATGTTATGTCTGGTCGTGAAACGGTTGATAAGAACATCTAACCTCCTTTTATTTGTCGGTATGGAACATCTTCCAATTCTTCATTTGGTTCCACTTGGTATCCTTTTGTTAATGGTGTAGTAACTCCTTTGCATTCTTTCATGCCAAATTTCTCCAAAAGTTTTCCAATTTGTCTTTTCTGGGTAATTTTTAGTTCTCCATTTCTTCTTTCAATTTCCATTCCTAGAAATGAACTGGGTTCTCCAAAATCCTTTACCTGAAATTACATTTTTAGCTCCTCTATGATTTCTGTTATGTTTCTTCCAGTCAAAATTATATCGTCGACATAAATAATTAGAAATGAGTTTTTATCCTCTCCGATATAAAGACGAAAATCATTTTCCGACCTGTCAAAACCTTTTTTCCTGATAAAGTTGTCAAATCTTTTGTTCCAACACTTTGGACTTTCTCTCAATCCATACAGTCCTCTTTCCAGCCTTAAAACATTTCGCTTTTTAACTTGTACTCCTTCCGGTGGTTTGAGATATACTTCGGTCTCTAATTTTCCATTTAAAAATGCTGTTGGGGCATCTAATTGTCGGATTATCCCGTTGTTCTGAACAGCATGTGCCAATATTATTCTAACTGTTGATATTCTAGCTATTCTATACTATGCGCCAGGCATAGTTTTTCCCAAAGTCTTGATCTTTTTTAATTTGGTACCCTCTAGCTACAAGTCTAGACTTATTTATCCCATATCCTTTAGTTCGAAAAATCCACTTCGCATCTATCAATTGTTTTCCGTCAGGTAATGTTGTCACTGTCTAGGTTTTCATTTTAGCATGTGCTTCCAATTCCTTATTTATGGATTGTTCTCATCCGTTGTCAATTGCTTCTTGGTATGTCTGAGGTTCATCTTCATACGATGTTAAACAATAGGCTTGAAAAAGTTCATAATCACTAAACTTTTGAGGTGGTTTTATTTGTCTTCCTCTTTTTGTTATTTTCGTTTCTTGTTCTTCATTTGTTTTATCTGTTTCTTCTTCATTGGATATATTTTCATTTGTTGGTTCTTTTTCTTCTTCGTCATGGTCATATTTATGGTTAGTTGAATCTTGTTGTTCTTCATAATCCTTATTGTAGTTTACTGATTTCGTTTTCTCAATGTTGTTGTTGTTACTCTCAAACTTAATTTTGCTTTCGTCAAATCGCACATCTCGTGATTCTAGAACCGTATCAGTCTTCACATCCCATAGTCTATAACCTGTCCTGGCATATCCCACCATACGTACTTCTTTTGCTCTCATATCAAGTTTATCTTGTTTCGGAATATTGACCATCCAAGCTTTTGATCCAAATATCCTAAGTCCATCTATGTTTAATTTTCTTTCAAAAAGTCGAGCTGGTATTTTATTATGAATCGATTGAGAAGGTGATCTGTTAATTAAATAGGTTGAGCATAACACTGCTTCACCCCATAGATGCTTTGGTAAATTCGCTTCATTGAGAAGTATTCTGGCTTTATTATTATAAATAGTTCTGTTCATTCTTTCCGCTGTCCCATTTTGCTGCGGACTATGTGGGTACGTATCTTCTAGTTTTATGCCTCGGTTGTTACAAATTCTTTAAACCAATTGGACGAAAACTCTCCGCCATTGTCACATCTTATTCTTTTAACTTTTGTTTCTTTTTCAGTCTCTAACTTTTTAATATCGCACCTCCAATAGAACAACGACTCAAGTGCAAAAATTTCGATTCTTCAGAATACACAATTTAAAATAGTTCAAATTTTCAAGATAAAATTGCCATAACTAGCACTGACGTCTTTGTTCAGCCGAAACTTAAGTAAAATCAAACAAAAAAAGGCGGAGTTCACAGTTAGGACGTTGTCTTACAAATCTGAGTAATGTTTTTTGGAGATACGTATTACAATTTACAACTAGAAGGTAAGACCAAGAATCTCATAAACATTAAATTTAAAACATAGTGTAATGGTACGAACCCATTTCTGCTTTCTGGAGAGAAAAATTTCTACTGGGACTTTTTTTCATTGGAAAGAAAAACCTTTTTTGAGACGTTTTGCATAGTTAACTTGGAAAATTGAATTGTTGCACTTGTGTCGTTGTTCTATTGGAGATGCGATATAGTCTATCAATTTGTTTGCAGCCTCGGATTTATTTGTTAAAAGATACATAAGATACAAAGATAAAGTGAGAGAAGTCATCAATAACTGTTTGAAAGTACCTATAACCTTCTTCTGATGGAACTTTAACAGGTCCAGCAATGTCTGAGTGGATGAGATCCTTTATTTTTAAAGACTTTGGACATGAGACTGTTTTAAATGGGAGCCGTGTTGACTTTCCTTCCATACAAGCACTCTTTTGGGCCACAAATCAGCATCTGCCATACTACAATTTTCTTCCAAACTGACAACGACACCGGAAAATTTTACACTCCATGTTGCAATGCCGTTATAAGGTATAGCAAAATTGTAAAATTGTTGCAAGATTTAAGGCAGTCTTGTTGTTATAGAGCAAGAACATTCTTGAATTTTACACTTTTGCAATGATACTAGACCAGTTGCATCGGATCGTGAATACGCCTAATAAGTTATAAGTTAAGTGCACTGTCACAGATTATACGTCCATTCAAAAATGTTTTAAGTACCCCTCGCTTTAATGATACAAGCTTTTGACCATTTGCTATACCTATTTTTATGGGTTCATATAACTTAACTATGTCTGTCATTTCGCCTTCATTTTGATTTCTGATTAATTTCTCAGTTGCGCCAGAATCAACTATAAAACTGATTTCCCTTGCCTGAGTTGGCAATTCTACCTCAGTTGAAAAAGCAAAAAATCCAATTTCATCTGGCCGACTATCTGCTTGTGTATCTGTAATTGCGTTTAACCCTTGAGACCTTCCATCTGATCCACCAACAAACTGCCTTCCACCCGTGAATCTTTTTTGACCCGCACCTCTACTACCTCCATTGTTGTAGTTGTAACTACCCCTTTTGCAAAACACTGAGCCCTTTTGTGTCCAGCCCTGCCACACCAAAAACATTTAATTTGGAATGCACCAAATGATACCTCATTTTGTGAGCCTCCACCCACATTCCTTGAGCTGAACTTTAATTCTTCATCCAACAACCTTGCTATTACGAAGTCTACATTGATCGTTTTATCGCTCACTGTCTCAATTGCAGGGATGACTGTATTGTATTTATCTGGTAAAGTCAGCAAAAGATGGCATACCTTGTCGGACTCCTCCATTTTGCAATCCGCATTTTCTAGCTCTCTGATAATGGTGTCGAACTTCATGAAATGGTTTTCTAACATTTCGCCTTCTATGCACTTTAAACTTAACAGCTTTCTTTTCAGGTGTAGCTTCGACACAACACTTCTCCTTTCGAATACCACCTGCAGCTTGTCGATCATACCCTTTGCCGACGTTGCATCCTTCACGAGATCCAAGTGCTTGTCCGTAATGCATTGGACAATTATAAATCTTGCTCTTGCATCAACTATTTTATGTCTATCCATTTCCGCCGGGATAGTAAAATCAGATTCCTCTTTAATGAGTGCAACTCCGATTTGCCTCTCGTCCAAAAGGCAACGGACTCTGAATTTCCAATTATTGAAATTGTCTGCCGACAGCTGGGGGAAATTTGTTGAAGACATTTTGATTTGGATTTTTCTTTTATTTTTGTTTGTTTTATTACTTCTTTTGTTTTCTTCATATTCTTTTTGGTTTAAGGTGACTCTGGGCCTATAACCTTTTATAATTTATGAAATACCTTTTATTTTATCCTTGCAGAGTCAAAGGAAAACAAGATTCCAGCCAGTTATTCACATATCTTTTTATTAGGGGTATTCATGCAAACGCAGAAAATCCATAGAAAGCTTAAAAACGATAGAATTTTGTATCGGTAGAAATGAACTGTCAAAATTTGTATGTGAAAAACTTTCTGCAAAATATAGAACATGGTGTCCACTATTTTTCAAAATAAATTTCCCTGATATTCCCTGACCAATTTCAAAATTTTCCCTCACCAAAAAATTAAAAAAAATATATTTTTTCATGAGTGTACGTATTAAATAAATATTGCACAAAGTGGTATTAAATGTACATATTTGAATGGAGTTAATTAAACCTTAGGCAAAAAGAACTCAACTTGTAATTTTTAAAAGATCTATCTGAAGGAATACATTACCGATTGTATTGAAAGTGAAAAATAATAACTGAGTGAATTAAAAAAAAAAATAGTTTTGGTTAACAAAAGTAACGACGCTGCCTATGCAATGTAGTTCATAGTAATGAAATGACCATTTAAATAAAATCCTTTTACACTGTGATTTATTTAGGCTCTTTTGGTCTATTTTTTTAAAAATGTGAATAAAAACAATATTATTCCATTTTTTTCCCAACGTTCCGTAAGTATTTCTCACTTCTTCAGGGGTTATATATTTTTTGAATTTGATTGTTAAGATAACTACATACTCTGCTTCTTATATCCTACTATTACATCATTCCCGGAGACGGCACTGACACAAAATTGAACATACCCTTCAAGCAAAATCACGGACCCAAATTTCTCGGTTCACTTGGGACTCCAAAAAAAAAATGAGTGTCTCACACATAACAACAAATTTTCTGTGTACGCATGTTAAAAGAATGAGAATCGAGAGTATTTTTTTTTAAGCACCGAGAAATAGAGAGAGTATAGGCGAAGTATACATATACAATCATTTTGCCTTAAATTCCAACACTTTTTTTTAGTTCAGTTTTGTAGGTAGCATGGCGAAGACGATTGCTTTCTTATCTCTTTTTTTCTTGTTAAAACTTTGAAAAATTTCCAATCAGAAATGCAAGTTTCTATTTATTAAATGTAAATTTATATTTGTGGAAATATGTCATATTTATAAGTGCGAAATAGTCTTTATAAAACCTTTTATGAATGATAAATAAAAAAAACTCTTGAAATGAAAAAAATCTGTTTGTTTTATTTTTGTAGGCAATGGAGAAACTGGACTAGATGGGAAGTTTTGTTAATACATTTGGGTGGGGGATGCCTCAATTCATTCATTTTTTTGGAACCGTTTTAGATTCCATTAGATTTCGGTTCTCCGAGTATGGTGAATTGAAAAACTTTCTCTCTCACAATACATTCACATAATGGCTCCGTGGTGATTCTAATTTCCATACTTATTTGACCCGAAAAACGCAGTTTTTTGATCCGTATTTGGATCCGAATGCGAAGTCATCCATACGTTGTTTAATACGTTTGCGGACCGAAAACGAGCTCGCTTGCTTGAAGGGTGTGTATTAATACACACTTGCTTGCATTCATACATTACCTTAATTAAAAAAAAAGGGTGATAGAATGTGGGATATAATTAGAACCATTTCTTAAAATTATTCATGTATTATCACATGTCAAATCGTGTGGGATAGAATGTCGGGTTGTGTGATATTTTTTTTCCACACTATTCTACATGATTTGTTCCCACTTTTTTGACATGTATTAATACACAGTGGGCCAGTGTGGAAGGCCTTTAAATTTGACTGTGAGATTCAACGAACGACGCGTTCAAGTTTATATATTTCAAGAACGATTATTTCTTCATACTGTTTCTGCATACCTGAATTAATACATTTTGATTTATTTTAAAAAATAAACTATTAAATTATAATATCGCAAAGATGTATGATTTAAAAGCATTTTATTATTTTATGAATTTGACCATTTTTTTTGTGTAACTTTTCCACTGTGATTATTAAGGCTCTTGTGGTCTATTTGTACAAAATGTGAATAAAAACAATAGTATTCCATTATTTTCCAACGTTCCCTGAGTATTCCTCACTTCTTCAGGGGTTATATATTTTTTGAATTTGATTGTTAAAAAAACTACATACTCGCTTCTTATATCTTATATCTTATATCTTATTAATTTATTATTTATTTGTTTTTACCCTTCAAGCAAGCGAGCTCGTTTTTGGTCCGCAAACGTATCAAACAACGTATGGACGACTTCGCATTCGGATCCAAATACGGATCAAAAAACTGCGTTTTGCGGCTCAAATTAGTATGGAAATTAGAATCACCACGGAGCCATTATGTGAATGTATTGTGAGAGATAGAGTTTTTCATTTCACCATACTCGGAGAACCGAAATCTAATGGAATCTAAAACGGTTCCAAAAAAAATTAATGAATTGAGGCATCCCCCACCCAAATGTATTAAAAAAACTTAACATCTAGTCCAGTTTCTCCATTGCCTACAACAATAAAACAAACAGAATTTCTTCATTTCAAGAGATTTTTTTATTTATCATTCATAAAAGGTTTTATAAAGACTATTTCGCACTTATAAATATGACATATTTCCACAAATATAAATTTACATTTAATAAATAGAAACTTGCATTTCTGATTGGAAATTTTTCAAAGTTTTAACAAGAAAAAAAGAGATAAGAAAGCAATCGTCTTCGCCATGCTACCTACAAAACTGAACTAAAAAAAAAGTGGTGGAAATTAAGGCAAAATGATTGTATATGTATACTTCGCCTATACTCTCTCTATTTCCCGGTGCTTAAAAAAAATACTCTCGATTCTCATTCTTTTAACATGCGTACACAGAAAATTTGTTATTATGTGTGAGACACTCATTTTTTTTTGGAGTCCCAAGTGAACCGAGAAATTTGGGTCCGTGATTTTGCTTGAAGGGCTCTCTCTATTTCTCCGTGCATGGAAAAATTCTCTCGATTCTTGTTCTTCTTTTTACATGCGTACACAGAAAATTTGTTAATTAATGTGTGCGAGACACTCAGTTTTTTGGATTCCCAAGTGA
This sequence comes from Melangyna quadrimaculata, assembly GCA_949320155.1. Lineage (NCBI taxonomy): Eukaryota > Metazoa > Arthropoda > Insecta > Diptera > Syrphidae > Melangyna > Melangyna quadrimaculata. The sequence continues at coordinate 22,773,846 of OX439484.1, read as the reverse complement.
TTCCAAAGTGAACCGAGAAATTCGGGTCCGTGATTTTGCTTGAAGGGTTGGGACTTTTATTTGTCATTCATAAAAGGTTTTCGAAAGACTATTTCGCACTAAAAGAACATGACATATTTCCACAATTGTTTATTTATATACCTATAATAAACAGAAACTTGCATTTCTAATTAGAAATTTCTCAAAGTTTTAACAAGAAAAAAGACCAACAAAAGCAATCGTCTTCGCGTTCGCCACGCTACCTACAAAACTGAACTAAAAAAAAGTGCTGGAAATTAAAACAAAATGACTATATTCTTCGCCTACACTCTCTCTATTTCTCGGTGCTTAAAAAAAAAATCTCGATTCTCGTTCTTTTTACATGCGTACAAATAAAATTTGTTAATGGGTGTGAGACACTCAGTTTTTTAGGATTCCCAACTGAACCGAGAAATTGGCCCCGTGCCCTGATTTATTTTGCTTGAAGGGCTACTGTCAATATTTGCTGTCACAACATTTCTCTGTTTCTCATTTGGCGCCAATTAAATTTTTCAATTTGCAGTTTGTAAATTTTAACTCTGCAATCTCATTTAAATAAACCAAAAATGGATTTCACACGCAAAAGCCGCCAACGTATAGAAAGAAATCCTCAAACAGATGATCTGGAAATTCGCTATCCGTGTAACGTTCTTCTATACAAATATCCTCCAACCGAAGAAATAAAAATTCAAGAATTCGAAGAGCTGGCTCTGGAACGTCTGAAAGTCCTGAGAATATTTGATGCAGCTAGCTTAAAAAGTCTTCGATTTCTTTCCGACGATTGGAAAGAATATGTCAATGCTGAAATGAATAGGGAAGTTCTGAAGGCATATCTTCGTTTATTCGCTGGCTCATCATCATCTACGGGTACCAAAAAGGAACTGGATTTACAAGCACGCCGGCGAGATTACATATCTCACTTTATCCTACGACTTGTTTACTGCCGAACACAAGATTTACAAAGGTACCTACATATTTTGGTAGTCTGGACTTATTTTTTTAAAAGCATTTTCTTTTCGTTTTAAGATGGTTTATGAAATGTGAAATGGAAGTATTTAAATACAAATTCAGTCAATTGGGCAGTAATGAAATTAAACAGTTTCTCGATATATCAAACCTTAAATACACGCCTCTTACTGAAGATCAAAAAGACGAAGTCAAAGATGGCCTATATGAAAGCACCATTGGCCAGAGTGTTACAAAAATCGAAATGCTGGACTTCTATAAAGTTCACTTCACCGAGGTTTTAGATTTGATTAAGTCCCGTCGATGTTACCTCAAAGATGGTTTCGCTTATGTAAATACACACGATTTCGTATCAATTATTGCTGTGAAGCAGCAGGACGAAATCGAAAGCGGACTTCAATCGGCTAGTAAACTTATTGCCGATCTAGAGAATGATGAACGATTGTTGCATCTTCTTAAATCTTTACATACAACTTATACGGGTAAGGATTATGCCCTTTCGAATAGTACGACGGTGCCGATAGAAGCCCTAGATCAGTTGGCGAAAAAATCTTTCCCCCTATGTATGCGCGTTGCACATGAACATCTAAGAACAACACATCATCACAAACACTCGGGACGGATGCAGTTCGGTTTGTTTCTGAAGGGAATCGGGGTTACTTTGGAAGACTCGATACGTTTTTGGCGAGAAGAATTCACAAAAAAGATTGATGCCGAAAAATTTGAAAAGAGCTATGTCTACAGTATTCGCCATAATTATGGTAAAGTTGGTTCCATGGTCAACTATACTCCATATTCGTGTATGAAGATAATCCAAGAAAAAGCTGGAGGACCTGGTGAATGTCATGGATGTCCTTACAAGATCTACGATCAATCGGCGTTAAAAATGAAACTGACGGGTTATGGCGTTGGAGCGGCTCACGTTCAAGATATAATGAGTTACGTGGCCAAAGGTCACTACCAATTGGCTTGTGGTAAATACTTCCAAATAACCCACGACTCAAAGATAGAAGTAGGAATAAATCATCCCAATCAGTACTTCGAAGAAAGTCAGAAGTTGATGGGAAATCGCGATGTGGGTAAATCCGCCACTTCGTTGCCAGCTAAGAAAGCATTCAAACGCAAAAAGGAGGATACATTCGCCGAAGCAGATGAAGATGAGTTGTGGTCCATTGCAGAGACGCAGGAAACTGAATATAGCACGCAACAAGAGAAGACAGCGTGGGACGATGATCTAGATTTGACTCAAATCGATACTTTTTAAAAACTTTAGTTGTATGATATTTGTAAACCATGTTTTTTTTTTTTATTTTCATCTTTAAATATAAGTTACTTATTAGATTGCAAACTAAGTATTAAATTTTAAAACAGCCACCAGCGCGACATGGTCAGAAGGGAACACTACCGAGGGGATGGCTATATGTGTCTTAAGTTGTTCGTCCGACGGCAAGGGAATAACCTCCTCGACAGCCAAACGATCACTTTGATAGAAAATATAATCTAAACATGCAGCAAACAAGTGAGTAAAATTTGTATATTTAGGTGTTCCACATGCTGAGGCTATGTTGAAGGGTTGTGAAAGGGTTACATTTTGTATAGCTTCTTCAGCATCTATGAACAATTAAAACAAAATTAAAATATAAATTTTATATACAACTTACATAAAACAAATTTACGTACTACTTCTCCAATCAATGTAGTCAGAATTAACGAATTTCTTTGTCATTAGTTTATAAATTCCGCATTCGGGAACCGAATTGAAATCTCCACAAAATAACAATGAAATATCATCCTCCGAAATGGCTAATTCAGAAGGGAGTTTTTTCAATATATTTTCTATATATAGCATAGACAATCCAACTTGTAGAAGTCGGATGTGATCAGCATCAGGATGAAAGTATAGATGAGTATTGGCGACACATAGTATTTTTCCGTTGTCTTTGGACTTAAGTATACTAAGCTGTGAAAGAAAAGGGATTTGTGAAAATACTTGTTTAAAAACAGGTAGTTTTGGAAATAGTACGATATTATTTTTTAATTTACCTGCAAAGTTGTTGCACGTTCTACCAGACGCTCGACTAATTTGGTATTGTCCTTGATTTTTTCCCAAATGTCTCGAAAAACAGGCAAAGTTGGTACATTCTCACCTATATTCAATCCACTAGTTCTAATCAGTTCAAATCTATCGCTACGATAGAACGTCGCAACACCTTCCCCGCTGGTCCCCTTTTGTTGCATTAATCCATTATATCCTTTTTCCAGTAAAATTGTTGTCAAGTCTAGATCAAACACCTTTGTATCGACTTCTTGTAGACACAACACGTCACCATTATACCCAATTATTTCCTTTATAAATAACTGCCTTCTGTAGTCGATGGATAGAGCATAGGGCGGGCAATATGGAAAAAGAAAAGTTCTGGTGTGTTCACTATCTGCGTACAAATCGGCTAGAATATTATAGCTGACAACCCGAAACCTGTCTCCATTGAGGCGAGTTTCGGTGAAAGCATGACGTTCTTCGAATGGACATTTGCCAGGGCCTGCCTGCACTTCATTTTTAGAAATAGCTTCAACCAAAGGTCCCAAGCAACTAGCATTTCCTGGTTGCAGCTCGAGTTTTATGTGATAGCCGATATCAGCGGAAGATGTTGTGTAGCTTAAACCAGTGCCACATTTCGTCCACTCAATATTTTGTAGATTTCCTGAACTGGGCTTGGGACGAGTGTTTAGATATTGAGGGTTTCATCAAAACATCGACTTACCTTCTTTCCTTTGAACCATGTTCCAAGGGAATGTTTTCGTTCGGAGAACTGCAATTCTAATTTACTTGGATATACAATGAATCCAGCTAATATCGATTGAGGTAGTAATAAATTGCAAACCCACGGATTATTTACAACCACTTCGAATTTATCGTCGAGCACTTTAAGGCTGAGTTCTTTTGAATCCGAAATCATTTGGGCAAATGTAACTGAAGACAATTTCTTTTTGCTTTGGATGAAATCTACAGCAACCTACCAAAGATCAAAACATATTTAAAGTTGATAGAAGATTTAGTCAGTTACCGGATTTTGGAAGAACTATATCTTACATCTTCGATTTCCGAATTATTGAAAAGTGAAATTGCAGCAGCATCTCCTTGAGATTGTTTGGATTTCTTTTGCTTTTTCTTGGACTTTTTATTGAATTCTTTTATAATATTATTGCGTATTCGTACAAGTGCATCATCAATATTTTCATTCATTGTTCGACAAAAATTGAACTCCCGGTCGATATTCATCTCGCTATTTTTGTAGCGAAAACTTATTTGTAATTCCTTAGTGCCGGGTTCATTGCGAAAGTAGACTTTATTCATTTTTTTGATTTTGTGAGCTTGTGATGCAAAATTTCGGCAAAACTTATTAAATTGTTGGAAACGAACACGATGATAAATCGAAAAAGCAGCCACTTCTACTTGCCAAAGCATGACTATAGTTAAATAAACGATGACAGATAAAATGGGGATTTTACGAAATTGTCAAACTCCAAACTGACACCCAAAATTTTGGGTTAATGACATTTGTGCGTTCTTTCTAATGGCGTATTTACATGTATCTGCATTTGGTTTCTGCACAATAAAAGGGATGCCAAATACAAAATGTATATTTGTTAGATAGAGAGAAAAGATCAAAATGCAGAAGAACTTCGTTTCTGCATTATAGCAAAGTGCCAAAATGCAGAAATGAAGACGAACATGTTGATCTTCCTGATGGTTCTCTTTCACTCGCTCGGATTTTTTGTATACATTTGTCCTGCTATACTTTTCTGCATTATGCAGATGAAGATACATGCAAATCCATCATAACCCTTCAAGCAAGCGAGCATGTTTTTGGTCCGCAAACGTATCAAACAACGTATGGACGACTTCGCATTCGAATACAAATACGGATCGAAAAACTGCGTTTTGCGGCTCAAATTAGTATGGAAATTAGAATCACCACGGAGCCACTATATGAATTTATTGTGAGAGGGAGTTTTTCAATTCACCATACCCAGAGAACCGAAACCAAATGGAATCCAAAAAAATTAACCCAACCCAAATAGATTAAAAAAGAACTTCCCATATAGTTCAGTTTCTCTATTACCTACAAAAATAAAACAAACTGAATTTTTTTATTTCAAGAGTTTTTTTTATTTATAATTCATAAATGGTTTTCTAAAGACTATTTCGCACTAATAAACATAACATATTTCCACAATTTCTGATTGGAAATTTCTCTAAGTGCCCGATTACAAGATTCGGTTTTTTCGGTTGTTTCTGTAACATACATGAGCACTCATCCAACTTAATACTGGATTTACATGTATCTTCGTCTGTATAATGCAGAAAAGTAGAGCAGGACAGATATATACAAAAAATCAGAGCAAGTAAAAGAGAACCATCAAGAAGATGAACATGTTCGTCTTCATTTCTGCATTATGGCACTTTCCTATAATGCAGAAACGAAGTTCTCTGCATTATTGCTTTTTTATCTTTGTTTCTTGTGAAAAGAATACAAGTTTACTGTTTATTATATGCATATGTTTAGTTGTGAAAATATATTTTGTACATTTTATAATTGATAAATAAAAATAAAGTTTTGAAATGAACAAAATTCTGTTTGTGTTTTTTTTTTTTGTATGCAATGTAGAAACTCGACTAGATGAGGAAGTTTCTTTTTAATACAATACATTTGGGTATGCCTCGATTCATTCATTTTTGTTGGTCCGTTTTGGATTCCATTTATGCTCCGTTTTCTCGGAGTATGGTGAATTGGAATACTTTCTCTCTCTCACAATACATTCACATAATGGCTCCGTGGTGATTCTAATTTCCATACTAATTTGATCCGATTTGGAATCGTTTTGGATCCGGTTTTTCGTCCGTTTATGAACTGGTTTCGGATCCAAAACGGACTCGCTTGCTTGAAGGGCAAATGCAGATAAATGTCAATCCACCATAAAGGTTAGACCGCACACAACTGCAGCGCAACTACACTTCACGACGCGGCAAAATATTATTTGTATGAAATTGTATGAGCTATATCGCACTAAGCGGCAACTGAACTTCTTACAATTTCATACAAATTATTTTGAATCGCAGTTCCGCTGCAGTGCATTTCCGCCATTTAAGCTAAGACCCATTTCACACAAGGAAACAGAGTTGCCGGCAACTGGGAGTTTGTGGGCGAGAAGGGCGTAAAAGGAAGACAACAAATCTCCCCTCACACCCTTCTCGCCTACAAACTATCCAGTTTCTGGCAACTCAGTTTCCTTTACCATTAAATGCTTAAGTTGGGTGAAGTTTAAGTTAAGACCCCTTTCACACAAGGAAACTGAGTTGCCGGCGATTTTTAGTTTCTAGGCGAGAAGGGCGTAAAAGGAAGACAACACATTTCCCCTCACACCCTTCTCGACTACGCGAAAGGAACTACTTTATTGTAACGTGCTAAGAAAATAAATCTATCTTTTTTTAAGTAGCACTTTGTGCATTATTTTATTTCGCTCGACTACATTTTACAAGGTGTCAGGTGTAAAACAAACGAAGAAAATAAACTGATATATAAAATAGAACGTGCAAAAGCAAAAGAACAAAAGTACCTAACTTTAATGTTTTATTGTGTAAAAAATCAAAATGGCAAAATGGATGAGCTAATTGCGAATATTGCGATGGCGATTGCCCCATCCAATAATTTACAAGGTCCCTCGCCAATGAATTTTTTCGATGCTGGGAAAGAATGGCCATTGTGGAAACAAAAGTTTAACATTTTTATGCTCGCGTCTAGTCGTAATGGTGACCCTGACAATATTAAGATTGAAACATTCCTGCATCTCTTTGGAGAGAAAGGAATAGATGTTTATTGCACTCTTTTTAATAAACCTTTTGATGGCAAACCAGATTCGGCAATTAAAATGGTCGATGTGCTAAAAAGCTTTGAGGAGTTCTGCTTATCACAAAACAATATTGTGATGGAATCCTTCAAATTTAACTCGATTGCGCAAAAAGAACATCAGCCGTTTTGTGAGTTTGAGACGGAGCTTTGTCTTCAGATGCAACACTGCATTTTTTTATGCGGTGATGTAGTAAGTCATATGCAGAACTTATGTTGCGTGATCGCATTGTCCTGGGTGTGGCTGACAAGCGCCTCCAACTCAAGTTACTTGAAAATCGTGACGCCACGTTGGAGCAAACGATCGATAAATGCAAGGCATCTGAGTTGGCAGCAGCTAACAAACAATTGCTTGATGTGCCACAAACGAAGCAGCAGGATTTGGTCCAGAAGAAGCGCCCTACCATAATGAAAAGCTGGAAGCAGTGTCCTTGCTGTGGTGGAAATGCGAACCATGACAAATTTTGCCCAGCACTTAGGGAAGGAGCAAAGTGCTACAGGTGTAAGCGTTTGGGCCATATTGCAAATGTTTGCCGATACACAGACAATCCGGAGAGTCAATTAGTGTGGTATAAATAATGAAAGAGTGACAAAGGTAATTGGCTGCATAGGGACTCTAGTTTAGTAGTAAGCAATGTAGTAAATGTTCATTTCTTTAATAGCAGAAGTAAACCGCGTTTTTTTTTATATTTGGCGCGCGCTAAAGGGGTTATGAATACCCTTAAAGTGATAAACACAGCACGAGCGATTAGGTAGGTTGGAGGCGATTTGAAAGGAGAAACCGATGTACATTGGTTTTGAATGTCTGTAGATCACAATGGGAGGGGAAGATAGAGCTGGGTAGAGCATTCCACATTCGTGTAGTGCAACTAAAGAAAGAATCTCTGTACTTAACTGTACGTCCGAAGTTGGGCTCAAGGGTAAACTGATGGGCATTCCTAGAAGCGCGAGTATTACGGTTGAATTGTTTAAGGGGAGGAATGCAACTGGCTATTTCACTAGAGCAATGTTTGTTAAAATAACGGTAAAATAACGAAAGGCATGAAACATTTCGATGGTGCTCCAGAGATGTAAACGTTTCCGTTATAGTTCTTTCACCTATCGTTTTAAGAGCTCTCTTTTGAATTCTATCCAATAGACTCAAGTGGGTTATTGGAGCACCTGCCCAAATATGGGAGTTGTACTCAAGTTTTGGACGAATAAAGGCTTTGTAGATCACAGCCAGATCGGAGGGGGAGAAAAATTTCTTGCATCGACGGAGAAAACCTAAACACCTAGCAGCATTTTTGGCGATGTCAAATATGTGGTCCTTCCACAAAAGGTGGTCTGTGACACACATACCGAGGACTGAAAGCTGTTCAGTTTCCTCTATGCAAGTGCCGCTCATGGATAGCAGCATTGGGGGTGGGTTCCGCTTTAACGACAGGAGACAGCATTGAGTTTTAGAAGCATTAAATTCTACACGGTTTTTTATTCCCCAGTGGACAATACTGTCAAGATCAGAATTTAATGAGCTTATCATACGCTGCCGTTCAAGTTCCACATCCGAAGGACATGGATGTGAATCAAGAAACGAATATGAAAAGCTGAGTGTACTGTCGTCAGCAAAACAGTTTAATGGATTAGAAGTTTCAGATAAAAGATCGTTTATGAATATTAGGAAGAGGGTCGGAGACAAAACAGAGCCCTGGGGCACACCAGCATTTATTTTGTGGATTTCAGATTTGAAACCGTCCAATACAACTTGTATTGAGCGGTCCGAAAGGTAATTTCTAATCCAACGAAGAAGAGATTCATCGATACCAAATGCACGCATTTTCGATAAGAGAGCTTGATGCCAAACTCTATCAAATGCTTTTGAAATATCAAGCGCAATAATCTTACTTTCTCCAAAACGATGTAAAGATTTGTGCCACTGTTCGGTGAGATATACCATCAGATCACCAGTGGACCTTTTGCTACGAAAGCCGTACTACCGGTCATTAAGAAGCTTTCGTTCTTCGAGATATTTCCTAAGCTTAAAATTAATCAGCGTTTCCATGACCTTGGAAAGAAAAGACGTAAGGGCAATTGGTCGATAGTTGGAGGGGGAAGAAGACACGCCTTTTTTAGGGACAGGCTGGACAAATGCTGTTTTCCATCCACTCGGAAAGAGACCAGTATAGTAGGACAGATGGAAAAGCTTACGCAGTGGTTTTGCCAGCGTTGAAGAACACCTCTTCAGAACAATGGGAGGGATACTATCCGGGCCAGCAGATTTGTGAACGTCGAGATCTTTTAGAACTCTAGCAACTGCACGAGTGCGAAAGAAGATTTGTGCCATAAAACCATTTACGCTCTCGGGTGCAGGAGGAGTAATAACACTTTCTGGCAGCGTTGGATTAACAGCAAACTGTGCTGCAAGCAAATTGGCTTTATCTAATGAGCTGACAAAAGGAGTATCATTGAAGACGAGCGTTGGAACCAAGGACGAGGTGGTGTTTCGTATGTTTTTTACAAATGACCAAGAATTTTTACTACCTTTGGGACATTGTAGTATTTTTTGCCGTAACTTTTGATCATGTAAAAATTTGGTTCGTCGAATATGAACGTTACAGGTCTTTCTAGCTTGTTGAAACTTTTTCCGATTTTCCTCAGTAGGGTTGGCTTTATAACAACGGAAGCTTACTTCTCTGATCCTGATAACCTCTTTACAGCTCGAATCAAACCATGAGTTTTCTTTGGGTTTGATAGATTTTACCCTATTCGGGATAAAATTTCTCATTCCACAATTAATTAAATTTGTGATCATATCTGTCCTGGCATCTACGTCACTATCGAGGAAGCATAGTGACCAGTTAAAGCTCCTGAAAAAATCATTGAGACCGTCCCAGTTGGCTTTCTCATATTGCCAAACGGTTCTCTTGGGAGTTTTTTCTCTAACTGGATTTTGTTGGCATGAGAAATTTGCAAATATGACACAAT